>JAYRBT010000082.1:19065178-19076448 GCA_036023395.1 Myiotriccus ornatus | reverse complement strand
AAAATCCAATGCGCAGGCTGGAAGGTGTAAAGACCTTCCCCGGTTCTTCGTTCGCGAAGACTGGCCATTATTATAGTCTGGTCACACTGGTTACATGTATTTTGCTTTTACCTGCTTACCTATCACCACAAAACTTAAGTGTACCTGATGTGTGTAAGACTTCTACTCCCTCTATCAAATTTGTGTGAAAAACTGAAAACTTACTGGGTGCAGAGGTCATGGTGTGTGGGATGGCTGCTTGGGCAGAGCACAGTCTCACTCACCTTAGAGCTTCATTCCCTTGGGCACTCAGTGTAGAAGTCTCAGAAACACTTTTCCTTTGGTTTACTTCTTTCCCATAATTCTAGTGATACTGAAGCTCAGAGTACAGAAAAATAAAGTCTCAATACAAAGACCAGCATAAACCAAACATCCTCTTATGCCTTTTGAAATCAGAACTGGCCAATTTGATCCTGTGTGGGGAAAAAAAAAAAAAAGAAAAAGTGAGCAAATAATACTGGCATGGTTAAACCAGAAGGGGTTGGGAGATTTATGAGAACATTGAATTACATGGCCAGAACACATTATACTGAGCTGGACAGTAAAAAAGGGGGAATACTTCCAGCTTGAACTCCGTTGATAACTTTTGTGTTTGACTTGTTACATAAAATGAGAATAAACAAAAGTAATCAATTTACAGTTTCAACTGATAAGAATAACTTAGTGTTTGTTTTGTAACTCCGATCACAAAAGCGCAAACATCTGGAAAAGACAGAATTTATACAGAATTTTTTTTATTTTATTTTTATACAATAAAAGACCCCAATCCAACACATAGGATGACAGACTTGCTACCTAAGCAGCAGCTATCCGTTTCTGGCCTGGCAGCATGGCCAGGGCCACCCCTGCTACCCAGGGCTGTGTTTGACAGGGTTCCTAGTTTCCTGCCACCTTGCTGCACTGCTGCAGTCAAGGAAGACAGAAGCATGATAAAAATATGTGACTGAGGCCAGGCAACTCTCCATCAAAATGCCTCAGCTACTTTAGGAGCTGCAGTTCATTGAGACACTGAATTTTTTGAGACTGGTCACTTCTCAGATTTTCCTTCCTCTCTGTGGCCCCTAGGTCTATCACAAACATTTTGGCAAGAAGGTCTGCCAAGTGACATAGAGCAGGCAGATAGTGAACAGTTTTGCACTTGGATATGCTTCCTTTAGCCCTTGGCACAACAATTGAAGGTGACATGGGGTACAGATTAAAAAGAAGGAGGGGGAATGAATTTTAAAATATATTCTGAGCGATAGGCTTGCTCAAATGTCCTTGCTTTGCTGGCTGCTGTGCTTTTGTTGGCTGGGGAGAGCTCTGTTGTAATCACATCAGAGGTAAAGCTAAAGGGCAGATCTAGCACTACTTCTGCTGATTTTCTCTATGAGCAGTGCTGAGATGCAGGGTGGTACTAGCTCGTGCTGGGGCTGCTTCCAGTGGCCCAGCAAGCTCAGTCAGCTGCTGCTCAAAGGCAAGTGGCAGAACAGCATCCCATCAATTTTTCTTCTAACATGCTCTTTCACAGCTTAAGCTGTCTCACTCCTTCTCTCTTTTTTGCCTTTTTCTTTATTTATTTTTCCTCTGTGACAGTTTTGTCAGTCTTCAGGGTGTTTTAAATGTCACATTTGTGGCGGGTGTAAAAAGCTTTGGAAGAGTGAATTCTATCACTTCCCTGTCTGGCCTACGGAGGCCAGGCACTGGTTACCAACCCTCTGTGTTGGCTTCTGTGCAGCAGATAAATAAACAAAATGCCCTCTGGAGTACCACCTTGTTCACATCTCTTGTCCTTCTCCCTGCCTGTTTCCTGAGAGAGTGGGTGTTGAAATCACTGCACTGCCATGTGACTTTAGGATTGGGACCATCCTGGGAGTAGCAGATACCTGATGCTTTTTTCTCTGTACCTTAGGTTTTGAGGGTTGACTCTGTGGGAAGGTCTGAATATCCATGTTAACTTCTTGTTAATGTCCTTTGGGCTCAGCAGTCCAAGATGTTTGGCTGTTTCTCTGGCTCCTCTGAGCTTCCATTTCCAGACATACTTTCTACTTTGTTTCTGTCTTTTTGTAATCTTTCTGCTCACAGATAGGCCTGCCACCATTGTAGTTGGCTTGATCTGTCTTTCTTTCATACAAACACGGGGAGCCTTATTGTGACGGATCAAGGGGTGCTTTACAGACTACTTTTCTGCATTTTCTGTATCTTAGTAAATTGCTACCTGACCTGACTTGCTATAGGTGACTTCTGCTCTGAGTGAGGTTGTTCTTTTTTTAAGGCTTCCTTCCTCCCTCCCTCCTTCTCTCCCTCCCTCCTTCCTTCTTCCCTCCCTCGCTCCCTTCCTCTTTTCCTTCCTTCCTTCCTTCCTCTCTTCATTCCTTCCTTTCTTTCCTTCTTCCTCCCTTCCTTTCTCTCTTACTTCCTTTCTCTCTTTCTGTCTCCCTCTCTCCCTTCCTCTCTTTCCTTCTTTCTCTCTTTAATATTCAAGTAGTAATAAGTGATCAAACTTTTGACATAATAGCTGGCAAACACTGGAGATAAAGTCTAAAAGTAAAATAATTTAGTAAAATTGACATGTTTTGGTTTTTAAAATAAACTTATGTAAATGTGAAAAACTTCACAGAGTAAAAAAAATTAGGACTTCAAAAAAAAGTTAGGATTTCAAGGCATTCCCAAGAAGTCTGTTCTTCTACTCACCACATAGATATTGTGTAACTTTTCCCTGAAACCTCTGACAGTTAAAAATATGTAATTTTCTATATTCTCCGTGCTGTTTTCTACACCTCTTACCATCATTGCTGCCTCTGTCTAAACTATTACTCTTCACACCCTCTTCTTGAAGCTGCCTGAGATGGTGCAGCACATTCTGTGTGAGGCCCCAGCTGCTCTCAAATTGTGTGGAAGGATTGTTTTGGGCCATGTGGGCTGTATTCTTGCCTGGTCGTCTTCCATGGGGTACTGTCTTTCACATATTTATGAAGTCACTTCTAATTGTGATCCAGTTCTTCAGTCCTGTCATTAAGACAGCCATTGAGTCAGTTAAACATTTCTTGCTGACAAAGTTGATGAGTGTCTGGCCATCTGCAGCTTTCCTGATTAAATTTTGCTCTATTTATCATTTAGATTATTCTTCCAGTTTAGTAAGACAGTGTTGCAGACTTGCTGCTTTCTTCCACAGCTGAATCACAAAATATTCTGAGTGGAAGGGACCCACAAAGATCATCGAGTCCAACTCTTAAGTGAATGGCCCATAGAGAGATTGAATTCACTATGCTCTAATCAACTGAGCTAATCTCAGGGTTTTATGGTTTCCCCCAGTTCAGTATCATTTGTAAATTTAAGAAGGGCATTCTGTCATCCAGATAGGTAAAGGAAATTCTGAATAGTAATGGACGAGGAATACAAGCTTCATAGCAACTGTTAACTTTTCCAATCCATTGTGCACTCCCCTTACTTCAGCAATAGTTTTAAAAATTGTTTGTGAGACAGAGAACCAAAGTTCAGAGCATCAGTCAGTCCAGCAGAGAGAGGGTTCTCTGCCATCTGTGTATTCTCCTGTAGAAAGAATTAGGGCTGTGTGACATATATTGTTACAGAGACTTTCCTTGTTATCTTTGCGTTCTTTGCCTAAGCTTATTTTTTGTTGTTGTTAATGTGTTTTTTCTAGAAACTGAAGCTAGCTCAACTGTTTTTTCATTTGTCTTAGTCCTTTTTTCTTAATCACTATGCTTCAAAAATTGCCAGAGCAAAATATACTATACCTGGAGGTTTATTAAACCTTTATCTCACTTCTGTTTTTCTTTGTCTACCCTTAATTTTTATTCCTTCATAATCAGGGTGAAGTTTTAGACTTTTCCTATGGTTGAGAGAACTCTTTTCTTGATCTATTTTTACTATTAGTAAAATTTAAAAGCAAGAAGAAAAATATTTTTATCATTACTATTTCTATATAATTTTATGCTGATTTTTCCCATTTGTTCATTCTGTTGTATTAATGTAATTTTCCCTTTAGTATACTTTCCTAAGTTTCAGCTTATGAAATTTCCATCTTTTTTCATATAGCTTAATTTTTTTCTTGTGCCCTTAATGTTGTTTCACTGAGGACCTGTCACTTTCCTGAACTGGTTTTTTCCCTGAGAATTGCTTCCCATGGGAAGCACTTATACTTGAGAATACACTGAAAGTATAATAAAATCTGCTCTCCTGGAGACCATTGTATTCATTCTCCTGTTATCACTCTTTCCTTACTGTTGATGAGTTTTTCCAATTCCTGATCATTTCTTTCTTTCCACTTTCATGTTTTGAACAGTTTCTACCAATTCATTAGAAACAAACCTAAAAGAGCCCCCTCTATTTTGTTTTACCTCCTTGTGGCTTCCAGCACATTCAGTTGTATTACTCTTGCCCTTTTTGGTTCCAATCTCCATAAATGTCTACATAGTTTAAATATAGCATTAAGACAATGAACTATCTTTATATAATTGTTAATTATTCAAATAAAACCCTTATTATCTTTTTTAGGCTTGATTACTTACAATATGTCTTTTTCATGTATCTTCCTTGGCTTGCTTGATTTTTTCCTAATTTTATCCTTAAATCAAAGAGTTTCGATGGTCTGTCTCACAATGCATTCTGAACTTCAGAGGAACCCTATTTATTTGTTGTTTTAGGGAGCATATTTCTTCTCCAATCCAGGAAATGTTATCTTCTTCATGTAAACTCTGATTATGCAATTATCACATAACTCTGTTTTGCTAATTAGACATGATTGGTGTTGTGCAGTGGACTTCCACTTCCTTCCACCACCATATTGGTGAGAATAAAAAGTAACAACAAAAATTTTATGTAAATTGTTTAGTGATACATAAACAGAGGAATTAATTATCTTTTTTTTTTTTAACTGGATGATGGTTAATTAGATACAACATCTGTATTGTTTCATGTGAAACCAATCTTTATAAACCCACCATGATAGCATACACTATTAGAGTTATTTTACCGTGAATATTTGAAAACTTAAGCACATGTTGCATTAGAGTAATATGAAAATTATGGAGCTGTATAAAGTTAATATTGTGTTTATATTTAGTCATTTTAAATAATTTTTATTCCCATCATGCAGAAAAGGATTCATTTTAGATGAAAGTGAGTAAAACATGCTTTTGTCTCCCAGTATCTGGCTCAAAAACTGCCACAGCCATAAAAACACATACTAGAAATGTTTCCTTTGATACCAGTCAATTTTAAAATTTTTTCGTGCTAGCAAAAAAGAATATTTCTTTGCAATGAAATACAAATGTACAAAAATCTTGAAATGTATTATTTAAATAATGACTACTGACTTTATTGTTTTTCCATTCTCCATATCTTGCAAAAAGTTTTTATTCACGAAAAGTAGAATGTTTTAACAGCATTGCAGCTTAATATTCTACTCTTAAGATTCACTCCAGTTTCTTAATTTCTTTAAGTAAATACGGGAATATAGTATGTGTATGAATAAAACTCATTTAAATTTCAAAAAAGATAAAGAGCAGAATCCTACCGTCTGTTGTCCTGTATCCCTGGTGCCACTTTGTGCACATGGGTAGTGTCATAATAGCCATTTATAAACTTCTGGTTGACTACCAGCAATTCAGAAAGGATTAAACATCCCTTTGGAGTATAGCCACAGAATTTATGTAATTTTGATACTAGAGGAAAGATACAGAATTTTTAAATTGTTCTTTTAGAAGCTTTAAAGTGTGCAGAGTTTTAATTGCTTATTAGCAAACCGTATTTGCTGTCCACTAATTCTCTGTAGTGCATAAAAATGTCATTTATGCACTGAGGGTGTTGAGGCACACTGGCATGCACAGAGCTGTATCACCAGATCCATGGTTGATGACATACATCAACTCTTTACAGGGAAAGGTACTTCGGGGGGATAAACAAGAGAAAACAGGAGAGAAGGAGAAAAAAAGGCAAGGGGAGCCTTGGCCATCTGGAGAAAGAAGTGATGAGATCCTCTGCTGAGTGACCTCCTCCTCCTCCTCCTCTGGGTGTTCTCTCCTGTACCGTATGAGGCAAGGGGAAAGAAACTAGATTTTGGATTTCTCTAGTATAAAGTAGACCCTACAAAATAAAGGGCAAGACAGTTTGGGGGTTGGAGGGGAGAAGGGCTGATTCTCAGGGCAGTGACAGCCACTTCCCAGGAGAACCTTCTGCAGCAACAGGTGATGACATGTAAAGCCTCATGTAATGTTGAGCGTGTAAATGGCAGATGCTTATGAATAAGACACCGGCATGTGTAGTACGTGTTGTCTGTGAATAAAACAGCTGTGTGCAGATAGGCAGCTGTATCATACAGGGTGGATTCCCTGGTAAGACTGATCACAGGCAGCTCCACTTGCTTTGGTTCAGCTTGAGGAACTGTGTCCCTGCACACACACAGAAAATTCAGTCTGCTAAGCCAAAGAAAGTAGAGTAAATTAAAAATGTCTAGAAACCCAAATTAGAATTCTTGCTACCACTTTGCATTTTAATGCCATGTCTCTTTTTCTTACAAAGAGAAAATTTTTATAATTCTGTGTCATTTTATTTTTTGCTTTTATAATAACTCTTGCTGCATCCAGCCTGGAATGAAACCTCAACAGTTCTACGCTATAATAAGAGTAAGGTTTATTGCCAGCTAATGTTTCATCTGCTGGCTAGATGACTAGCTGTGCACCAGCTGTATAATATATTCTGTAAGGATATCATCATCACAGCACTTCACTCTTGCATCTCATACACCCACCAGGAAACACGTTTTATCTTGTGCTCTGAGCAAGGAATCCAAATGAGATGTCTTAAGGAAAAGTAAATAAGAATATTAGGAAATATTAAAGAGAAGTAATTCTGGTTTTATCTCATTACTGTGAGATAATGTTTTTGGAAAGGAATGAGATGAGAGCTCTCATATAAGTCTGTAGGTGCTGATGATGGGCTGCTCTTGGCACAGCTCAGATGCAGAGTGGCCCAAAGCCTGACTTTCAGCTGTCCTTTTTTTGGCTTCTCTCCTGCATGGTTCCACCTGGTTTCTGGCTTATGACAGAGAACCCCTGGTACTGCTCTAGCTTAATTCTAAATCTTTGGAGGATTTTTTTTCTGGCGAAAAGGAGTCTCCAGAACATATGACCAAGGCCATGACTCTTCCTGTACCAGGGCAGGAGAACTGCAGTACAACAGCAGCTCTGTTGGTGTTAAACCTCCTGGGAACTCTTCTCTTCAAAGAGAAGGGGAAGGGGTAAGTGCTCAGTGGTCTTCCAGATGTGCATAGGCACAGTGATGGTCAGGGTGAGGACTCAAAAATTGCCCTTTGCTTAAAGCACAAAAGGAGGATTGCAATAGATACAGGAGAATTATAATAGATGAAGTTGGTGATGTAGAATTTATTCTTCTTATGTTTGTCATTCTGCCAAAATTACGATATTTGGCCTAATATTTTGTATGTTTCTTATAAGCTTTATGTAAACTTTATTCAAACAAACAAACAATTGTAGATAAAACTGTGTTTCTCTGTTTTAGATAGCTCTAGTTCCCAAGTCTCATGGTTGTTCTGTTTTTAGCAAATATTTGAAGAGCAGAGCCAGTGTGCCTCAACTCTAGTGCTCTGCCTCTTACAGAATATTAAACCACTTGCAGTCTGTTAATTGTGATGGAAGTTGCAATGATTTTTTGGCAGTGGATATAAAGATTTCAGTCATACTGATGGTATTTGAAAATGTCAGTGTGACAATAGAAATGTATTGCCTGAGTGATCTTTTTGTTGTTTGTTTTAATTAAATATGGAAAATTGCACATACACACATAATTAAATAGAAAAACCTACAAACTGTGTATGCGATGTCAGATGCTCTAAAGTTAGAAAATGACAGATATAAAGTGGTTTATGCTACCTTAGTTTTCCCGTGCTATATATAATGTTTATAATGCTATAGACATTACTGTATAGTCTGATTATATTTAACAAGTAGTTGTTGATTGGTTTGTTTCTCCTTTCTTGTCTAGGGATTGGTGCATTAGTTCCCTGCTTGGGGGATAGAGAGAGGCTAAAGGTTATTGATGCCATTTTAAAAAGAGATGAATCATCCCTTAGTGACCACTTGCTTTTCTCTTTTGAGCTGAGGGAGCCTCACTCTTTAATGGCAAAAATTAATCCATTGGAGGGGTGTAGGATGCTATAGAGAGCTCCTTGAGTTTTGCACATTTGTGCTTTGTTGCAAGGAGGGGTCCCTCCTGCGTGCAAGTAAGATATAGTGTGTATTGCTCTCCACAACTACCTGAAAGAATGTTGATCTCTTCTCCCAGGCAGCTAGTGACAGGGCAAGAGGAAAAATGGCCTCAAGGTGTGCCAGGGGAGATTCAGGTCAGGCATCAGGAAGAATTTTTTAACTGAAACTGTGGTCAGGCACTGGAATGGGCTGCCCAGGGAGGTGGTGGAGTCACTGTTCCAGAAGTGTTCAAGAAATGACTGGATGTGGCACTTTGTGCTGTCGTTTAGTTGACAAAGGTGGTGTTTTGTCAAAGGTTTGGCTCAGTGATCTTGGACTTCTTTTTCAACCTTAATGATTTTATGATTCTATGATTCTATAGTACGGAGATGGGGGAAAATACAGGATTGTGAAGTTAATGGTTGAGCTATAATACTATACATAGGGAGGGCTAAGGTAAAGATACCACCACCATTCCCCTGAGTTAAAGGTAGCCCCATTTTCAGTTTTCCTGAGTCTAGGCTGTTCAGCTTTTCAGGTTTTAACAAATACTCGTCTACCACAGCTTTAAATATGTGTTTCTGTGCTCTGTGTTTCTGTAATCTCTATCTGGGCTGTCAGCGAGGTTTGCAGTAGAGATTCCATTTGAATTTATAAATGAGAAGTATCTCAGATAGTGCAAGACTTACACAAACAATAGATAACTCAGGTGAGGGATAGGATAAGTTAAGCTATGGCCATAAAATGTAATCATGGGAAACAGCCAGGAGCATTGAGTCAGCTACGGTGTTTATCATGTCCTCACTTAACTTCTCAATTTTAGTTCTACATATGAGTTAAGAGCTAATAGAACATTTGACTTTTATGACTCTAAAATATCATTCTTGGAACCTATATTCATATAACCCCTGGAAATAGAGCAGTCTAGCTACAGAATGTATGCTTTGAACAAAGGAAGAATTTTTCAGCATAGTTTCTTAAAAAAACCACACTTAACAAATTCTGTAAAAGTGAAACATTGTAATAAATATTAACTTTTGGCTGTAGCAGTCATAGAGACTTTCTGATCCAATTGAAAAAATAAGGTGCAAAATTATTTAAATATTGGAACCAGCAATAAAACTTGCATGCATAATACTGAATTAAGAAACATTTTCAGCAATGCAGCATTTTCTCAAGAGCTTTTGGTAATATTATCTACATTTTTAACCAGCCACTGCATTGCTGATTAATTTAGTGTTTACTTTAGCTTGCTGTGTCACAGATTTATGCTTTTCCTGGAGAATTTTTGTTTGTGAATAGCCTGAAAATGTTACTGCACATCTTTTCTCTATGTGAACCTCAGTTTAGCCAAAAAGCTAAGATCTACTAAAATGCTGTCTCATATGCTTAAAATGTCACATAAGCATAAAATATCCTCATTGTGACATTGAAAAAAGAACTTGAAATTGCAGCACAGTATTTTTATTGCAAATGACAGTTTTCATCTGCTGGCTTTTCCTGCCAGAATAAGCATGTTTTCAGCAAGCACAAACAGACTTTTTCAGCTGTGCCTGTTTCCAGCGGTTCCTGTTAACTCCTCAAGTGGGTGGTACTGAAGAGCCACCTTTCTGGCACACTTGCATGCAGACAACACATGGCCACCATCAAGTTTTGGCATTATGCTCTAATAAAAAAAAAGACCGTGCTCATATGAGAAAGCTCGGTGTGCGTCAGTAAAGCTATTTCAGTCTTTGCTGCCTCCTGAGCTGAATGTAAACCGACATCGGTGACTCTATTAAAATACGATTTCGCAAAAGGAAGTAGGAAACTTGACTTTCAAGCTGTGTGTGAAGATGAGCTAAAATAGTAACAAAAGTATCTCTAGAGAGTACTAGAGGACAAAAAAAAATTTCTTCTGAAGTCTACCTATTGTTAAGAAAAAATGGATCTGGCAGACTCTCTTTTGTACCAGCTGGATGTGTTAAATTTTCCTTCTCTTTAGCACTGAGACCAGGCTTTGCTGTAGGAGAGATTCCAAGGAACTAGAAGGAGTCAAGAGATTTCCTCAGAAAATTTCACCAGTGGGCCTCAATCTAAGGAAAATCACACTTAAGCTTTAATAGCTATTTCCATGCAGCAACACTTACAGTCTGCCTGGAGTCCAAGAGGAAGGCTGATCATGGTGGCTGCTGTAATGGTCACGTCTCCTTGCTGGCTGCTCTTGAAGGATGGTGCATGTTGGGGTCAGGCACCAGAGAGCACTGGTTGTGACATTTCCTAGGCAAGAATTCGGTGAGCCAACCCGTTGTAAGGTAAATGGCTGGGAACAGCCATTGCAAGTTAGCCTTGACCTAATTTTGGAAATAGGTGAGAAAATGTGCTCAGATCAAATAATTTTGTATCTGACCACTTCTCTCCCAAATCCTTCATGAGGTATCCATGCTATCAAAAGCCTTAATAATTCAGAGGAGTTTGAACATCATTCTACCATGGTTGTGCTTAGGCTGCTACTTAGTAACTAGAACTGTACTGTTTTGCTCTCCCACTATACTTTTCAGCTCCTTCCCTTTGTTGGAAGTGCTGAATAGAGCACAAACCTTCTTTTTAGATCATTTACACTTAGAACTGGAAATTGGTGGTTTCTACTAGTAATAACACTTCATTTTGTGTGTACTGGAGTATAAAATCAAGTATTTATTGTACATTATAGATTTTTATGTCCCTCACTCATTGATGCATGAGAGAACCATAGTTCCTGTATGTTTTTTCACCATCACCATACATTCCTGTATGTTTTTTCACCATCCAGCTCACTACTGGAGCAGGATGCACAGAGAGGTTGTGCTGTCTGTTCTTGGAGGTGTTCAAGACTCACTTGGTCACAGCCTTGAGCAGCCTGATGTAACCAGACCTGTTTTGGGCAGGGGTTGGACTAGGAGACACCAGGAGCACCTTCCTGCTTCAATTATTCTCTGGTTCTGGCTTGCTATCAGACTTGTTTGGTACATGCACCCACACCAATAAAAGAAAGCCTGATCTTTC
>JAYRBT010000082.1:18970433-19065078 GCA_036023395.1 Myiotriccus ornatus | reverse complement strand
TGATGCATGAGAGAACCATAGTTCCTGTATGTTTTTTCACCATCACCATACATTCCTGTATGTTTTTTCACCATCCAACTCACTACTGGAGCAGGATGCACAGGGAGGTTGTGCTGTCTGTTCTTGGAGGTGTTCAAGACTCGCTTGGTCACAGCCTTGAGCAGCTTGATGTAACCAGACCTGTTTTGGGCAGGGGTTGGACTAGGAGACACCAGAAGCACCTTCCTGCTTCAGTTATTCTCTGGTTCTGGCTTGCTATCAGACTTGTTTGGTACATGCACCCACACCAATAAAAGAAAGCCTGATCTTTCATGGGAAGTCAAATTATTGATCCCTGCTTTTAGCGACAGCAGCTGTGTATGCTCTGATTTTCAGTTGGGACATCCACAAATCGTCGTTGCTTCCTTAGCGATGAGATTGCTGAGCAGATGCTATTGTTAGAGATTGGACAATTACTTATCTATAATGAGGCTCCAGCAATAATCAGCATTTAGGACAAAAATCTCCTGTGAATTGTTTATGTTCTCAGGTGGGGTTTATTATTGTTTCATGTGTAACAGATGTATAAATTAATGTACAAAATAGAAAAGGTAAAATAGGAAAGTTATTGCTTTTGCTTTTGCATTCTCAAGCTACTTTTGTACAGTATATATTTCATAACATTGTAAATTTCTTTAGTAATGAAAATCATATGATTCTCTAAAACATATAGCTTTTGAACTCTGTCTACTTTATACATCTGACTCTCTGTCATTAGCAGGGCAAAATACAGTGCCATGTTTTTAACACAGCAGTCGTTAGGTCATCAGAGTGCTATTGATCTTTGTCCTGTGTGGAGTATTAATATTGTTTATGGCCCAAATACTATGTACAGGGCTACTGTGTGGAAATAGTGCCAAACATAGGTCATCATTTGTCATATTTGCTCCCTACCAAGACTGCTAATGAAAAGTTCAGTAGCAGTAATCACTTTTCCCCAGCTGAAAGAAATGGCATGGCATTTTAAATTTTCATGAGTTCAAACCTGATAGTGATTTGATAGAGACCCATTATATTCATTACCCAGGAGAAAAACAATTCCTTGCTTTCAGAATAAGGTTACATGCATCTGTAAAAAGCGGATAGGGTGAAGGATGAGTAGCTTTATGTAGAAGTAGGGAAGGAGTGGACTTGCTTTGAGACACGTTTTCTGAACTTTAACACAAGGATTTTGTCAAAAAGGTAACTGGAGTAGTTTTCTGAGGCAGTTCTTGTCTTTGCTGGCATTGCCTTTCTAAAGATATATTCTGATTTCATATAAACTGGTGTAAATACAGAAGGGCCTTTACTGTGGGAATGATGTAATAGAGTAAGAAATGAGATTGATCAGAGATCCTAGATCAAGCCCAGGTGTATGAAAATGGTTTGGAGAATGCTGTCATCAGTTTTTCTACATCTCGGTAGTATATGGGGAATAGAGATACCTCAGTTATGAAACAACATTCCCAAAATTAGTGGCCATGAGGGAGATGACCTGTTTGTTCTGTGAGCAAATTCTGTTGTCATCTTAGCCAGGATCCACTGCCTCCACTGGATCTGTTTATGGCACAGAATAAAATATCCGAAATGAGGAATAAAGGGTCCTCTCATGTTTTGAGTACATTATTAGAAAACAGACTGTATTATTTTGCACTGTTATTGAGTGAAATATTTCTCGAACACAAAGTCATCTGAGCAGGTGCAAAGTTGTTTAAACTGACAAATTGACTGAGACAGATACAATGTGCAAATGTTTGTGTATGCATCAATATGAGTTAGTCATAACATAAGACTAAGGGAATATAAGTAGTAGAGTATAATACTGCAAATAGTATGGACTTAGTAATGAGGTTGGTATGAAGATGTGTAAAGTAAATATAACTTGTAAAGGAAGAAGTGAGATCAAGATAGAAAAAGAGAAAATTGACTAAGGTCACTCTAGATCCACTTTAATTTATATCTGTTGTCAAAGTGTACAGCCAAAGTTGGTTTAACAGTTGGTGAATAAGATTTTGTTGATTTATATTCTGAGTTTAAATTGGAAGCCGAAATTGGTTCATGAAGAACCCCGTTCCAGAGTGTGTTCCCCGCTACCCTAGTGGTACAGATGATGGTAATGTTCATGGTCTGTTTGTTCTCCTTGGGGATTTATTCAGTCTGTTGAATGTTGTATTTTTATAGGAGAAAAAAAGAAAAACAAGGTGGAAGTGCTCATTCTGAGTACATGAACTTCTCCAGGCTACTTTGTTTCTCTAGAGAGGTATGAAATGTTAAACTGTTTAACATCTGGGAGCATCTGTCCCTGTAGTCCAGCCTGTGGATTAACTGAGTGCTAAACTGCCATCCCGTTTTCACAGAAATTTAGAGAATGAACAGAAAATGCTTAACGGTTTTGACCCAGTCTAATTTTAGAACTGTAGGATATGTAACCAAATGCTAGATATATTTTAAAGCATATATATGCATATGTAAAAAAAAAATTTTTTTTTTCATCAGACCCTAATTACATAACAATGGAACTTTTTTAGTTCAAGACAATGTAGCTCAGGAAAACTAGTTAATTTGACAGTTCAGGGAAAGCTTCAGAATTATTTATTTATGTAAAACGACCAGCATTTAACTTCTATAAATTAATTAGTTTTAAATATTCAATTAGATGAAGTATTGTAATCTAATCCTATGATAATTTAGTCTCCCTTTCTACCAATATGACAAGTATCAAAAATGGGACATACCATTTCTGGGAATATCTGTAGCTCAATGTTCTGTTTTGGTTTTCTGCTCATAGTTTTACATTAATTTTTTGATGGCAGAAAATGACTGAGGAATTTTACCTGTCACTTTTCTTTCGTGTTAAGATAGTTCTGGAGTAGTTTCCATTTTATTCTTTTTGTTGGATAACCAGATGTTGCCTTCTAACAGAAAATTTTAGATCACTTCTAAGAACTATGTCAAGGACATTAACTTGCTGAAGATGTCTGTTTATTGCAATGCTGCAAAGATTTTAAAGTCTGTAGTCAGCCTAAAGTCTTTCATCCACTGATACTATTAGGAGTAAGTAACAATATTTGAGCAATTGTTTATGTTTGCTAGAGAATATAGAAATTTTGAGAATGGATAAGCAAGCATACTATCCCTCCTATCAGTGTTTGGCACAGATTCTTCCTCAGTATTTCCATTCTTGTTCGGAGATATATTTCTGCAATGACAGTTTACTATGCTTTACAAAATGATCATTCTTAATAACACCAAATTGTTTATTGGATGAGGTACTATTTGATAGTATTGTTTAGGACATTTGACAGTTTAATGCTTATTCATATCTGTATTTTCAGTGTTGAAATTAGTAATAGCATAGAAAGCATCACCTCCGTTAGTCTGTAATTTTTACATTCAGAAAGGTTTTCGGGTTTTATGTGAATTTTAAAACCCAGTAATTTATGCTATCTTGTATTTTTAAGGAAGATACATGATATTGCTGAATTCAGTGCCTGTGTGACCACTTCTTTGTGGCATCTCTAGTTCTATAATAGTTTGATATCTTTTATATAAAGTAAATGAGCAGCACTAATACTGAGAGAATTGTAAAGGAGATGAATAAGACAAATTTGAGCTGCTAGGAAGTGGACATACTTGTTGCATCAACACTGTAAGGTTTTAATTGATGTGGATAAATCACCAAAATTTATTTTTGGATGATCACTCTCATAAATGCCCGTTTTCAGAAATGTAATCATGAATTCATAATCATATAATGATGTACTTCTAACAGTTTATCTGGTTACAACAAGGTTAACTCACAAGGGACTTCCTGTTCACATACCTTTCTCTTATACTGGAGTCTAGAAATTTGTGTTAAGTGCCTAAACTCCTTTTGCAACACACTGTAAAAGGTCAGGGTATGAGAAAGATGCCCAACACAATGAGCTAAGCCAGCTCTTAGTTTTTTATTGTGCTTACATATATATATATATATATATATATAAACCTGTGGCTATCATCTTTTAACATAGTATGATAGCTAATGATAGCTAATAAATACATCTACTAAACTGATCTAAACCCGTTCCTTTTTTAAAATGTTTTTCTATATATTTTTCCTGTTAATGGGTAAATGTGGTTGGCCTATCAGTTGTGTAAATGTATTTTTTAAATATTACTTATGATTTGAACTTGTATTCCCTTGCATGGTACAAATATAATATAGTTGTTTATGTAACCTGTATCCATTGAGTAACATACAGAGAATGTTTCAACAACAATATGATTTTCCTTGTTGGAAGAAAATAGACACTTTAGAAATTACTGTCTGTCTATTTTATTATTGCAGTTCACATATTACTCTAATTTTTTTTCCCTAGAACAGATTACCTGGTTAGAAAAGCAATTGACTATTTGCAGTGTTCTAATTGTGGCTTAGCAGCAAGAGAGACATTTCAACGCTTATTCCAACTTGTAAATATACTCCACTGTATTTAATTTTTTAGTCTGCCATTGGCTTTCTGGCTTAATTAAGTGTCTGTTTAAATTGTAGAATCATAGAATCATTAAGGATGGAAAAATCCTCTATGATCCTTGAGTCCAACCATTAATGTAATGGTGACACTTTCAGTCTTTAGGGCCCTTCTACCCAAACCTTTCCTAAGATTCTTAAGATTCTTTCACTAATTCCAGAAGAAAGAACAGATGGGATGAAGCCCTTCTCCAGTAATTTCCTGATTGTCCCTTTGTACAAATGTGTATTTAGATCCAGAATACCACGTAAACATGAAGCCAATTCTGCAGTCCCATTGCAAAATTTAATTCTGTTGAAACTGCTGGTTTCACTTCTGCAGGACACAGAGACTCTCTTGACCCCACTGTTATGAAAGAGGTTATTGTTTCTCCTTTTAAATTAGAAAGCCTTCCTAGAATGTGCACTTAGATGTAGTTGTCTGTTTTTGGTAGTTCATTCAAATACAGGCCTATTTAAGGAGTTTTAAAGTCTGCTTTATTGGGACCCTGTGGCTTTTACAGCACATTAGACCTAAATTAAACAATGGAGGGACCCTTCTCTCCATTTATTTTCAACTGTCCTTTCCGCGCTTAGGTGGTATTGTCCTGCCTTTAGAATTATTTATATATCTCCCTCATTATTTTATAATATATTTTAATGTGACAGGTCTCTGTCCTCTGCCACCATGCAAGTTGCCAGAGTAATTGTGGATAGAGCAGGCAGGGACTTTTGGAAATCAGAAAAATAGAGAATTATTTTTGTTTTCAGGTGTTCATGTTTGCTGTCCTGAAATAGGGGGTGCATTTTCATAATCTCTATGTGGAGAAGAAAGAAATTCCTTCCATAGGAAAGGAGATTTATTTTTTTGCTTGTCAGCTCAGCAAAATACCATATTTTTAGCCAAGCTGAAGTGATGATGGATACCAACTAATAAAGCCAAAATTGTTGTCTGGTAGAAGTTTTAGTATATTTTAGGATGAAGAGTTATGTCATGCCTTCCTCAATCACTTGTGAGCACCTCTGAGACTTAGTTCAACATTTTAGAGAATATTTTACCATCTTTAATGTATAGGCACTTCGGACTAGATAATAAGTGCAGTGTGGAGAATTCTGGGATGGGCTGAAAGTTTATCCAGGCATAGGACAGTGGTGGGTCTTAGGGGTACTGTCTGATACCCTTTATTTGGAGACCAGGCTCAAGGTGGTGTTTAGCACAGAATAAAGCAGAATAAGTTCTGTATTCTGGTTGTACCTTTGAGAAGAGGAAGCCCTCGGTAGCTGCGGTCTAGGCTGATCTGGATGGCAGCTTTTATTCCATACCTGTGCAGAAAAGTGTTCAGCACCAGTGGTGCTTGGAAGGAGAAGGTGGAAGGCAGGGCTGGGGCCAGTGGGAGTGCTGACTCCTCCAGGAACTGCTTGTTGAAAACAAAACTTGGTGAAATCCTCAAACTCACTGGTGTCAGCGAGCAGTGTAAGTTACAGAAAGAATTATGGGAATGAGTAAATCTCTCTGTGGCTGGTATTCGGTTATGACATGACAATTGCGGGGCACATTGCTGTGCTCTAAGAATGGCTTGCAGTGAGATGACTTGCACAGGGATCACTAACAACTGCTGGCACCTCTTCTCCAAATTTTTATTTTCCCTGAACACTACCTGTGGGCTGAGGCTGAGGGGGCTTCACTAATGGTAGCCTTAGCATGGGGCTGAGGTGAGCAGCACATGGGGGCCCAGATGAGAAAGGTGTGGAGGGACAATATGGTGCAGTGCTGTGCTCCCCTTGGCATGCCTTTTGCAGCCCCAGTGTCCCTGGGGCTGTAGGCTTTGTAGCTCTTGGAACCCTACCTCTTATGGCAGCCCCAAGCACAGAACTTGAAGCAGAACTGAAAACTAAGCATATTATATGGATCACCGACTGGATTGTAATTTCTAATTACTGATTTGACTTACCTCAAATTCATTCAGAGCTCTATCACTTGCTGAAACTCAGTATTCTATGAAATGTGTTGATATTAAAAAACTGGTGTTAGTAAATGTGATTCTTCCTTATGTTTTGCATGGAAGTGATGAGAGTTCTCTGTGATTGTTATGATTTTAAAAGGATAACTTACATAATCATCTTCTGTGTATATGTTTGTACATATGTATGTGTTCACAAGAGACATCTTCAAGCTGTTTATCTTTTCTTTTGCAGTCAAAACCTGTTGCATTTGCAGTTCGGACAAATGTTGGGTACAGTGCAGCTCATGATGACGATGTTCCAGTCCCAGGCATGGCCATCTCATTTGAGGCTAAAGATTTTCTTCATGTTAAAGAAGTAAGTAAAACCAGAGGAGTAAGTGAATCTCTCTTTAAGGGTATATTTGAGTAACAGTGCTACTATTCCACAATGTTGATAACACTTCACATTTTTAAAGCACTTTTCAAATGTTACTTAAATAAGAGTGTAAAAGGAACTGAATGTTCTTTTAAATGCTGTACTTGTAGAAGCAATGTCACAAATTCCTTAAAATCAAATTAATGAAGTGCAGAAAGCAAGCACTTTTCTTGTCTATCGAAAATCCCTTATTTATAGCTTTAAAAGTCTATGTCTGACTATTCAAAGATAAAATATTTGTGGTTCTTTTCTAATCTAGTACTATGAGGTTCATTGTGACTCTGCAGCCCAGGGTTGCTTCTCTTTTGTTTGTGTGATTGCATCTTAATTAACCCCAAAATCCTCAGGTCTTTTTTTTTTTTTCTCATTAAAGTTACTGCCCCAGCACAGACAATATTTTGTTAACAGTTACATGCTGAAGAACTGGTATGATGTTTCAAGATGATAGCAACTTTCATAAAAGGTGCTTTGTGTTTCCTGCATTGGCTTTCTTTTGCTGTAGTTTGGCTTTGAAAATTTTGAATTTTAACATTTTCAAACATCTGGAGTAATTTTGTTTCTTTGCTCTTTGCAAGACAATCCCGAAGAAATAACTTGGTGACTTTGCCATGCAGGCCCTTCTCTGCAGCTTGCTGCTCCATTCTGAATAATTCTTTCATTTTTTGAGGTTCCCAGCTTCTGTTCTTATTCCATTGGGGTTTGTTTCAAAATGGTCAGTGTGTAAATGGAAATTTATAGCAAAAGAACTAGAAAGTTAACTTAAGGTTAACCTAGCCATGCATATGAAATTATGTCTTTGCCCCATTTTAGACTATCAAAAAGTCCCTCAGTAGTTACAATAGATGGATGCACAATGATTCTGGTAGTGCAGGTGCTTTGCAGAAGCAAGAAACATTCCTAATACAGAGATAGAAATATAGGTGGACAGACACTACAGAAACACAAGAAATGCACTTTTAGCGCCTTCATACTTATGACTAATGGTCATAATTTTCCATGTATAGTAAACATGCAGAAAGGGGATACTTTTGCTTCAGACTGTATATAGTGAAGGAAATATGTTTTCTGTCTGATAGTAGTGTGAAAGAATTGCTCTGTTCTGTCCTATGACAGAAGTAGAGATGAGAAGGCACAGAGTCCTGGCAAAAGAAAACCACCATCATTCTCCGGTGAGTCTTGAAGCACTGGAAAATGTGGCTCAGTTTGGTTAGATCAAATGATTTTCTATAGTCATCTATTCCATTTGCACTTCAGATGAGGTGGTAATCTCAGACTTTATATAAAGTGTTTTCCCTGTTTCCATATGAACCAGAAACACAGTGTTAGCAGTTTTTTGTTAAAGTTTGTGCTTTTTTTCCTCACAGCACAACTTAGTCTCAGATGTACAGGTACATGGGAGAGTATCAGGATGAAAAATTTCTCTGAACTTTTCTGAATCTCGAAAAATACCTTGAAAGGAAGCTTAGCTCAGCTAGTTGTTGTAGTGTCTATGGCCACATGTAGCACAGAGAGGTGGAAAAATAGATTAAAATGTTCTTGCAGCCTCAGGTGTAATAGAAGAGGCACTCTGTGCTCATAGCCTTTAAACCCACCAGATTTTCTCTCTAAGCTGTCAAGGAAAGTCGACTTCCTAGCAGTGCTAGGCCAGAAGTGGGTTGGGGAAGGGACCATGTGACTGAGTCCGGGTGCACCACTGGAATGGAAAAGCAGGAAAGGATCTGCAAGGAGTCAGAATTGGACTTGGACTCTCTGATTCCATGTTTGGCAGCAGCTGTTTTCTGGATGGGTTGAACCTCCCCAGAAGGATGCTCTAAGCAGCAGCCCCTTCCCTACATAGCTCTGTCCTCCCCCTCCATCTTCCATGGCCATGTCCTGCTCGCTCTTCAAGGCTCTATATCCCACCAGATACTTCAGTAGTTTTGGTGTTCCCTGTAGTTAATGCTGGGAGAACTGAAATGTCCAAACTTCAATTATTTATGCAGATTAAAAGTAAAAACCCATATTTGACAATAAAATGAAGTGTTGCTTTTATATTTTATATGTAACTTGTCACTAGAAATAAAGAAACCTAAGTTAATGTCCAATAAGTTTTGACTGTGTAATGATGCCATACTGGCCCAGTGCCATCTTCTTCTTGTCCCTGAGGACTGCTCACCAATTTGTGCTGCTGAGAGGGCTCAAGCGAGAAAAACCTCAGTTCAAAATGTACATGGACAGTGGTGAAAAGTATTGCAGAGATTAAGTATGGGGGAAATTTATTTTCATTATTAGGTTACATTCATTAAAACTCAGTGGGCATAAAGATGAAGGATTCCTTTCTGCATGAAGAAATGTGTGCTGCATCATACTCACTTCTGAGTATTTTGAAGCTTTAGTGGGTGGTCATAATTCTGCTTTGCATTTAATTCACATTTTGTATTTCCCTTGGCACTCCAAGCACAGGTGAATTACAGAGAATCACTCACCCTGGCCAGCACTTTGGGAGCTGGACACCTCGCCACCAAGATTTCCACTATAGCTTTTTAAAATTAGAAAGTATTATGTGTGGTATTATCTTCTTATAAAAGTATCTTATACTCTTTTTCGTATACTGACACAGCATTTAGCTTTGAGACTTTGCAGAAGTGAATTCCACATGCTCGTGTTTCTATCTGAAGAAAAAATTCCTACGTGTTTAGCATTTCTGTAACTTCAGTAAAATTAACGTTGTTGTGTAATAATCTGTTGTA
This sequence comes from Myiotriccus ornatus, assembly GCA_036023395.1. NCBI lineage: Eukaryota > Metazoa > Chordata > Aves > Passeriformes > Tyrannidae > Myiotriccus > Myiotriccus ornatus. Next base: position 19,055,460 of record JAYRBT010000082.1, on the reverse strand, counting down.
CTGTAGGACACCACAAAAAATAGCAGCTGTTCAAATTGTAATTTAATGATGGTTTTTAATTATCTGTCTCCTCCTTTTACCAAGCTAATGATTTAGTTAGCATTTTGCAATGAAAGGTTATAATTTTAATAATATGTTTCAGTCTAATACATCTTTGAGAAACTGCTATTCCAGATTAGCTCCCTATTGAATGCTGGTATTCTTACTCATAAAGGCATCCCATTGGATGAATGTTATACATCTCCTTATATATTATGAGCTGAAAAGTGCTCTTATTTTAATCTCTATTTATTTTGTTAGCTAAATATCTTAGTTGGTTTCAAACCTTGCAAGATTTCTATAGGTGCCAAAGTGAAAGATAATACTGCAGTTTAGGTTGTGTATCAGTGATCCACCAACGATGTATTCATGGTGAAATTAATTCCTTTCTGTGGGAGCCCACACATTCTACATGTTTTATTCCTAACTGTACGTTTGTTAAAGCTACTTATTAAATAATTAAATAAGCACTATAATATTTATATTAATAGCTTCATATTCAAGAAGAAAACTTTTTTCACATTCAGGTGTTCTCCTACAGTTTCATAAATAATCCAAATTATCTAAAATTCATATTTGGTGGTAGTTATCCCCATGGAACGCTGAGAGTATTCCATGTGGGGCCATACATAAGGGTGACCTATTCTCATCCAAAAATGTGGTGAATAAATAATAATGGAAAAAGCAAATAGTTCTGCACTACGAAATAAAAAACCTCCTCCCCAACCCCCATGTGCGTGCATGAATATATGTATTGAATTAGAGTAGTCATTATCTCATATTACATAGAGCTGAAATTCAGTTAATTGGACTATCTTGTGGATTTGTGTAATTGTAAGGGGTTTTTAGTTATCTAAAGATATCCATTCCTTCTGGATCTATCACGGTTTAAGATGCAGGTCACATGAGCTATCTGCAGTAGAGCATATATGAGCAGCAGAATTTGGTCATATTTCAGAAGATTTTAGTGACTTTGGAGGAGTGGGGGAGTTTGAGAAGTAGTATGTTTTAATTTGAATAGGGAACTGAATATAATGGAATAAAAACAATAGATTATTACAGACCCATAAAAATTGTAGCAGTAGGTAAGAGTAGAACAGAAGTCGTCTCTGGTGTCTCCAAGGAGAACCATCAAGGGAGAACAAAAGCAACTCTCCTGCATGAGGGAAAAATATCGGGAAGGAAGAAAAAATAAAGATGTTGAAATGGCTGGAAATAAAAGCCAGGAAGAAATATGAAGTCTATGAAGGAAGGTTTCTGCTTAAGCACTGTGTGTTTTAATAATTTAAAAGGAATAACTATTTTAATATATTTCTGAATGTTACCACAATTCTTCATTGTCATAATAGCATAGCAGAGTGATTAACTGCAGGGAAGAATTAAAAATAAAATAGCTGCAAATTAAAACTAATAACAAAATTATCCCAGATCTAGTAATTTCTTAGTATGTTACTTTTTTCTTTGTTTTTTTAAATCTGTAGAAATTTAATAATGACTGGTGGATAGGACGATTGGTAAAAGAAGGCTGTGAAATAGGATTCATACCAAGCCCAGTCAAACTAGAAAACATGAGGCTGCAGCATGAACAAAAGGCAAAACAAGGAAAATTCTACTCCAGGTAATAACAAGAAATCATTAAAAATAGTAGCATTGTCTATGAAAAAAACTTGGAAATTGATGCTCTGTATTGCTCATATGTATGCTTAATTATTGTAAATGACAGCTACAAACACTTTGAATCAATGAAGGAATTAATATATAATTAGTTATATATTATTACAGAATATATAACATATTGTTTTATATGTTAAATTATTAATTAGTAAGATACTTAATGTAATTGCTATTTGAGATAAAAAGTATATATTTAGATTGGTGATTTTTGGTCCATTTTTTTCATAAAGTGTTTGTGAATATACCTTGCAGTTAGTACATTTACAATGTACATGCACTATTTTTGACTTAAAAAATAATTTCTCTAAATTCTATAGTGTTTGTTACTTGTTTTCATGATCTTGCTATTTCTAAGCACTTTTAAAGCTCATTTTAGAAATTAGAGAAAAAGTTAAGGTGAGTTTATTTATAAGCCAAAGCCAGTGCCTGTTAGTTAGTTCTTAAGGGAAAAAAGTGGTCTTGCTAAATTCATGGCCTACAAATACAGCTTTTGAAAATACTACATTTTATGATGGAAGTTTCATGTCAAGTCATTTGTTATGTCTGACTGCAACCATCACTGCATAAGAAAAAAGAGTCAGTAACTATATATTGAACAAAACTGCAAGATAGTAATAATGCCATCTTTACTGTAGAATTCTTAATAAAGTAGTTTTCCAGTAACACACGTGGAAGCAAATACCACTTGTTAACCTTTAGGTGTATAGGAAATAAATATTTCCAGTGTATTTGAGCGGGACAGACCTGGAACTGGACTAGGAATCATCTGGGAAGCCAAAAATGCTTTCCAAAAATGCCCTTCCTCCTTAGTGCAGGAGTATTTGAAGAGCATGTCTGTGTTAGGAGGAGACCATGATTCCGCAGCACTCAGCTGCATTCACCAGCTGTGAAATGCCTTTCTCATGCGTGTGCTGTCCTCAGCAGAAGGATTCTGGGTTCCTTATTCCTCTTGGGACACTTCTGATACACCCAGATCTGTCCAAGTGATTTGGTCCCTTTCCAAATTCTCCAGAACTTCTCACTGAAGATAACATTGTCCTACACCACAAAGGCATTAACTTGGTGCTTATTAATATTTTAAGATAGAGAAAGTGGAAACTAGTACTATCACATGAATTATTTGAAGAGTGAAGTGGGCTTTCTTACATTGTTTTCAGGGCTTTTCTCGTTATGGTAACTGAAGTAAAATGACTAAAAGTATTGTTTGATTTTCACAACTTGGATACGTTTTCACGAAGCAGAACTTGACAAAACCCTAGACTGCTTTAACTTCGTTTGAGAGACTTTTTTTTCCTAAGTGCTATCTTGTATTGAGAAAGCAAAAAAAATTTGTACTTCAATTAAATTGAGAAAAGGTAGACAAACACAGTCTCATCTTCATTAGGGATTTATCAAAACTCTTCAGTCAAAGGAAAGAGATACGCTTACTGGCTTAAGAATTCATCTTAGTAATGGCTAATAATATTAATTATATACCAATAGCCATATTAATAACTGGATTACATTAAGCTCATGAAGTAGTGAGAGCAGAAAAATAAACTGTACAGCAGCACAAGGAGCAAGATTGATGTTTGCAGTTCCTCAGTCCTCAGTACATGCGTTTTGTGTGAGATGTATATTTTATAACACTGCCAGAACTGCTGTTTGTCTCACAGCTAACACCTCATTTAGAAGGCAAGCAATAAATAAACTAGAATAAATACTGAGAAAGCTACAGAACTTCAAACTAATTTATTACTTTACTCCAGTAAATCAGGAGGAAACTCTTCATCCAGTTTGGGTGACATCGTTCCTAGTTCCAGAAAATCGACGCCTCCATCATCTGGTGAGTAGGTTGTGAACCCTTTGGTTTACAGACCAATCAACCTAATCTGTTAAAATTGATATACATTTAGTTCTATTTTTCTTATTCCCTATACTTCAGAGGTAAAACCTTGGTGTTGCATTACCATGTAAGACTGGTTTGGGTAGGCTTGAAGTAATGGAGTCAATGCCAGCAGGTTCAGGCAGTGATAGGTACAAAATTCCCTCCTTGCTTTTACCATGGGGTTTTATAGCAAAGCCGAAATAAATTGGTGAGACTACATTACAGTAGGATAAATAAAGGTTTAGTCTGGTCTGAGCACTCCTGCTGAACAATAAATACCTTCTGGTAAGGTGAAAAAGCAGCAATAAAAATAAAAGTTCCTGAAAGGTTTCTGCAATAGCATCAAGAAAAGCAGTCTTTTGAAATGTCAGGAACTTTCAGTTTCACAATTCTGAGAATGTTCTTCACAGAATTCTAGGATACTGGATATTTTTTGCCTTCTTCAACAAATTTTTCACAAATACTGCTTTGCATTTAGAGCATCAACAGATAGATTTAACTTCAGTTGGGTTGGATTCAAGAGGTATGAAGCAAATACATGGCGAGTTGGTGGAGAAAGCTGGCATTAGCTCCTTGAAAAACGCACAGCAGAAGATCACAAAACAAAAAAAATTGTATTGAATTCAGCTGCTTCATTGCTGAATGTCTTATCTTTGCATGTACATTTTCAATACCTGAAAGCAGAAGATATTAATGAATGTTACGAGTGACTTGTCTGCTGCGGCAATGATGTATTTTCCAATCGTATTCATTTATATATAGCCTAGCCTACCGAGCAGGTGCCTTAAAATTAGGCTGAAGATTTTAAAGTATATACGTGGACATTAGAACAGAGACAGAGGAATTCAATTATGTTATGTTAGTAACTTTATTAGATTAAACAAATTGAAAAATATTTCTATCTTTCTTGTGAAACCATGAATTTGTTTGTAACAACCAACTTTATTACAATTGCAGTTTGTTTATTAAAACTCCAGTTTCACTTGAGTTCTCTTCTTTTGAAAACAGTTTTTATTTTATTAATGTTTGTCCATCACAAGTGGGTAGAGCACACCTTAATCTTCTGTTTTATGACAGCTTTAAATTGTGTTGTTGACTGTTAAGGCCAACTTTTTCAACAACTGCATTTTTGTAGTAAAATTATCTATTTTGGACCTATGTTGTAATTTTATAGTAAGAACATCTGAAATGCTGTAATATTGTCTTCTATTCAAAACCCACTTGAAGATCAGTACACATATTTCCAGAACATTGCACAGAATTTAGAGGTAAGAGAACAGATAGCATACCTATGTCACCAGCTGACTGCTAGCCATCCTGTAATTTTCATTGCATTGAACCGTTTCCTCAGGTGGTAGTTTTCAAAACCATGGTTTTCTGGAGAAAGAAGGAAATCTGGTAAAATTTATTCAGTTACATTGAAGATTTGGGAAATACGTACCAATAGTGCACATCAGCTGATTCTGTGATTGTAAGGTTTTGAGTCTACAATGTTTTTTTGCATAAGACATCCTAAGAAATACGAAAGAGACATAGTTTGCAACTAACAGAAGAACTTAAGTGATTTTGAAGAACAATTCAATTATCATTGAGACCTTCACTTTTTGAAAGTATAATCAATTACAAACACATAATTTATTTAATGAGTTGAAGAATATTAACTGAATAAGATAATTTCATTGTTTAACCTTGAATCAGGGATGGATTTTTTCAGTATAAAACAGTGCCACAGGAAAAAAAAAATCAAATCAAACCCACAAACAAGACTAAGACGCAGTGAAAAACAAATGAAAGGGAGGCTCATATCCATTTAAATAATCAATATTATATTGGTATAGTAATCAATTCCTACAGTCCTTGTAGGCCACCAAACTGGGTGATCCTAATGGTGAAGATGACTTTGGAAAAAACACAGTGAAATAAAGATAATTAATAGTAAAGGAATTGTCACAGAAGATGCTACATAGTGTGAAGACTGAGAATGAAAAAAGGAGATACTGATATCTAGCTGATCAAGTTCTGCATTTCTTTTTTACAGGAAAAGCTTAACAACCCTTATTTTTCTTTACTGACAATTTTAGCTGATCATAGAACTGAGGGAGTTTTAATATGCATTATTATGAGTGATTTACAGCAACTGTGCTGGCCTGTATTCAAGAAAAGATAATATGTTCTTTTTATACTTACGAAGAGGATGAAGGAACAGTGTTGCTAGAAGAAAATGTTACATGGCTTCTGTGGCTGTTTTTAGGAGCAGGATTAAAGAAACACGATGTGGATCTACACACTGGCTTTCCTGGGAAGGGAGGGCTCAAAGGCACAGTGACTCAGGAATCTGTGGATATTTCAAATGGGAAAATATACTTTATGCAAACAAAAGAAATCACTGCTTCAGTTTTCTCTTAAATCAGTAGCTGCATGACAGAAATTTTTATTTGTTACATAATTTAATACCACATGCCACTGTATCAGTTGATGTCCCACTCATCAAGCAGATGATTGCAGGTCACTAAGATGGTTTCATAATAGTTTGCAATGATTAATTAAGGGTTTGGATAAAGTCAATGCAAACGATTCTACTAACAGATCTATTCAGTTTGACATAATGGCATGGCAAGATAAGCCTGTGTTACCAGACTGTGTTAAAAGGTGGGTAAAATCTTCAAACACAAGGGTGATGTTGTACAACATACTTCTGGTTCACTTTAGTACATCTTCCTCCTTTCTGAAGACAAATTTAAATCACTACTTAAGATCAGGATTGATCATAGTAAACAAGAAACCTTTTGTTTTGTTTTACATGTAGTTGGCAGGTATCTGTTGGACTCAGAATTCAAGATAACATGGCTTTGCATCTTGAAAATGTATCTATTACTGAGTCTGTGATGATTTTTATTGAAACTGTTACTAGTTACTTGCTAAAGAGGGTAAATAATTGATACTTACATTATAAGTATTGTTTGCCATATATTCTTTTGGGGCAGAGGTTGAACAGCAGTGGTTTGTTGTACTCGCTTCCATTTTGCCATGTCTACAACCTCACTCTTTACAACAGGATCCATGTTTCTGAGTCAAGCTGGGATAAATTTCTGCTCTTCTGCTACCCATTCTTTTTAGTTTTCACTATTAGTAGATCAGAGTTTATTATTCGTAATAAATGTGTCTTATGAATACAATGCACTTTTAGTTAAAGGGGTTGAAAATGCCAATTGTAGTCCACCCTGTGATAAATGTAGATATTATTGTACCAATATCAGGTTGATTTTGTCTTCAAAAATGATTTTTCTTCTGTTTCTTCATTTCCTATAGACACACTAGTGACATTTCAAATTTCAATTGTGGTGCCTATTTTGAATTCGTCTTCATTACTATAAAACAATCTAAATGTTTTGACCAAGGTCTGTTGTTTACATTGGTGAAAGTCTTCTCTATTCCAGTGAACTACTTTGGATTTACACTGGTGTAAGAAGAACAAACTTAGCCACTGGTCTATTTTTTAAATGTTACAATAGCTGTTACAGATCACCTTCTGTCTTCTAATCCTAATGTACTGCACCTTTAAATTTTTCCCTTTGTTTTATTGTGTTTTGTTCTCATGGTTGAATTTTATTTTTTATTTATTTATTACTCTGGACATTTTTATTTCTCTTTACCCGTAATTTCCTTTTTTAACCTATCTTTACTTTCCCTGTCATCTGATAATTCTGAATTGTTTGTCTGTATATAGCTATAGACATAGATGCCACTGGCTTAGAGGCAGAAGAAAATGATATTCCAGCAAACCATCGCTCCCCCAAACCCAGTGCAAACAGTGTAACATCACCCCACTCCAAAGAGAAAAGAATGCCCTTCTTTAAGAAGGTAACACCGACTTCCAAGCTGCCATCTGACCACCTGCTCACCTGCACTGCGTCACATTTCTAGTCCTGTTAACTGTCTGCGTCCTTTGACAAGCCAATAACATGCATGCTTTGTTGTTCTTTGTTTCTTTTCCATGCTGCTGTAGCTAAGCAGAAGCAGAAATCGGTAAGTTTATATTGACATTGCCTGTGTTTATCCTGCCACTGGCATCATTAGCATTGTTACTCCAGACTAACAATGCAGCTATTCTAGAATTAAGGAGGAAGAGATGTATTGAGCTGTTAGCAGATTCAGTACAGGAAAAGAGGCAAAAGTTCAGTGTGTCTGTGAAACTCTGCTACAGTACTTATCCTTTTTGATGGAATAATAGGACACATTTAAAAGGCCTTCTGAAAGTTTGAGAAAATTATTTCTAGAAAATCCATATAATTCACCTCTCTATTGCCTGCTTATTCTTTCTATATCGTTCTCAATTATTATTTTTTTTATTTCTTAGTCTATTGAAATCATTATTGGAGTCTATCAGATACTCAGTTTGTACTTAGAAAACAAGTAGTCAAACTTTTTGTATTTTTATTTTAGTCTGTGTTTAAGCTTCCAGTTCACTAAGTGCAAAATCTGCAGGTGCACAAGACCAGTGGAAAACCTCAGACTTGTTTTGACAGTTTACTTCAAGTTTTTCCTGTTGTCATGTATAAATTATCAGCCAAATGTTCTTGTCACTCATCAGTCATACCTTTTTAGTATCTCAGCTATTGGAAATGGAACTGGTCATTTCTAGAAGACCCAATGTCTGTCCATAGATAACCCAGATAACAAGAATTACGCAATTGGTGTTGTGTTACAACAAGCTGCAATAAATTTCTAGGATCTTTGCTATGATAAGTTGGCAAGACATTAGGTAGCAGCCAAAATGATAAGGAAGAATAATACATGTTCACATGTATTATTGGCAAGATGCTGTCTGCATAAGCATCTTTCAAAGGTATATCTTCTAGATGAACCATGTTAGACCTGGATGGTGGTTAGTCACATCTCTTTCTTCCACTCTGTGGTGCCTCTTTTCTTCCATATCAGAACCATTACTGGATATAGTGAGGTTTGTGATACTGACACTTACAGTAAATACTGGATGGGTATTTCCATATTAATCTACATATTCAAACCACTGAGCAAAAGCTGTATTGTCAAAACTTCTAGTTTTCAGCATGAGTTCATATTTGAACTTCAATGAAAGCTGTATAGCTCAGTGCCGTAATAGATTCTCTAATGTTAAAGAACTTTAATGCTTCCATTAGATAACTCTCACTTATTTTTCTGCTGAAAGCTTCATTATTTCAATATTAGAGAAAAATTTAAGAATAGAGAAAAAAAATGCCCATTTAGACAGAACAGATTTTAAGAATAATTCATGTTCCATCAAATAAGGTAATTTCTGTGCCTGCCCTAAGTGTCAAATAGCTGGTTAACTTCTAGCATGAATGCCTTTGGTTGAGTTAGCCACATAATTACAAAGATCTATTGCATCAGGACACTCATGCTATAAGCACTTGCACACCTGCAAAGAATTTTTCTTTGAATCTGTCTCTTAAACACTTATCAGATTATTAATAATGTTAGCAAGAACAGTAGAGGATTGCATTTTGATACTGGCACACCTTAATTGCAGGGTTTTGCTTTGAAATGTGTTGAGTCGGTTTCTGTGCTGTGTAAAATAAATTCATTTCACATGCTTATGATGCCTTGGGCACTGGCATTCATTCTTATGTTACTAATTATCTGGTGAAACTACAGGTAACAAAAAATAAAATAAATTACGTTAAAGAACATTCACAAAAATATTTTCTACGTTTTAGACTGCTTTAGACTGCTGCTTGTGTAGCATTGTGTGCTGTCACTGTATTAATGTCTGTCTTTGTGGGTTTGTGTTTTGGAATGTCTGTACTTACTTTAATGTTATTGTGAAACACCTTGGGATACACTGAGTCTAGAATAATGAACAATGTCTGTATTCTGTTATCTTGACTGATGTATTTGTACTATGTAAGCATTAGAAAAATAAATCCAGCATTCCTTTTTCCATATCACCCAAACATTTCTGGATTTGGATTTCAATCATGGTTTCCCAAAGATAAACCAAAGCTTCCCTTATGAACAAATAACTCTTTCTGATAAGACCCATTCTTGGTGATATATATTGAAATAGCCATTTGTTAACAAAGAAAAAAAAACCCAAACCAACAGTTTAATTTGCTTCTATTGTATTGTGATAACAATATAAGACTTTTGCAATCTTTGGAAGGAGGCAATCTTTTTATCTTTGTATTTTAAAATACTTTTTAGAAATTGTGCATGATACATCAGTAAGTACTTTGATAAATATTGTACTAACAGAATCCATTCTTGGGTAGTGACAGGAACTTCCCAAAGTGGAAGAATTGCTATCCCAAGCTCTGTTTATGATAATTTTCTAGAAGTACTAACTTGATCAGTCATAATTTTGGTTTCATTTGCAGATGAATTGTGGATGCAAATGTGGATGTCAGATTATGAGTGCTGCCATGGGAATTTGCAGTGATGTCACAATGTTTTGTCAAGCAGTGGGCAGATCTGAACCTTAAAAAAAGAGATGTGTTATGCTTTTCCCATCCCGTTCTGTTTTATTTTTCTCTTTCATCATTTTCCTACATAAAATTTTTGTGGGAAACAGATGTCACATCTCTAGAGTCAATCATTTCAAATCATTAGCTGTTAGAAATAACCTTTTCAATTTACCAGTTAGGAATTATGCAAAGGAACATATGCATGTCCCCAGAGCAAATGTGAAAACAGTAGGAAAACCTCAAGTCCAAAAAAAGCTTTTTCAAAACAAATCCCTGAACCTCCTATGTCCTTATCTTGTGATACAAATTTTTGGGAAAAGTTAATTAAAAGAGATTGCTGTGTTGGTGACATTGCTGGAAATTCATAGTTCCTAATATTGTAAAGTGTATAAACTTTCTCTAGGTGCTGTGACACTGAAAACTTTATCTATTTTGCAGACAGAGCACATCCCTCCCTATGATGTAGTGCCTTCTATGCGACCAGTAGTTTTAGTGGGACCGTCTCTGAAGGGATATGAGGTAATTGATTGTTGAGACTTTTTTATTTGCCAAAATACTGTGCCTCATCTGTATTTGATAATTTACATCATAGACAAACGTCTAGACAGTTTTTACTCCTCATAAATAGTTGCTTATTTGTATTTTACTTCATGTCAGAATTGAGATGAAGAATAAATTGCATTCTGATCCTGTTGTTCAGATATGATTTACTGTCAGCTTTATTATATAATATTATTAGCATCAAGTATTATGAATTTCCTATGTGATTATTAATGTTTTGTTTGTTTGCTTGTAGGTAACAGACATGATGCAAAAAGCATTATTTGATTTTTTAAAACATAGATTCGAAGGGCGGTAAGTACTTGGCAATGCAAATATACCTCAGTTTAGGTTCTGTTTAGGTACTACCAGGATTTTAAGAAATGATGGCACTGTAGAAAATCAGGAATGACAGATAAACCCTTGATAAGTGGACTATAGCTTGGATTGGAAGTTTCCTTGGCAGAATATGCAGAGGTTGTGTTGCAGTGGGAAGTGTTCGGGGCGTATATTTGAGTGGAAAAAAGGATGTCTCTTTCTTGATGACTGTGACATTCACGCTCCAAATTGCTAGATATTTATCTGCAAATTAAAAAGTTATTTTAAGTATTTTTCAGGTGATATCGGTGCTTCCCAGTTTCTGAGCAAAATGACAAGAGCCACCATTCCTCTTCAGCTCTAATTCTTTACTTGGCATCCAACTTGGAAAGAGTGTTATGAGATTCTGGCTATCTAATATATGGGATTGTCAAATCCAAATTTGATCCCTCAAGATAGGATCTTGGTTTGACCATTCTTCTGGGCTCTGTGGTGGAAAGTTTGAGAAGGGGTGGGGTGCAGGGGTGAGACAGTCCCCCACCTTGCTGAAATGTGGTCACCCTTGGTAGCAGATGAGCTGCACTCACTGGGTTCTGATCCAAGTGCTGTGAGAGCAGATTAGGCAAGGTCCACTCAGATTTATATTTGAGCCCTCAGACATTACTGTAGTACAGATGTCAAATGATAATCTGCCATTAAAAGCAGTAGCATGATCTGTAGCTCAAACATTGTGGACCCATGGACCAGAGACATCAGGTGCATCCTCCACATGTTTTTTGCGACTGGATCAAGCTACAGATTAATATGTATTAATGGGTTGACACTGGTGGGGGGGGGGAAATTGAGAGAACGGGAAAGTGTTATAATATCTGTAACTTCAAGGATTGTTCTATTTAGTTTGGAAGTGGACAGATCAATAACACTATTCTGTCTGTCCACTCAAAACTTTGAAGAGGAAGCTTGAGGTTTTTTGTCAGTAGTTTCAGGTCTTTAAAATGCAGTCCACTGTGGTTTAAGCTGTTGGATTTTCTGTCAGAATAATGATATCGGTACCTAACCACTTATAAGTCCCTCTTTATATTATTCAGAGTTGTCAAACCTTAGATGCATACCTTCAGGACTGGAAGGTAACAAAACAGTGGTTGCAAGCAGAAAAAAATTATTATGTTTTTATTTCTTTAAGTATTTTAGAGAATGTCTGATTTTCAGTTGTAGATCTAATTGTGGCAGGGTGAATCCACAAATACTCTGAATACAATAGCATATTTGAATCATCCCAAACTTCATTAGCAATCTGAATTGGTACTTAAGGTCCTGAACAAATTTGTACAGGAGGTTCTTAGATTCATGCTACTGCTTTCAGCTGCCACACTGCTGTCCCTGCTCTCATTGCAATTGTTTCATGATATGAGCACACATACCCTTCTTTTTTTTTTTTGAGAGCAGACTTGGTCATCCTGGTGAGACGTGTCTCAAAAGACATTAAAATGACCTTAGAAAGACGTTAAAATGAAAAATAGCATTTTTTTCATAGATAGACAAATACACTATAAATCTGGCTTTGTTCAATATACCAAACTGCATTTAAGAAAGGCAAAAATTTTCTATTGCATGTAGGAAGGAAGACTGGCAGGAAAAAAATCCAAATCAAAACAAAAACCCCAAAAAGCTGTAGAAGTTTCTAGTGTCCATCCATTAACAAATACAGATAACTGATGACTACCCCAATATGAGTTTGATTTAATTTTAAGACAAATGGCATTATCTGTGAGGAGCTGTTCCAGAAATCACAATCTTTGGTTATGCTTTTAGCTTAAGTTAAATCATGTCTAAATTTCCAAAATTATATTACTAATCAGTATTTTCCAAATAGTTCTGGTTTTCCATATTAACTTCTGGCTTTGTTACATTTTTTAGGTTTTTAGATAAGTGTATACACATGTTGAGCTCTTTGGGAAATGACCTGTTGGATTAAATTTCAGATGAACAAACAGCATCTGACAGTGTTTGCTAGAGAGGAGCCCTCCCTGTTCTTTGCAAATCCATTTCCTCCTTTTCAGTTGCAAGTCAAATCCTACAAGGAAGAACAAGGGAATATCATCAGTCTGATTTAACTCTCAGTGCTGGAAAAATGTGACCTCTGAACCTCATTAGACCAGAGAGTTTGAAAGGGAACTTAAGGGTTTTATTTTGACCCTATAAAGCAAAACAAACCAAAGTAACTGTTTTCCTAGGATGAAGAATATACAGAAGGTTATGTAGCAAACGAGAAGCAAACAACTGAAAGTAACCATTTCTTTCTTGACCCATCTTTCCTCATAAACACAAAACTGAGCCTGCCAGTTTTCTCATTTTTAGGTGGCCAGCATATTGCTGGACCCTGCAAATTCATCTACTTAACAAAACGTTCCATTTATCATACACACTAGGAAAAATTCCAATAACAAACAGCCATTTTTAAACACCAATTTCTACAATAAACAACCCTTACAACCCATATTACCCCACCCAACGCAAAAACTATCACAATCTTAAATCATCCCAACCCCTAATCTCGCTTCTCCCTTTCTCTTTCTGGAAAATCGTAGGTAACTCTTGCACTCTGTTAAAAAACACATGAACTGAACAAAAAAATTTAAATAAATAAATAAGTTATATTTCTGTATTAGTTTCCCTGCTAAACCTTACCTTTACCATTTAATTCTACATATCCCTGTATGTCTTGTACACATGGCTAAAATAAGCCAGGTTGTCATTCAGTATCATTCAAAAAACTGGGGAAAGGAGAAACCAGCCTTTTCATACTGGGCATACTGGTGCAAAGTCAGACCCTCATCAGACCCAGAGACCCCAGGGAAGTCCCACCTTCTGCAGCACATCTCTGACCTTCTCCTGCTTCCCCTTTCCCCAGGCACGTGTAGGTTTGCAGTCAGTGGCCATGCTGCATTTCAGGATTGTACAGAAGGATGATGTCTTATCAATAGCTCTTGTAGCAGTATTAGGTAGATAAAGTTTATTCTGTGTTGCTGAGAAGAACTAATTTTCCTACGGTCTTAGCCATCTTCTAGTGTTAAATGAGAATTCTCCCCACATCCCAGAAAGATAAGTAACATTCTGTACTATTTGACTGTCTTTATTGTTGCAGTATATCAATTACACGAGTCACAGCAGACATCTCGCTTGCCAAACGCTCAGTATTAAACAATCCCAGTAAGCATGCGATAATAGAGCGATCCAACACGAGATCAAGCTTAGGTAAGTACCCATAATGATGCTATCTGCCAATTGCCTGTAAAGTATATGACTCTCAATTCATATGTGTAAGCTAAAAATAGCCTTCTCTCTGCTGTGAGAAAATCACAATTCCCATAATCCAGAAATCCCGGCATGAGAAATCATTTTAAAATCACTACCGTGTATAAAGTCCTGATTTTGGTTTATCCTCCTTATGCTCAGTTTCTGTGTTTTGCTGTTTGCCTCCGTGAGGAGAAGTAAACATCTGTATAAAATCTGAAGACATGTTCTTCCAGCTGAATAGAAGTGACAGTTTCCGAATACTTGAAATTATGTGGATGTTATTGATATTGTGCATTATCTTTGATAAGATTATTAGTAATGACAGCTACTGATATGAGGCCTGAAAAATGTTATTGAAGTATATATTTTATGAATTTTGTATCAGTTTAAACTAATCCTGAGGTTGGTGCAAAAAAAGGATGCAAAGATGTTTTTAAAAATGTTTTAAAAATGTTTTTTTAAAAACTGTGTAGCTAGGTTCATAGCATACACATCTGTCGTCTTACATGAGTCATTTTGTACTGAAGCTTGTCCAGTTGTATAAATAATTAAGCATTTATTAGCCAGAAAGAAAAACAAGCTTAGCTTGAAAGTTGTAACTAAATGTCACCATCTGCAGTACAGGTGTCTGCACTGGAGCTTGTCATCACAAGGTGTCCTTAGAGCAAAGAGGAAAAGGTGGACACTTCAGAGTCCTAATTCCTGATTCCCTGCCCATGCAGTGAGGTTGGAACTAGATGATCTATCTTTAAGGTCCCCTAAAACCCAAACTGTTCTCTGAACCTAAGATTCTAAGATGAATCCTGCCAGGAGTCTACGTGCCTGTGTTAGGGCACTCAACTGAGATATGGGACACAAGTCCCATGTTTCTGCCTTTACATTGCTCTTAGTACCCTTTGAGAGAGCTTTGTTTCCCCCAAACACAGCATTGTATCTGGAAAACGTAAATTTTGTGGAACAAGAAAGGAATTTCATTCATCCTATTAAGTGGATTCTTTATCAGTTTTGTTACAAAAAAATTTCTGACTCCACCTGTGCCATAACTGAATATTTAACACTCGCCTAATATAGTTGTCCTTCTTAGAAAAAACTTCTCTGCCTTAAAAAGTTTGACTTCCCTGTCTTGAAAATTTGCTTCTTAGAACCTGTGCTCTCAGCTATGTGGAGTCTGAATTTTTGCTTGCAAGTAGTCTGATAGCTTCCAAGTGTGTCTTATTTTAAGTGTTTTCAAATAGCAAAATGCAGTGTACTGTAACAACATAATTAATACCTTTACACACAAGAATATTCTTTTATGTGAATTTCAGTCTTGTAACCAAAGTCTGTTTAATAATCTGTTGAAAAGATAAAGTGTCACTTGTTTTGAATAGAACTGAAAATCGGTTATGAGGATGGAGCTTACCCAGTCATGGGACAAACAGAATCATGATGATTAAGTTCCCAACCTGATTATCAAAGTGTGTGCAATTTTGCAATATTTCACAAATATATGCAGCAGTAAAAAGCATATCATCTAGTCCTGATGCTAGAAGATTCTCACATATGTAAAACAGCTATCACAAAAATGTATACAAGAAAAAAAAATCTATAAACATTAAATTCTGCCCAATCTTGGACACCTTTATCTCATGTAGAACTTTACCCTTGAGAACATCAACTACTTTTCTTTGGTAAAGGTACTTTTTTGGATAGAAGTTCTCACAGAACCTCAGTTGGAGAGACTCAAAAGATCACAGGGATTATGTATATATGTAAATATGTGGATAGATAGATATGTCTCTCCAGTTTTTATAACAGTCCCATTATTATTACTTAAGATTTCCTGCTACATATCAGGTCTTCAGTTGCTTATAATTGTTCTAAAAATAACCTGATTTATAAAATAATTCTGACATATCTTGGGAAATATTAGATAAGGCAACTGAGTCAATTTAACCGTGAAGTTAGGGCAAAAATTAATTTTACCTTTGCTAAAATATTCTCAAAACCTTTTATTTCAGAAACTGTAATACTTCTGTAGTTCTAGTAAACTAGCAGGGTTTTGAAATTTGCTAGTGAATTGAATGACATTTCAGTTACATGTTTGTGGGCATTTTTATGAAAGTAATGAGAAAACTTTACCAAATTGTTAGAAGCTGCCATGAACACATGCCAAGCTTTGCATCTGAATTGGTTAAAGACTCAGCCTTTCTTGGGCAAGGTCCAGCAATGACGCTGAGCAGAACCTGCTCCAGCAGATTGAATCAGGTCAGCCAAGCAGACCGAAAGTGGAAAGATGCTCATCTTTAAAGTTGCAATCCCTACTTTGATGTGCAGCATGGAGTAGGGAATAAAAAAGTTATTTTCTTTGAAGATGTTTACCTGGAAGAACAGGTGGCTGGCCAGGCTAAGGGAGGAAGGCAAGTAGTGAAAATCCGTTCTGGAAAAGGTTGGAGTTATGGAGAAGGAGTTGCGATAGTCGAACCCATTGATACAGTACCTTCAGTGTCTGTGCTCAAGGTGTGGGGTAAACCATGGGAGGATAGAAACCAGCCAGGAAGGAAGTCAGGCAGAGAAATGATGTGGCAGCAGTGTGCTGGGAGGAAAACTGAGATAAAATAAAATAAGCTGGAGTCAGAAAAGGTAACTGCTTTTGTAAGAGAGTGGGAAAACCCTTGCACAAGGCAAAATTTAAAAAGTACAAGAAGCATTACAGCCTGTTTCCTTGCTTACCTGCAATGTACCTCAAGGCAGAAATAAGAGTCAGACTCAGAAAATATCTTTGTAGTCTGCTGGTAGGTGGCCTCTCCTAGCAGTGGTTCACAAAGAAGGTGACAATATGCCTCTTCTGTGAGCATTTAGTTGGCTAAAATGGAAGAGGTGAGTGGCAATTTCACACCATACAGTGGATTTTTTTTCCAGTTTGTGTGATGAATTTGCTGTAAGCCAGCAAAAAAATCCTATTAAAAGAATATTATTAGGTTTACAAATTTAAGTTGTGAAAAATAAAGGTTAGGAAGTGATAGAAGGCTAACTGTAGCTTCTTAGTAGCTTTAGGTTTATGTATGCTGTGATTCAGTCTTCGGTTAAGTGTTTGCAGACTACTTTTCCACCAGTCCTCTGCCTTAGTTTTCTTGACAAAAATATGCAAACTAATATGGGGAATTGAAATTTTTCAGTGTATTGGTATTTCCCTTATTTCCCCATATTAACTTATACAGTGTATGGGGCCAGAAACTTCAGGAATGCAAATGAAACTCTCTAAAAGCACAATAGGACATTTTCAGTTTATATTCCTGTTTTGGAAAGGGATCTGAATTTCAGTCTTAAGCATACTGAGCACTGGTTTATCTCTGTGGTTCAACAGATGTTAATTCACTGCTGAAAAATGGGATGACCCCAGTGGGAGGGGGATCTGCTGTATCTGATGGCCTGCAAGCTACAGCACTGCAGCACGGTGTGCTGGTGTGCCATGGGCCTCTCTTCTGAATCCCAGCGTCCTGCACACTCACTCAGGGCTGAGCGGAAAGGGAGACTCCCTTTTTACTGAATTAACTGAAGAGCCCAGTGCAATAGTGGCTTTGCTGCTTCTGATATGGAAATGCTGTATAGTATTGGACTAGTTATTTACAGACTTTATAAAGATGGCTATTTTCCCCTCATTTTTTCTGCATGCCTCAAGCATGTTTTGTAAAAATACTAAGTATTGTAGCTGAAACAGAGATTCAAGCTTTGAACCTGTCAAACAATAGTATATGCCATTAAAATCAGCATGTTGCATGGTAATGCAGTGAGTTGGTAAAGGCAGATGGAAACCAGACAGTCCTATGGACAACTGGAGCTCCTGTTGAGTACCTTGTGAAATGCCAGCCTTGTGACTCCTCATTTCCCAGAAGTCCTCTTATTTTAGGCTCTTCTGTTTGCAGACATCTTACTGGGGAGGTGTTCTTGTCATTCCAAGCCTAGCTCAAAGAATTTTTCTCTTGTCTCGCCTCAGTACTGATATCCTGCACTGATAGTACAGAGCAGCATCAGGAATGTCCTGAGTCTTAGTACTGACTTCTAAAAGGGGCTTCAAGGTTATGTTCCATTTTGGAAGAAAGAATACCCAGAAATCAGGATTTCCTGTTGGATGGCTTCCATATTTCTCTAGTCTGAATGTACTTTTCACTGTGGTAATTACTCTGAAGAATCAGACACTACATTTCTGAAATTGAATCCCCCCAAATTATTCATAACTTGTGATTATTCTTTGTAATTCAATTTTCTCTCTGGAAAATACGGATAATTCCAGCTTCTCACCTAATCGGGATGTTTCAAAGTGAAAAATCGTTTTATTGCATCAGTGAAGTACCACCATAGTAAGTTCCACAAAGTAGCCCATAAATAATTTATTCATTCTGTTTTCAGAGAAGGATTAGAACCACGTGTTCTAAATGAGATCTGAAACACATATTTGACAATGAAGAGAAATTAAATGATTCAGTGGCTTCTTTTCAGTTGACAGTGTATGGAGTTGCATACTGAATGAGACAGCAGCCCTACAGGTACAACTTTATTATAGGTTCCTGCGTGTGCTGTCTTACAATACCAATCACAAAAGGTTTGATTTAAGAGAGCTATTTTGGCATTTCCTACTTTATTAGTATTAGCTTTGCAGCCAGTAATATTCTCTACTCAAGTAGAGTTTCACTCATGGATAAATCATTGAGTCAGGACTCAGATGACATTAGTTCTTTTCTAGTATCTTCTGCAGGTCTGGCAGGGGCCCTGGGAAATTAATTTTTTCTCTACCTGTATTTTCCCTTCTATAAACTAAAAATAATAGGGCCTCCTTTTGAAATCACGGGGAAAAAAAAAATTAAAAAAGTATTTCAGCAAACACTGTACTTGTGCTGTTTTGTTTTTTTTTTTTTGTCCAGACTATCTATGATGACAGTTCTATCGTATTTAAAACTGGTATTTATAGCAATAAAAATTTGATCTTGTTAGGGAAAAACAGTTTGTTTTGGTTTTCTCAGGGCTCCTGGCTGCATAGCTGTGGGATGTAGGGAGATGAGTTGCTCTCTGCCTGGCTCCTCCTTAAACAGTCAGTGGCACGTGGATGAAGACCCATGTGTTTATTCCTACATCTGGTGTCATTTAAAAATGGCTTTTTATTACAGCAAATGTAGCTCCCCAGAACTGCTTTCTGTTAATCCAAATCCCTCCTTCCTTTCAGATTCAATGGGAAACTACTCCTTTACTCACTCACCTTTGTGAAGTGATGCCTCATGCAGCTAGACAGCCAGGCCACTGATTTATCCCTCAGTTATGCTCACATTTGTGAGCAGCAGTTTAACTGCAGCAGAGAAGGCTATTTCTTAGACTTTGGAAACTATATTGTTGGGATTTAAGTATTATTTTAATAAGCATTCTGTCAATTAATATAGTACAAAGGTAATGTGCTTGATATATTAATACCAAATACTTATTTTCTGAGAGATAAATAAACCTGTTTCTGAGAACTCTTACTTTATCACCCAGTGTAGATCTGCAATATTGTGTATATTGTTCATAATTGGGCATAGCACAGAAAACAGTGAAGTGAGCACCATTATTTGGAACTGATTTAGTAGATAGCCCAGAATTAATTTCAGAGAGGCAGAGACAAACAATGTGATAACCAAGAGTAGGAATAGCCATGAGGAACTGGATATACAGGATTATAGGGTAGTCTCAATCAGCTTAATGCTACATACACCTATCGACTGACAGTTTGCTTTTGTAATGGAATCAGTTAAAAATAGACTTGGGATTTGAATCATTGGAAACCAATGCTACCACTGCATATCTAGTACAAAATAATGTTCTAAAGAATTTTTTAAAATTAGTGTTTGACTTGGAAAGATTTAGGAGGACAGTACAGTCTTATTCCTCTCCTATGTGAAAAATTGTTTTGTGTATAAAGAGAAATGTTTGCTTGTCAATACTGTTACATGTTTAAAATGTGAGACGCTAGAACTAAATTTGAGGAAAGGGTAAATTATTAATTTCTTTAAAAGCCCGAAAAAAATCTGTCATTTTGAACAGGTTTTTTTCTTCAAGAAGGTACAGTACATTGTTAAATCTCATTCACCTGAAAATCAGCCTCAGTTGGCTTAGTTAAATTTTTATATGGATACATGCCATTTGCAGAAACTGCTGAACCAGCTTTGTGCTTTTGCTGCATTTCTTCGTCAAAAGAACCCAAACCTCTTTCTGTGTATGTTACACTTGTTATAACCTTACCTCATGCTGTATGCTTCGTACGAAACCTGATTGTCTTGGCTTTTTCCATTCTTTGCTTCATTAATGCTCTCCTTTTCCAGATGTTTTAGGTATGTATACAAGCTTGCAAATTACTTTTCCTGGTGTTTTGTGTTCAGTGCTTTATTGTACCTCACAGAACCACCGTGTGTTTCTCGCATCTGGCTCACTGATAGACAAAAGCTGATCCTGTACTGTGTTGCTAAGTCTTTCTTTTTAAAAACCTTGCTGGTTTTCCTTATTTATTTTCAAGTAATTCTAATTGACAAGTAAATGCTAAAGACTAGGTATTCCACTGTATATTTCTAAGGTGTGTGCACCTAATCTGCATATTCTAACGCAGATGTGTGAATGTTGATGTAAAACATGTCATCGTGTATGTGTTAAATCAATTGCAGTCACATGCCTGGGAATCTGTTTATTTGCTTTCTCTGTGCAGTAATCTGTCAGTCATTACATGCACCCAGTTTGCATGTGCAATTGAGTGCCAACCTTTGGAAAGTTGTCTATAGAAAATGTATAGAGCTCCCATTCACATCATTAGGTTGACATAGTGAAGTTTTATCATCTGAAAATGAAACATAAATGCTTGAAGAAATACTAGTGGATCACCTGTGCAAATTTCAGCCTCACGTTTTTATTTTCTTGATATTTGTGTGAAAAGCCAGTTGAATGCTTGAAACTATGGTAACAATTTATTTGTTTTGTTAATATATAGGTATGAATACACATTATATATTATATCCAGATATGATAATATTATTATGTATTCTCCATGTTTGGAAATTTAATGACAGTTGTTTGAAGTAAATGTTTCCCCAACTATAAATCAAACTTACAATAGTGCTAGCTAGGCCTCATAAAAATCCTTCCTTACTTACAGAGGCCAGGAAACAGGAATGCAAAACTGGCATTTAACCAAGAGTGTGTTCCCTTTTCAAAGTTTCAAGGATCTAATATAGTTAAAGATAGCAAAAAAAGTGTTCAGTGTGTTGTGGAAAATCCTGATTGTCCCTTTTTTAATTTTATCTTCAAGGTAGTTGGGAGAAATGTCCATAACTCTCACTTCCAGGCATTCAATCTTCAGATATGTTAATCTGCTAAACCTGAACCTGTCTTGAATCAGAATGCTGCAATTAATATAGCAGCTAAGAGCTTTTGGGTTTTCATGAGGATGTAGCTACACTTCTTTTTGCACACAAATGGGGAAAGAGTAGCATGAAGTTCCCGAACCTGTTATAATTTATCAGTCTCACATGTCCCAAAATGCTCTTTTATCCTGCCAGGCCAACCTTGATTTTCTTAACATCTAAGGTCAGAGTTTCCTTAATGAATTCTTTAGGTAGTTCTGGATTAGAAGTTTGGTACTACCTTTCCAATCTTATAACTCACAAATAAGTATTTGATACAGTATTGGCAAAACATTTCAGTGAAATTTCTTGAGTGTTTTCAGTGGATATATGGAGGGAAAAAAAAATCTTAATTTCTGTAAATTAGAGATAACTCTCAGCAACATGTCCCTATTTTTTCTCGTAATACTTCCCAGAAATATGTGTGATTGGTAATTATATTGAAACAAAACATGCTAGAGACAAAGGAATATAGCAATGTATTAGAATAAGTTTTAAGGTTATGGATATCTGTATAAAACCAGTGTTTTTAGCCAGTTAGCTGGTTGCTTAAAAGCAGAGTATAGTTTGCGTCTTTTAAAACTGTTCACAGTGTAGGCTGAATTGATACAGGGTTTTTTTTAATTTCTTCTGGGCTCACTAACTGATTAAAAGTTGGTGTCTGTGTCCTCATTTTATCCAAGACTACAGGCCTAAGTTGTTTAACCAGAATGCAAAGAAGTCTGCGTTCACTGGTGTTCTCTGGCATGAACTCATAATTTCCTTCCCCGTGACAGGGCTGTGATCACCTTTAGGATGGCTGTTGGTTGGTCCTGCTGAGTTGTACGCACTTTGCATAATAATTAAACTTTCCCTGGTGAAGGAACTGGAATCCATGTGTTTTGCCTCCCACTCTAAGCATCAGGCTGCAGAGTCAGTATCTCTCCCACTCAGTGAATACGCAAATGTTTTGCGAGTGGCACACCATCAGCGGGAGGGGTTGAATAGCCAGCGACGGAGTAGTTACATATTCTATCTGTGAAAAATGTTGAACATTTTTACTTATGTTTGTTCTGAAAAAAACAACAGACCTAGGGAACACTTACTTAGTGCCTGTGTATG
Organism: Myiotriccus ornatus; assembly: GCA_036023395.1. Lineage (NCBI taxonomy): Eukaryota > Metazoa > Chordata > Aves > Passeriformes > Tyrannidae > Myiotriccus > Myiotriccus ornatus. The sequence continues at coordinate 19,032,763 of JAYRBT010000082.1, read as the reverse complement.
GATCAGGGTTGTAAAATTCTGTAGCACTGCACTGAGTAATGAGGCACCGTACAAAAATACCCAAGTTAGTGCCAGCCTGATGTGGTGATATCCTTTCCGAACTAGGCAGAGAGACCTGCTTGGTCCCCTGAGCAATATAAATTTTAGACTGCTTCTTTGTCCAGTTTTACTATCCCAGTTACTCCTCAACAGAGTGTGGGGGAGCTTAATGATGGGAGCCACACTATGGTACTGCTTGGCGCCTTCTGGAGCTGCTCTGGTTTTGTCTGGCACAGTCATCTCGGTGCAGCTCTCCCCTGTGCAGCTCATCCACTCATTTCATTTGCAATCTGCTGATTTCAATCTTTTCCATTCACAGGCCATTAAAATTTACTTCCAGTTTAAACTTGGCATAAGAAGCATCATTCCATGAACGCTATTGTTTTGCTAGCCCAGAGAAATAGGGGAGGATGTAGATATTTTTATGTGCTATTTAGCATTTTAAATGACACTATCTGTTTTATATTTTCACATAATTACAGTATTGCATTTCAGGAGATGTTAGTTCATTATAAATAGATCTTGGTTATGCTGAAGTTTCCAAACATGGCATTGTATCTGTCAATACCACTTGGACATGTGCGTGCATTAAAAGCCATCTGAATTCTGCCTAAACTGAGCTTCAGCAGGCAGGAGGAGGAAAACCCTGTTTTTGCAGCACCTCACCCCACATCTCCCCTTCAGCAGAGCCCAGACAGGAGCGCCAACCAGAGCAGCAGACATGCTTCTCTCCTTTCAGCCTTATCCCTCACAGGAGCCCCATCTGTTAGGCATGAGTAACACATGCAGCCACTTTTCCTGGAAAATATTGTCATCCTCCCACTCCCACCCTCCCCTTTTTACGTAACAAGCTAGTGGCTAAGGTATTTGGTGGAGATCAGGGAAATAGAAGTATATTCACTAAACTACATTTGTGTTAGAAATTTGATTAAAACACCTGTAATCCAGGTATTTTTTGACCAATTGCCTGAGGACTAAGCTACAGCATTTATTCCCTCTTACTTGCTTATGTTTTCCAAGACTTTTTCCTTCTTAGCTGGGTACACCGCAGCAGAGGCTCCAGCCCTCTGCTCCCTAGCACTGGGACACCCCCACGGTGTGGAGTGGGACATAGTCCTGCCTGGAGACTGTGGGACTGAACCTCCCTGACTGGGGAAGGAGTGAAACCCTCTGTCCCCTCCTCAGCATGACCCCTCTGTTAGCTCCCTCTCTGCCCAGAGCAGCAGGGTACTTGAGGGGAGGAAAGAGGAAGATGAGAAGGATGAGGCCAAACACTGATGTACGTGTGGGGTTTCTTATTAGCTTGCTCTGGTCTGCTCAGACACCATGCAGCTTACTGGATTATCCTTGGTAGCATCTTGGCCTCCTCGCTTTGTATACAGTGAGCACAAATATCTAGTGCAGTCCAGGGTAGCCTGCTGTGGCCAGGTACCTACATTCTGGTAACACCAATACCTAATGTAGACACTCTTGTGATTTTTCACTCAGTATAAACATGTATACACACACATACTCACAAATTAAAATTTAAAATTTTAATTCTGTCAGTCAAGCTCATGATTTTCTTCTTAACTGAGTCTTGTGTGGGCCCAGCTCAATAGTCACAGCTTCTTTTTTTATTTTTTAATTTTCATTTTCTTGGATTTCAGATATGACCTTTATTCATTTCTCAGCATGTATTTTTTTTTTTGGTGCAAGACAATCTACATGCTTTTAAGGCACTGGGAATAAAAACCACATTTGTTTCTTTGGCCTTGGTTGTGGAATTTGTGCGGTTGCCTTAAACTTCTCATTACTCTAATTATATTCATGGAATTTAGTAATTAATTATTTTCAAGCAACTGTGTTTCTATAAAAGACTTAGTATAAGAAAAATCATGACTACTGATGCTGTTCTCCTTAATTTACAAAATTATTTGAAAGCCCTTTGTGTAAGATGCTGCTGATCATTTTATATGGCATACATTGACTTAGGTGTGTTATTTTCATGCCCTATATTTGTAGTGTCAGGAGCCCTGTTTAAAAAACTAGAATGCTTTGTCTCTGTGGCTGTTGAAGCCCAAGAAATAATTTACATATCTGTTTCTGTGAACAAAACAGAGCCACTAATACCAAAGACAGTAGCCAAGGTCAAATTAAATAGGATATAAAAGTCATACTGTGCACAGTTGACAGTTTGTGAACCTCACTGCTCCTTGTGAAGATCAAAATCTCTTTGCTGCTTTTAAGCAATATTTTGTGGTTCTAACTTGGCCTTTGCAGGCCAGAAGCATGTCTATTTTGCATCTCATCCTTGCCATGAAACTGCCATCTCATCAGGGTCTTCCTAAAATGAAGTGCTGACTTAGCCACTGCTCTGTCAAGCTGAGCATCCCAGTGACTCCTGGCTGCTATGGATGCTTTCAGCCCAAGTTTGAAGGAGAGTTGTGTTTCTCCAACTGTGTAGCATAGAGAATGTTCTTTTACCATGGCATTATATAAGTGACCCTAAATTCCACCGTAGTTCACCATGTTATTAGTGAACTGACACAGATAAAATGCAGTGTTGTTGTGTCTTTGCCTTTACTTTAGTGAGATTATTGTAATGAACTGTTAAAGACTTCTTTTTGAAATTCACTTGTAAGGTCCACTTGGTGTAAAGAATATTTGTCTGCCCCCATAATGGGATAAGCCCTTTACTAGTGCTCTCATTGCACTGAATTTCTGTTCATTTCAAGGTGCAGTATTTGGAAGTAAGTTTAAATGTGCTATATTTAAAGTTGTCTAGGAGATGTGTGCTTACTGTTTCTTAAAGTTGTATGGAATAAATAGTTACATGCTCCTGTCATTTAAAATATGTTTGCTTTCTGGTTACCAAGGAGGCCATATGAAATAGGTTGTAAGGGTGACTTCAAAATTATATAGCTAATTTCTGGGTTTGAGTGTTGTAGCTGGGCTGCCAGCATTTCATGATGATTGTCACAGTAGATCTAATTATTTTTATGCCTCTCATTATGATTGGTAAATACGATTTATTAGAGTTTGATGTTATAAGTTCACCCCAGCTATGCCTCTCCAGTACATAAGAAGGGGCATTATTCTAAATAGACAGTATTCATGGAGGTGGGAAGATTGCAAAGCTATTACTGTGCTGCTTTGAAGATACCCCTCTGTCACTGTTCTCAGCTCCCTATTTTAACTACCAGTGACATTTGTGTTACTATCCCCAGATGACATTTCAAGTTCTTTGCTTATTTTGGGCAAAGGTCTGAGAGAAGATTTGTGTTGAGTGTCTTGTTGTGAAGGAATCTAAGGGTATAGAATTAGGTTTTTGAGAGATGTTGCTAAAGAAAGATGAAAACCAAAGCTGTAGCAGTGGATAAAGCCTTTGTCTTCTAAAAAGAGAAGCTACTATTATGTAAGTAGTTGGCACAATCTTATGTGTAAAGTTAGAATTCAAAGAAGATTTCAAGCGAAATGAAAGCTTTTCCAGATGCTGAAGAAGTACTCTAAGGAACAGGAGATAGGGACCTCTTCATCAATCTCTGGCATTTTTCCCATCCATTCTTGACTGGAGAAGCAGAGGCACATATATCAGTTCACCAGTCACGGAGTGTAGTTCCTTGACCTTCTCTCCTACACTCAAGTTTGGAAAAATAAGTGCTGAAATACTTTTTAGTTGATCGAAAAGATACCTCTCCATCTGGGGATTCAAGTGGAAACTATTGGTTCGTAGAGCTGTAGTTACCTGCAGTTATTGCCCCAGGTATGTTTCACAATAGAACATACCCTGAGGCATACTCTGGCAAAGGGTGATTCAAAAGGTGTAGCAGGAAATCTAGTCCATAGAGATGTGTTCTGTAGTGGCAGAAAAGTGCTTCCAGGAGTGTAGCAAATACTGCTACCCCAGAAAAAAATTATGATACAATGGCATAGAGGCAGATTTTGCTGGTTATAAATTGCCTTGAACAAGGGTTTTTTAGCAGTCTGGAATGGTCTTAAAATGATGCATTAACTGATACTGTTATACTGACTGAAGTGTTGAGCCTGGTTTGAAATTGCAGGAAAGCAATCCAAACTCATCATCAGAACAGCATGACAAGTTATGATATGTTTATTCTAGTTGTCATTTGGACTTATATGAGGGATAGATTATTGACTATCTTCTACTAAAACTCTGAGACAATGGTGTTCAATGATTTCAGCAGTATCTCTACATAGCAAAATTGCAGGAAATGTAATTGTGAATGTGCCAAGACCATCAGTTCTGCCTTAAAAAATGTGGTCCTAATTCAGACAGCAGCTGGGCCGCAGTGTTTTCATTGACCAGCGGAAAGCATGCACCAATGTTTTCCATACCACACCATGCACATCTTGCAGTGTTTGCTGTTGTAAACAACTGATTGGCATGTACTCACCCAAAATTGGAGATGACTACAAACATTTGTAAGTGACCTCTAGTAAATCCAATACATTTTCAGCTTCCTATAGGATATCATATATAGATTTTCTGATGACCATTTAGATGTTACTTCATTTATAAAATGACATAGCAATCACCTATTGTTCTGGAACCAAAACACTGAGCTAAACTAGCTGGAATGTCTTGCTGTCTCTTGGAAATTTTGCAGCCTTGTTATGGTACCCGATTTATTCAGTTGCTATTCTAAGATACCAAAATTCAATCTCTTCACATCTCTTGAAAGAGACTCTCTCTAGCCAAGTCACATAGGTTGTGTTTCCAAGCAAAAGTAAAGCTTTTGCCGGTAAAATCGATAAAAGGCCGATAGTGTAATTTCAAGAAACTCAATCTATTGAGTTTTTGGTACCTCTTATTGACCGTGGTTCATGGAGTGTGCACAGCCTTTAAAGGGAAACCTATATGAATTAGTGTCCAGTCTGCCTGATGACTTTCTTTGCAGAATTGCACAAATCACCCAGCTTCTGTAATTTCTCAGCCCATAGCAAATTTTGAGCAGGAAAATGTGATTCCATTTCAAGGCTGATTTTGCTATTGCAAGATTCCGTTTTGTTTCATTGGGGAATAAAGACAGTTTCTACACCACTTGTGAAAGCGGATGCAGCCCATCTGTCTTGGAGAGGTTTGCCCTGGAAAGCACTGCCAATCAGGCAGGGTGCTGAGGAGCTGGGAACTTGACTACCAGAAGAGGTGATTTTTCTCTGGGAAAATCACCTTTCCAGATCTTCTGGGGTTGTGCGGAAGATACCGTAGCATTATTTGGATTACTGAGTTATTTCTCGTAAAAAAAGTGTATTACACATAATAATCAAAATTCTTACATGGAATCATACTGAGTCCAGTATATGAAGGCAACTCTGTTTTCCAGAGCTTTGATAAGTTGAAGTAAATGGAAAAACATGAGTTTCTGCTAATATAATTCAGTACTTCCTAATGCCTATCTCAGGCACTCCACTTTGAGCAAGCTGGTTACTGCATAAGATTAAAGTCTGAGCCAAAATTATTTACATGTAGGAAATTTGTGGCATAGTAAGATTACTGTTTGGTGCAGCAGGCATTCACACTTCTTTTTTTCTTACATACATGGTCTGGGGTTTTGTAAGAAGATGTTAACAGTATCTCTCCAGTTTGGAATGGTGGGGATCAGTGAGGTGAAAGAGGCAGGCAGTGCTGCCTCCAAAGGCAGCAAATCGGGGCTGAAATGCTCGCATTAATGTTGCAGTCATTACTGTAGCGTGCCTGGGACATGAATGGATAACAACTCCTGCAACCAGAGGAGGAGCAATGCACCAGTCTACAACATTTTTACATTTCTTAAAACAAATCACCTCTTAGTATTTTCATAACTCTAATTTTCTATTTCTCTGCAGCTGAAGTTCAAAGTGAAATTGAACGGATTTTTGAATTAGCAAGGACACTGCAGTTAGTAGTGCTTGACGCTGATACCATTAACCACCCAGCTCAACTAAGCAAAACCTCTCTGGCTCCCATTATAGTATATGTAAAGATTTCTTCTCCTAAAGTAAGTATTGTAGTTGCCTTCATGCTCTTTCAGTCTTTTTTTTTTTTTAATTATTTTATTGTTTTGGTCTTTAGTTCAGATAATCACGTGTCTTCACTCAAGTTTAGAGGCTGTATATTGTTATTACTTCCCTTTGGATGGTGAAGTATTATTAATCAAAAAAGTATCTCAGCTCCAGTGTTACCAAGACCCATTTTGGAAAAGATGCTGTAGCTCCAATGGGTTTTTTAATTGGGATTGCACTTCTAGTATCAATCATGTTAAGTAATACTAATGGTTTGTTGAATCAAAATAATAAAAAATGAAAGAAACATTTTCACATGACTGCTAAACTTTAACATCTTCTGATAGTATACTCTTTCATTCCTTGGAAAAACTATGCACAGACCTTGTGAAGAGGCATTTGAAATAGAAGAATGCATTTGTGGGAAGAGAACTCAAGATCAATTAAAAAAATTCAACTTAGAAAAAAAAATAGAAGCAGCAGAGCAAAGTAGGAGGGGAACTTTTTAGTGACTGTAAGAAAAAGATGTTGGGAAGTAAACGAAAATTAGCTCATTCTGGATTAAAGAGCATGGGAAATGTTCCTGAAGCCAGCAAATTAAGAATTTGCTCTGCTCAAGTGAGCAGTTTAAAATGTAAGCATTTTAAGTAATTATATCTGTACATGAAGTCTGCACTTGGTCACTTTTATTAATCTCTTACTTTTCACAGGTTTTACAGAGGTTGATAAAATCTCGAGGGAAATCTCAGGCCAAACACCTTAATGTTCAGATGGTGGCAGCTGATAAACTGGCACAGTGTCCGCCCGTGAGTTACTGTTAATTTATGCCTTGTCTTTGAAAGGTGCCTTTCTTTTCAAGCATGAGGTTAATTACATAATTTTCGGGAATGTTTGCCCTCTTCTGGCCATACTTCACTACTGCTTTTTTGCGGAATGCCTCCTGAGGTCTCTGGGCTCATCACAAGGGTGCAGGGGAGAAAAAAGTCCTAGTCACAAGCACTTATTAGGATGTGTGCTGATACATTCGGTGCTTCAATAAACTGAACATTTGTTTTACTTGATAACTTTAGGGGTTTTTGGTCTAAAAATGAACCCTCTTAGTGACTGTGCTTTATCTCTGGTAGTTTAGGATAAGGCCAATGGTTTCAGTAGCTCCCCTGGGGTGTATATCACAACAGCCACTACTGTTGATGTTCTTGGTCATGGTTTTGGCAAAGAGCTGAGGGCTCTGCGGTTCTTCTGCTGATGTGCACTGAAGTAAATTCTCTCAATTTCCACCATAAAGCAGAGGTGACGAGACCCCAACTGTGTTTTAAACATGGCATGCATTGCTGCCGGCATACTCAGCTGTTAAGAGTATGGGTAAGAGACCAGAAGCTGAAGGTTCAGTTCAGTGACCTTCATAGGGACCCGCATAGGCCCTCAAAGATGCCTTCTGGCTCCCTGAACAGGGAGGAAATGGAGGAAACTCACTTCCTAACTTTAGAAGCCTAAAATTACACGATGTGACTAATCTCTTACCTAGTATTTGTATGACCCTTGGAAACTGAAGTATCTGTATTACTTGTGTTTCTTACTGTTGTTAGTTATTGGTCTTAGTTTGTCTTCGTGTTCTCTTTGTTATTCTAGAAATGGGGAGTGAATCCCTTTTCTTGTCATTCGTTTTTTTTTTTCCTATAGCTAAATACTTGAATATTTAACACTTCTTTCTGCATATTTGAGTTTTAAGATTTGTTTAAGCTGCTTCTTCATGTCTTCATTGGCTTTTTGTGCATTACTAAGTGGAAGTCATGAGGACGTGTTTTAGCAGCATTATTGCTAGTTTTGATCGCTGTATTTTGTATCAATTACATTCAGAAAAACAAAAAACAAAAACCAAACAACAACAACAAAACCAAACAAAAAGGGTAAAATATCCTAATACAGGTACTAGAAATGAGGTTCATTTTTGATGAATGGAAAGTGTGGTCAATGTCTCTGGCTGATCTCCCTTTAGCTGGTGATTATTCTCACTAAAACCTTTCCTTTATCAGGAAATGTTCGATGTAATTCTTGATGAGAACCAGCTTGAAGATGCTTGTGAGCACCTTGCTGACTATCTGGAAGCCTACTGGAAGGCTACACATCCACCTAGCAGCAATCCTCCTAACCAGCTTCTCACTCGCACACTTGCAACAGCGACTCTTCCTATTAGCCCAGGTCCAAATATTAATTTACAGGTACAGTTTTTATGCTATCTCTTCTTTTTTCCTATCAACTTCTTCCTCTTCCAAAGCACAGTGGTTAGCTGATACTAGAATATGCTGAATTTGTTTCACTGTTGTTGATAGAGTAAGAGCTTTTTCAGTGGACATTCAACCATTTCAATATAAAAGGCAAACACAGGCATGCTATTGTTATTGCTGTTGTATTCATAGTAGCATGTGTTTGTGTACTGACTAGGGGGCTGGTTTTGATTCCAAGGACTTAGCCAGACTGACTGAAAACATATGTTGATGTGAAGTGGAATACTTCAGGTTTTATTGTGCCCAGGACACCACTGTGCCAGTAATATGTGTACCAGCCACAAGCATTTTTATAGCTGGCCATATGTAATCCAATCAGAGAAATAAAAATGGGCTAATACTATGCACATTACACCCTCTGGTAACTCTCTGACTGATGGGCAGACTATTGCTAATAGGCAAATCCCAGACCCAGAGGCCCTGCATGACAAATTGGGTTATGTAAGAGCAGATCCACAAATTTTGGAGGGAAATCTGTTCCAATCTTCCCATAGGCTATAGAGTTGTAGAGGTTGAGAATGACTGACTCTGTTAGTAAAGTCTCAAGGTCAAAGTGGCGCTTCCAGTGTTTCCTTTGTTCTTTTATTCATTGGCCACTGCTGTGAAAAGTACATATTTCCTTCAAGCCAAACTCTGACATAAAACTCGAGTCCTGCTGCACATGTTGTGCAGGAAGACCTTGAGAGGCAATATGTTCTGAGCAGTGAGGACACTGTCTAGTGAGCTGGGAAAAACAGGCATTATTCCCATCTCCACATGGATGTGGATATGGATGTTGATATGGACATATTATGTCCCCTCTATTCTCCTTCAACTTTTGGTTTGTATAATTATATTAAGGTGCTCAGCATAAGGAGATGCTGTCCTTTGGATATTTGTTGCATGCCATGAAATGAGGTCTTTAAAGATGATACTTAATTATAAATAGTGTCGCCTTGAGGCTGAGAAGGTCACAGTGGGGGTTAAAATACATCTGTCCCAGATCAAATAATGGCTTAATAGATCTAAATTTCTACCTGAGTTCCATATATGCCTGTAAGTTACAAACATACACAAGTTGCAGTTCATAACTTTGGCTAAGAAAAATGCCTCCTTTTAGAAAATCAAAGAAAGAAATCTATCTGCACCCCAATTAAAATAATAAAAAAAAAATTGTGGGGTTTTTTGTTATGGTCTTGCAAAACCATTTTTTGTGTCAAAGAATTTGTTTCCCATTAGAAAGTCACAGACTTGACAGTTTTGTTCTTTTACAAGAAAAATTTCTCTAGCCACATTGCAGGGTTATCTCCTCTTGCTTTCAAAAGCAGTTGCAGGAAAAGAGACTGTAAGCTATAGTTCACTTCTGACTTTTTTTCTGTCCTCAGAGCTGAAACACCTTGAAAAAACTGTGAGCTGGAAGAATTTCTGAGTATGAAATTCAGTTTTATTGTGTGCAGACTTGCTAGATAAACTTTTTTTTGCTTTGTAAACTTTTTAATTATTTTGCTCAAGTTTTTTTATGCCTTTTGGGTGCGGATTTATAGTTCACTTACTCATTTTATTAACCACGTTCTCTGGAGGAACTATTACAAGAGTTTTAATAACACTTTTCTGAATGTTGTGCTGTCTCCTTACAAACTAACAGATTTTTATTTTAAGGACTAAAAATGAGAGTGTATTTGCAGTGTCACATTTTACTTGTAGGTCTACTAATACGGAAGTGTGAATCCCTGGGGCTCCTTTATGGAACACAGAACTTTTACATTCTTTTGGTTTCATTTTCCTATGATACACCTTCAGCTGACATCTCAAACCTGAGCCTGTCACTGCCTTGGCACAGAGTGGGTTTATTTCCTTATCATGGTGGCATAACCTGTTCTCACAACAGTGTTAAGACCCTCTATTTAGAGAATTCAAAGTCTCTGCCCGTGCTGTTTTTGTGGACTGCTCTGCCGGGAAAAGCCAAGCCACCAGCTGTTTGGCCTGGAGGAACCACATCTGCACTGCAAAGCATTGGAGTCATCCTCCCCCGGGTCCAATGCAGTGCTCCTTTGCCATGAAACATACTTGTTTTTCGTGATTTTTCAGTCCTGGGTGTGCACTGTAAGGAGGGATTTGTGTTGCCAGCTGCCCGACTTGTGTTTTTATAGAATGATCCTGACTGTGCTGCATGGCACAAGGTGCTTGAAGGCGTGAGGCCTCCTGGGACTGTTTGGAATTAAATCAGCAAAGACCATACACCTCCTGTCCACCTGATGGAGAGCTTTGGAGCAAACTTGTATGGAAATTGTTGGCCAATTCCAAAAAGACTAGAGCAAGCTCACACACACATGGTGCAGGCAGTCAGGGACCACTGCATGGAAATAGGGAGCAAGGCAAATTCGCTTGGTGTACACAGACTTTTCTCTCCTCTTTCAACAATGCTTAAACTTCCTTTTAAGAATCCCTACTTCTTTGAAATAATAGCCTAAATAATGAAATAGGCTTATCTCAAACTTTCTCCATTTTAGACAAAAAGCTTTATGAGACTGAGCCATAAAATTCCGGCACTGCAGAATCTAATCCAAATCAGAGCCCTAGAGTGGTTATGAACCACAAAGCCAGACTCTAACCCTGATTCAAACATTACCTGTTCAGTGTCCCTGTAAAATTTATGGGCAAATGAATTTGCCCATAAAAGCCAACAGCCTTAGCACTATTCTGAAATTGCAGGTACTGTCTAAATTCATTCCTTGTGCTCCTTCACACGTACTTGTCATAGCAGAAAAGATGCCTCTGAGCTTGTAAAAGTAGCACTGTGTTCAAAGCAGGTTCACATTTTGCATTTGTTCTCAAACCACAGCAATGAGGAATTTGATTAGTCCTGGTCATATACAGGTACATACATATGTGGCATTTGACCATATGAGAATGAAAGGGTTTCATATGTATACCAAGTTTATAACCCTTAAAAACAGTGATGGTGATGAACTGTTAAAAATTATGTTTACACATCTGAAGAGGCACTGCACTTTCACTTTTCAGTTGATTTCATTTACAGTTCACCTCTGTTGAGTCATTTTATTTCACTTTGAACACATCTATTCATGTTTACAATTACTAGATTCCTTTCTGGCAAATCAGAATCATCTTGAGAATCATAAAAACAAGAACAAACAAGAAATTTGGCTGCTGTTCCTGTTACCTTGTTCTCATCTATACCATATTTTTCAAATTAGGAACACGTGGAATAAGCCATCTAGTCGCTGGGAAGTTTACAGAACAAAATGTTTTCTTAGAAAATTAAAATTTGTCAAATTAATCAAATTGCTGATTTGAAATATGATGCTTTCTATAAGTTTCTAAAGAAATACAGATTTCTTTTTTCCTGTCCAATTTCCAGTCATTTTACTTTTTGGGTTGCTAGAAAACTCACCTGCCAGGATCTGTGACTGAAGGACAAAATTTTCTAGCTCGTTTCCACAAGACAGAAAGAAGATACATCCATGAACTTCCCTGGAAGCAATCCTTATTTTTAGACAACTCTGAACATAGAAGGGCAAACCTAAGCCTAACTTTCGTAAATTTAGAGCAGTCTCACAAACAAATGCCTCTGTTAAAACTTACTTTAATTTTATGCCAGCAGAGATGATTTTGTCTTGACATTCTTCACCTCTTGTGAGAAGGATAATTCAGTTTCAACAAACTATTTCTTAAAATTGTTGCAATTAAGCTTGAAAAGTCTTTGGCTGTGGTTTGGCAATAAAAGCAGGTTAATGTAATGAAACCCCCAGATGAGTTAAATAATGGCACTTGTTCGTTTTGCAGTGATTTCAAAGCATTATGCGGGTGAAGAGTAGGTTTATTACCTGGTAATTTTTATTTCAGTCTTTAAATAGCAGTGGTGTGGTAGGAAATTCTGTATGTGATAATATCACTCTCCTTCTGCTTTTCTTAGCAATGGTCTATATTCTCCAGCTCTAAAAATTATAAGGTCAAAGTTTAATTTTTCATTACCATGAAGAAATGAAATGATTGCTGAGAAAACAAAAGGTCAGTGATACTATTGGTATCATAATACAAACTTTATTCATACCAGATTCAATTGTGTTTTTTTTTCCTAAAAAATAAGTTTTTTCTAAAAGATCCAAGGTTTTGTACTTTGGTTCTTTGGTGGAATCCACCTCCTCAGCCCTCTAAAATCACTTTCCCATAGTGTCTGTTTCCAAGCAGACATCTGTAAACTCTCAACTGATATCTGCCCTTTCCTGGCATGACATGTCCTCTCTAATTTTTCTGCAGTTTGTCTTGTTTCTGCATGCTCTCTTTTTGTTTGGAGGGTGGTGGCACTTACTGCTAACTGGAATAGTCAGAAACATCACAAGAGACGTGTGAAAGTGTCACAGAATAACCCAAGTGCCACCCTCCGTTCTTATGAGACTGAAAGGAATTGTTTGTATTATAATACTGAATTTTCAGTAAAAGTTGAATTCTAATGTTGGGTTTTTTTCTAGTTTAGATTCAAAGTGGATTGTTGTGTACTCAGATTTTATTGGTTTCATGATACTTTCTAGTTGAATTTGATATTGGAGAAAGTTTTTCAGTGTGTACCCCATGTACATGAACTTACTGCTGGTTCTGATAGCAGGGATCTCAAGGAGACCAGAGGAATGACCATTCGGTCCCTGAACGCAGTGGTTCACAAATTGAAGAGGAAGCACGGGTTGAACCCATCAAGAAATCCCAGCACCGCTCTTCCTCAAGCCAACACCACAACCATCGCAGTGGTGGTAGAGGCCTTCACAGGCAAGAAACTTTTGACTCAGAAACACAAGACAGCAGAGATTCAGCTTATGTAGAGCCAAAGGAGGACTACTCACATGAGCACGGTGACCACTATGATTCTCACAGGGATCATAATCACAGAGACGAGTCCCATGGGAGCAGTGATCACAGACACAGAGAATCGAGGCATCGCTCAAAGGAGAGGGACCGCGAGCAGGACCACAATGAATGCAACAAACAGCGTAGTCGTCATAAATCAAGGGACCAATATTGTGACAAGGATGGGGAAGTGATATCGAAAAAACGTAATGATGCGGGAGAATGGAACAGGGATGTTTACATCCGTCAGTAACTTTTGCCTCTGGCAGTCTTGTGTTTCTTTGAAGTCTTGTAACAATGCCCCTTGAAAATATCTTTGGGTTCTTCATTGCAGAACATATGGTATCCTTCTGTATGCTGATTTGTATTGCTGTTGCTTGCATAGCAATAGCATGAAATAGAATATTCATATACTTATTTTTTTGGTTAGTGCTATATGAATTAGTGTGGTACAACTGAAGAGTTCCTGATGTTGTACTATGACATTTTTCAAGCTGTTTTTGGTAGCTGCCACTTGAACAATATCTGTTGCCATCAAGGTGTTGTTAGTGTTTTTTTAAAAAAAAGGTACATTTGATGTTTAATAACTTCCCGTGTATTCAGCAAGCCAGGATCAGCACATAAAAGAATCTAAAACTTTTCGTCTGCTCTGATTTTTAATTTGTACGCACTTGATCTGCATATTGATTTAAGCACCACTCTGTTGCTTGTACCTCTGGTGGTCTCCCTATGAAGACAATTGTCTTGCCTTACACACAGGGGATCATGGAGTCAAAATCTATTTTCTATGTACTGGTACTGTGTACTGTATATACAGTTTATAAATGTTATTTCTGCAGACACCTTCTTACTATATAAGTTTGATCACACTGTTTTAGAGTCCTAATGCCAAGTCAGCAGGTTTGCTTTTAATTACTGGCAACTGGAACTAGCCTCACTTAGGAAATCTGTAACAGTGTTCAATCTAAATACTTCTTCTTCTGTAGCAGAAAGCTTATACTTATTGTAAATACGGATGAGTGCTTGAGATAAAGGGTATAACTCTTTTACCTTATGCTGTCCTTGCAAACCCAGTTTTGCATTTCAAGGTTATGGTAAAGATAATGACTTACCACTATAAATTATTCTTCTCTGTTCAGGTCACAAGATTGCAATGGGCACAGCTTAGTTTTTGTTCTGTTGTCAGTATACTAGAGCACACATGTTGGAGCTGTGTATGTGAGTGGTGGGTGGTGGATGGGTGTACGTGTGCGTGTGCACGTTAGGCAGTGAAGTGTGAGAATCTACTGAAGAAAACAAAGGTTACTCAACAGCCCAAAAAGTCTGTTTCTTCATACTGTCTGTTAATTTAAAAATCCAAATTGCAGTCAGGGAATATGAGGGAGTTTACTGACCCAGGTAATTGGGAAAGGAAAAATCTGCTGGCTCTTTGTTGAGACTTCAGGAGAGCAAAACCAGGCAAATGTTACTGTGAGTTTCACTGGAAATGTAAAATCTTTGTTTTAGAGTATTTGTTTTAGCAAGAAAAGTTTACACAGCTTGTGGAGAGTTATTTTGTTGGAAAATAAATTTTTGTAGCTTCTCCACTTTTTCTACACTTGCCAATTCCTCTGCATTCCCACTCTGCAGCCAGCTCACTGCTTTTCCTTCACCTGAGCTGTTGTGCTGCTGGTGAGAGCATAGAAGAATGACTGTGACAAAATGCTTTGTTAGGAGCTTTCTAGAGAAAATGCATTGAAATCAAAGGGAGTGAACGGTTTGTTTTGCATTGAACACCTGTTGCACTGGTAAGTGGGGGCAACTTCACTATTATTTTTTACTCCAGGTTCCATACCCTTGCCTAGTGTAAAAGCTGTTCTGCATCACATATAGTCTTTGTAGTACATGTATGAATGAAATACTTTTTGTATTTCCCTGTAAATAGCACGTTATATAAAGACTGTAGTATGATAATAATTAATTTACCTGGAAGTTCTTTTTATTTATTATTTAAATTCTGGGAATATCAGCATTGCCTGATTTTGAATATCATTTTAGTGAAATGGATAAGATATTTGGCAGGTTCATGTTTTCTCCAATCTCCTATCTCAGCATCCAAGTAATTCAGTTTAACTCCTTTAAACATACTCTGTCCTTCCTCTCCCTCTTCCACCCCTCTCCCTGATGCTTTATAAGCATTTTTTTACAACAACCTGAGAGTAAGAAATTCTGCTGGCCATTCCTCCCAGTGCTGCTGACTCTTGTGGTTATTCAAGGGTGGGTTTTGGCTCAAAGCATGAACTATGGGGAACACAAGAAAAAAAAGGTTATTTTTCTAGAAATAAAATTCTCATCATTTTTCTAAACGTCACTAAATAACTTTATAGACAAAGGAAGAATAGGTAAGTAGATGTGTTGTATTACTAAATGGCTATATAAGAGTAAATAAACAGTGGCTTTTGATACAAGAGAATTTCCAGGGTATCTGAAAAATAACATCGCAAGACTTTGTTGTTTGAATCATATCAGATCACGTGTAAGTGGGAAGAGAAGTTATATTGTCTTGCTCTGTATTGCCTGGCTTTAGCTAATTTACCAGCTGCAGTAAACACTGTTGCTCCCTACAACTCATGATGGCTATGTCCTCTACAATACGTTGAATATTTTGTTCTTTTTTTGTTGGGCTTTTGGTTTGGTTTTGGTTTTTTTTTGTGTTGGGTTTTTTTTTGTTTGTTTTATACTTTTGTTCCAGAGAATATTTATTTTTCACCTTTCTTAAAGTATTTTTAAGGAATATTTGTCAGAATTTCAAAGCACTGAGTAGTATATAAAAACTATGGAGTAGGTAGCTGTGTATAGATATAAGAAAATAAAGAGCATAGTCCAAACACTAGTATTTAAATATGGCCTATATATTGATTTATGCAGTATAAACATCACAAAAAAGGACAAGTCCCAATACAACTAGTCATAGAAACATGTTTTGTATAGTGCTGCTGATTTTGTACAGACAACGTACTAACAAAAACGTATATTTCTTAGAAAGATTCACTGAATAGGTTTTTATTAGTCTTGCTAAGATACTTTCCTTCAGTTACTGTTTAAAGAGTGAGAAATCATTTGTAATGTGAGCTTGTACTACATATATTGCACAATACCACCTGCCTGCTGAGCACTACTTTGAAAAGCACTTTAACAGAGTTATGTCAATAAGAAGCTTTAAATATACTCCAGCTGGAGAACATATCAAAGGTTATTGTGATGAAATGTCTTTGCAAAGTTTTGCCAATAGGAAGTTTAATATTATTGTTTCCATTAGGATACTAATGAGTTTGTATTTCTGTATCTGGTTTCAGGGGTTTTGAATCTGAGAAATGGTAGAGGTCCCAGTGAGCTCCAGAGTCTTCTTATGTATGTGTGGTACGAAACAACCTGTAAAATTTATATTCAAATCAGCTAAAATATAATAACGTCAGTGAAACAAAAGGAAAGGGGAAGCAGATAAAATAGTTAAGTGATATATAAGTCTTGGCAGCTCTAACTCTATATTTTTCTAAAGAATTTCAGTATATGGAAGGAATGGGATGCATTTCCAAATTTGCATGTATATATGTTAGATGTTAACCTTATTTTTGTGTGTGGGTTTTTTTTTTTTTCCAAATGAATATACATCAGTGTTGAGTAGCCTGAGTCTATTTTTACCAGTTGTTTAGTGTCACACAGACATCATGGAAGAAAGAATTCTCGAGGAGGGACTGGAAGGAGGTGACAGTAACAGTCTCCAGAGCAGCTAAGGGACAGGACAGCAGGGAAGAATAAGCAAACAATTTTGTGCACAGAGGCAGCATCAGTAGGAGTTAAGAGCTAAAAGAAGCTATTTTTATTAAATCAATCCATAAATTATTGCCTAGAATTTAAAGAATTCTTCTAGAATGCTCATGAATTCATATTCTGTGTCTGGCATCAGGAGTTCAGAATTTGAAGAGAGTACCGTAATTTTTGCTTCTCAATGTATAAAATTAAGGCTTTGGACCTATTTAATGAAGATCAGTTTTAAAGCCACAAAGAGTTTCAGTGGAGTACCTCTCTTCACAGAAACCTGTAAACTCTTAACCTATAGCCCTTATTATAAATGGAGGATAAGGAAATAAAATTCCACTCACCAAACCCTGAATAAAAGTAAAGACCCATTCTTACTTCTCCCTGCATACCTGGTTACTCATCCTATACATGCAGTTCCTGCCCAGGTCTAATACCCTGCCCCTTAATATTTCCTGTCTTTTATGAATTTGTTAGTAATTATCATTTTTAAGCTCTGTTGGTTTGTGAAGTCATGCTCATGTTCTGTGACACCTGCAAAGGTCTTAATGGGGTCCACGATGATTCCCTCAGCTGGAATGAAGGGAGTGGTCTGACTGCTTTTAATGAATGTCTGTTCAAAGTAAAAAAGCTGGTGTAAACCACCTTCTGTGTTTGTTAGTTACTACAGACTCTTCAAGATTTATTTTGGTTTGTGGTTACATTTGACCTCTGATTGCTTTAACACATCAGGCTGAAAGCTATTTCCCAAACGTTTTTGACTTAAATTCTTCTCCATCCATGAAAATCAAGCACATTGCAAGAAACTTGATTATGTAGTCTAAAGGAAAAACAGAGAAATTATTTCTCAGAGTGTAATATAACATTTCTAGTGTACATTTACTTATATTTATTACTTTATTGCAGATCTTTCACCAAAATTTTAGTTCTTCTATCATCTGTAAAATACGGATGCCATTTTTACTGTGAATGTTTTTAATCAAATGTTATTCAATCAAATTTATTGCTTGGCAATTTGTCTGTAATTTATTTCCCCACTTTTATATAACAAACTGTTACATATGAGCTTACAGTAGTTTTATAGACAGTTTCTTTTTATAACTTACCACCCTAGAAATGTGTTCCTACGCAGACCCAAAAAAGATTTATATCAGATATAATAGAGATTAAGCTAGTTCTTCTAACTCATCCATGTTCTCATTTCTTACTTTATTCTTGCCACTTTTATCTATCATGCTAACCTCTCTGCAATGAATTCTAGCAGTACAAAATTGGATTTGTTCATAAACTTTTTAATCATGAACAATCAAACATAAAAAGAAGCTTCTTTATATTTTAAACTACCCACTCCAAAGTAACTTCTTGTTGATCACCATCACCAGCCTATTTTTTACTAAAATAGTCCTTTTCTTTAAAAAACATATGAAATCCTGTGATCTAAAAAATGGTGCATTCCATACCACTGAAACAGGAAAAACCTGTATAATAATTTCATAATATATGAGGCTGCCTATTTTAGTATCTTTATATTGACCAAGATGAATATTTAGATTTGGCACTATTACTAATCACTATTTCTGCAAATAGAGAAAACTACTTTTCAGACTTTCTTACAGACAGGATCTGATTGCATGCCTAATCTATTTTATAGGATTAATCTTTCATTACAATGACAATAACTTTTTAAATTTATTATATAAATCTCTCATATAGTATATATATAAATGCGCATATATATATATTCAACTGTGCTTCAGCACCAATCACTGAAGTATAATTATTCAGTGTGCAAAGATTCTTATAGGAAACTAATCCTATTATGTATTTAAAACATATATCGTATACATCAGAACTGTGTCAATGAGAAAGCATTCCTACACTTCTAGTTAAAGTCACAGTAAAACTGGAAGAGGAGAAAAAAAAAGAAGGGCATCCATTCAACTTTAGTCATCTAAATTAGCCAAACCTGTAATCAGAGAAAGGATGCTGGCTCCTTCAAGGTATGATTTGGAGCATCTCAGTTGAGTTTCTGTTCTGAACTGCATGACGGAGAAGTCTTTCCCCAACTACAAAAAAGAGAGCAGCCTCAGGGGAAGAGCTGAGGCTTATTCCTTTAATATGCCGAGTGCTCTTTTAAGTCTAGCAGTTGACTTTTGCAGAAACAAACCTATTAAAGTTCATCTATCAGTAATTTTTTTCAGGTGAAGTCTGATCTGCACTTAGAGTTGAATCAAATACAATTTAGTTACTTTTTCTTCCCACTCCTCACCCCCAAGGAACTAATAAGATCAAGGGAGGTCACCTTGAAAAGCCCGTTTATCATCCAAAACTAAAGAAATCTGGGAAAGTCTCAACAAATCTTCCACTAAAAATTCAGCAATCTTAGTTCTTTCAAGTTCTGCATTGCACAAATCCTGCTACTGAAACTGGAGGTAAAGTTCCTTACTTTATATGAATACACAAACTTCAGTATATAGTCTGTGTGTGCTGATTAATGTTTACAAATTGATATATTCTGCAAAAAAGAAAATGCTTTTTTACTAGCACTGAGATAAAGATTTCAACACGTACTAACAATTTGTTACCAGGTAATTATTTTAGCCATATTTAGACTAAAAAGACTGTAATTTATAGTAAGTGCTTTCATGATTCTAAATTGGATATCTCACCTACTACTGATGAAACAAAATTATTTTAAATCTGCTTTAGATATGTTGTATTTAATGGTAAGGACTGACCAACAAAAGTAGAGAAGTAGTAGACAAGAATTCCATCCTCCCATCCTCTAGGATAGGACTTACAGAGGATGTACTAGTCCACCTTGGCAGAACAGAAGAAGAGACTTCTTTTTTTTTTTTATTTTAGAAGAGTAGGAAACATTTATATCAAAACATTTATAGAAAATATAAATAAACAACCAGACTACTGAGAAACAAATCTATAGATTGTTTTGATTGCAAGCAAATACAAATGAACTTCTGACAGTAGAAAGACAAATGATAAAAGAACTATCGCACTTTTTAATCCAACCAAATAGTTATGTGTGAAAAGACAGATATTTTTCAGATAATGTTTTTAAAACTGGAAACTGATGAGAGAGAGGAAAGAACCAAACACACACAGATGTCAGTTTATGTTTCTGAATTGTACTTACCTTTCCTTCTAATTTTGGTTCTATTGTCAGTTCCAGCAGGACTGAGAAAAGAGAATACTGTTCAAACTGGAACTGAAGCAGAATTTTCAAATACATCTAACATCTTTAAGAAATTTAGAAATTTTTATTAAACCTTTGAGCAATGTGTTAAGGCAGTTCTCATTAGCATGCTTCCCCAGTTTCAATTTTCACATGATTTAAGCTGGTGATGCTTTCTAACCAATAAAGACTTAATATTCTTAGTTGTTTAAAAGGTGATTTGCAACATTTCAAATGGTATTATGCATTGTTTTCTGTCTTTTAATATATTAATCACAACTGTAGCCCCTTCTGTTGCAAATGTTTGATTTTAAAATTGTCCCTTGTCAGCCAGTCCAGTAGGCTATTTCAGAACCAATAGAGTTTATGCATGGGAAGTTTGATGTTGAAACAATATTTATTTACATTCCCAGAGTGAGATGGTTTAATATATTCATGCTGCTATAAAAGACATGCTACAAAGCCTAATCGTATTTTGTGTATATACTATGTGTACAGAGAATCTTGCTTGTATTAAAATAAAAAAGAAATGAGGTTCTAAGTATCAATTTATAAAACAGTTCTTTGTAACATGTTACAGTGTTTTGTGAAGCACTATTTAATGAGACATTAACTATCAGTAAGCCTCCATAGAAACTTCCTTTTCAAAAATTCATTATAATAGCTCCTATCTATTTTATTTATGTTTGCATTTCATAAAGTAGTTTACATCCTCTTCCACACTTGATCCACCACATAAGCAACACCAGTATGAGTGAACATACTTGTCATTCAGGCACTGACCTGCTGTAAATACAAAAGCGAAGGAAGACAAAAATGATACTACCCTTCCCCCAGCCATGACTTTCTTGCTGCAACCTGTGGCTCTTTCCCATCAGAACAGCTGGCAGATTTTACTGCTGCCATAGCAACCCTGCCGTCAGTCCGTTGGCTTGGTAACATTGCAGCAGGAAGAAACGCACTTCACGTCTGAACTGTTCTTAGACGCACTGAGGTATTTTTTTCAGGTTGCATTCCCAGATCCTTATTTACTCTTTGATTTAATAAATTTTGCAATGAAAAATCCTATACAGTCCTTATTTGCCAGTGAGATCAGGTCCTCTTCTCTGGAATCTTGCAGAGAATTAATATCCATTCCTTGCAATGTCACAGCAGCTGGATCAAACCTCTGCAGCAGCTTCAGCTGATCAAGTGACAGTCCAGCTCCCCTCATGCCTTCTCCTCCAATGTGAGGTTCCTGTTCAAG
This sequence comes from Myiotriccus ornatus, assembly GCA_036023395.1. Classification (NCBI taxonomy): domain Eukaryota; kingdom Metazoa; phylum Chordata; class Aves; order Passeriformes; family Tyrannidae; genus Myiotriccus; species Myiotriccus ornatus. The sequence continues at coordinate 19,011,375 of JAYRBT010000082.1, read as the reverse complement.
TAACAAAGAAAAGCAAATTATTGCATCTGTAAAATTCTTAAATATATTCTGCTGAGTATATGCAGAATACTTAACTGGTAATGTGGACAAGTTAGGTTTGTATCATTCACATCGGGGGGGAAACAAAGTTATGTGGCCTTTTCTTGCTTTCATCTGGCCAGTATGATACAAACATATATAAAAGGTTCAGAATACTTTGAGGAGGTGGTAGTGCTCCCCATCCACTTCAACCCGTTGCTCAGAGCACTTGTTGACGATGGGTACGCAGGTCTAAATAAATTCATTACTCAAAGGACTGAAACATCACAAGAAAGCTGTTATCACCAGACAGCTGGTCCAAAGGTTTTAGGTTGCCACTTTTAAATGATGCAGCACTTCTGTGTACTGACTAATAGCTGTGTACTGACTAATAGCTAAATAGTCAAAAATAGTTATTCCTTAGCCCATTACTAATATACTCAGTAACAGTAGTAGAAATACCTGGATTCTTCACATTAAAAACTTCAACTGCAGAGACTGAAAGCCCCAGTCCAGAATAGTTTATTGCCTGAGGAGGCATCATTCTGGCAAATGATGCAGCAGAAAAATCTGAACTTCAGATTTTTTATATGTCATGTAATAAGACTAACAGATAAATGGGACTACTATTACATGTGTATGAGGCAGAGAAAAAAGAAAGCAATGCTTAGGTATCTGAATTCAGGAGATGACATTTGGCATCAAAATCCTGGAGAGGAGAAGGGCTTAAAAACACAGCCCTTTTCTCAGTGTTTCTTGTGAGTAGCCTTGACTGCGTTTTATTTAATACACTCCTGGAAGAAATCTAATTCTTAGCTGCCTTTGCTTTCAATGTTTTCATTAAGGAATAGAAAAAAATGTACAAAAGCTGGCATCGCAATATCAAAAGTAGATCTCCTTTGTCAGTCTAGTCTAATGTAGTCTATAAGGCAGCCTGCAGCAGAGCATTTTGTCAGTCATCACACTTTGCAGACACGTGATCTCACCCAGTCAGCACATGATGTGAGTTATTTGCTTAACCACATACTGTGTGCAGTAAAGCTAAGCAGCCAAGAGGTTGCAGCTTGATTCTTCTCTTCCTTGCCCTCAACAGGATTTCAGTGCTTTCCAAGTAAAAGACAAATAGAGGTATCCATTGCAAATTGAGAGAAAAATAACATACAAAGGGAGACATGGGTAGCAACTTGAAGTAATGTAGTAGAAGGACGGAAAGGTAGAAATCTAAGGAAAACAGTATTGCACAGGTTGGAGCAACTTGCTCAAAGAAAGACCAGTGTTTTCGTATACCTATTCATTTTTCCTTCCAGTTAAGTTACTGCATTTAAGCTGATCTACAGTATCTCCTGTGTAACCCCTAAAAGGAAGTAAGTCTGCACAATGTATCAGCTGCCATACGGTAACTTCCACCTATGAGAACACCTGTGGCTCCCATCTCCTGTTCTCTCCTTACGCGCCTTACCCAACGTGATTCCAGGATCTGTTGCCAAACTAAGAAAGTGGAAAACAGTGGACTGGGTATAAAAGGACGTGTCCACTAAGTGACTAAAGAACATGGGAAATAAATACATAAAGGAACATGAGGTAAGTAGCCTTAGACTCCAGTTTCCTGTTCACTGGAAAAGATCACCTTACTTTCCACTATTGGAGAACTGGTTATAAGGTACTATAAACTATCCATGGGGAAACAATTTAGTGTCATTTAATTTAAAACATACTATTCACAAAAGATTTATTCTTATGGCATTTGTGTGTGAATAACAGTGCTTTGTTTAAGACTGATATTACTGGTGAGAGAAAGTCTATTAAACCAGAATTAACTCTGCATTTGAGTTAATAGGGCTTGTGTTTTGCTTTGGCATTCTATCAAGGCGAATTTTTTTATATTGTTAGGTAAAATGTATAATATTAGTTGAAATGGCTGGAACTGAAAAATTCCTAGTAAATGGATGGTGAGAAAGCAGACAGAAGAACAGAAAAAACAAATCCTTGAAGAAGAGCTTCAGTTCTGCTAAATCTTTACCAGCCTTCATGTAATTTCTTATTGTATACATGTTATATATATTTTGTTAATTTCAGTTAAAAGGTTCATCTAAACTTCTTAAGACAGGTACAAATCACCACAGAATGTGTAAGTGCACTAAACAGGTATTGGAGTTAGATTTTTCCTTAAAGCCATGATGCTAAACACCTACCCCACCCAGCTCATCACATGATCAGAGGAAGAGAGATGCATACAGACTGATGACAGACTCCCTCAAAGTATTAATAAAGGTAACATTGAACTGTATGAATTGTATGTGGTATAGATAAAAAATTCTAGCCTGAAATAAATTTGTTTCCTCATTCCTTTAAATAAAGCAAAAATAGCACCCATACATATAAAATCCTCCTTCCTCAAAACACAAGTTTATTTTCACTTATGTCCCATCCTTTATGTATGTCTCCATGACTTCAGTGGCATTAATAAAACAATTTTCACCTTTCCTGTCAATGTGCAAAAGAAGAGAATAAAATATATACATTAAAGAACAATTGCAAGAGAAATTTTAATGTCTGAACTAACTGTTGTCCCTGTTGGACTTTAAAAGACTGTTGTAAATATCAAAATAACCGCAATACACAGTGGGAAACTACTTCATGATCCCTAAATGAAGCTCAATTAAGCACAAAATTAGATTTTAAAAAAGCTGAAATCCTCATGTTATTTCTATTCACAGCAGTTAAAATTGTCCACAGTGAAAAAGAGATGTATTGATAGTAAATACAGTGTGTAACTTTACAGTTCCAAAACAAGCTCATTAGATTGTGTGAAGTACCCTAAAGATACTATTACCTGTGGATGAAGCTGGAGGCATGGAAATCTTTTCAGGGCCCAAGCAACTTGCTCTTCATTTTCAGAAAGTGTAATCGTACATGTACTATATACTAAAACACCTCCTGGCTTCAGCAAGTTCACTGCCTGCAAGGAGAAATAAACAATAGTACAGCTTATTTTTAAAGGTAAAAACTTTCATATTAAGCAACATTAACCAAGAATCCGTTAAGCTATAATATTAAAACTTAGCACTTAATTAAACTCAAATCTTTCTAGGATAGGCGTGAGGATACTAACTCTTCTCAGGGAATACAGTAAAGAATCCCATGGATTAGAAAGGTTCTTCTTTCTAAACAGGCATTATAGCTCATGTAGTTATTAATGATATTGAGATGATTCACCTTGTAAGAGCTGTTATTTATACAGCTCTCTATATCCCAGACAGATTAGGTCTGTTTTCACCACCTGCTGCCAACCATGGATACACAATACTTTTATCAGTTATATTAGATGTCAGCTGTTTCCACATATTTGGCATGGAAGCTGTATCTATGGTGCTTTTCAAGCTGTCATTCACTTTGAATATGTGTCATTCAGATTTAGACAAGTTGCATTAAATCTTATCTTTCAGCATCAGCCCAAGCACACCCCTTAGCATGATCCTAAGAAACCTTCTCTGTGACTTACACCCTTGCAATTATTATAAACTAAAAGTGATGAAACTGATTAAAAAAAAAAACAGAGGTTTTTATTTACTATATATTACATATACCTTTCCCATGCTCCAATGAATTGACTTCACCTAGCAATAGATGTGGTGGAACTGAGAGGTTAACTGGATCCTTACACTTAGCTGCTGAAAAGGTAGGGAAAATAAGGCACCATTTTTTTTGGTATGAAGTTTTATGCTGCAAAAGCATTTATGTTCTATTTAGCTTATCTACTCCAAGTTTAATACATACCACAGTAAAAAGCTTGCGCTGTAGTGGCTGGTAAGAGGTCACTTCCTTTAAAGTTGAAGAATAAGCCATGTTTGGTCTCTGTCCCATCCCACTACATGGAGCATCAAGAAGAATCCGGTCAAATGATTCTGGTAAGAATGGAGGTCCTTCTGTAAAAAGCAAAGAGTAATGTAAAATTTGTGTTTCTTTCCTTGAGACTTCACCGTAGAAAAGGACAAGCTGTTACTGCTTCCTTGATGTAAAACATTAATGTGCTACGGACAGTGTCTGCAAAAGTAGTCTCAGCTAGAGACAAGTCTCAGCACTGCTGGTGGTAGTTTTCATTTCCCAGAAAACTAAACATTTTAAGTTCTCAAAAATTATCCCTTTAGGCAATAATATTTTTTAAAGTAATTTAGTAATTTAAAAGTAAAATGTAAAAGTAATCAAACAAAAAAGTGGAAATATGATTCATCAGAGATGCTGAGTAGAGTTGTACATACAGGCTGTAATGAACAACAGTTAGCTCATAACTGAAACAAACCTTTACTGAGAGACACCTGTAGTTAATTGTTACAACTGCCTTAAATAATAATAATTGGATTGTATATATAATAACTATTTCTTGTGATGCACGCATATCCGTAGAAAATAAAGCACTTCATAATAACATGAACCATTACAAGTTCTAATGTGTGACGTGCTGTCTCCATGGCAGAACAATTCAATAAACAAGGATTGTGAAGACAAGAACAATTTCTAACTACTACTTGGATGATAAGGGAATATGTATCTTCTATATGCAGAGCCTATGCTTTAATCCGGACCCCACTGGCTCAACAGCCCAAAAGTTTCTGCGTCCTCAGTTCTAGAGAGGCTGTCCAGCTCAGCATCTCCAGGTACTACTGCTACCATACTTGTACTATCATACTACTGCTAACTAGCTTGTTCCTGCCCTACAAAATGAGTCTATCTGGTTTATCTACTTCTGATCCATTACTAAAATGTTCAAAATATGTCATGTCTTGCTTGCAGGGATGTATAGAAGAGCCTTCATGATCCCTGAGTAGTACATCTTGCTCTTGTTCACTGGTGTAATTGGTACATACCACCTACATTATTTAATGTTCGTAAAGAGACTATAAAGAAAGTATCTTTGTTCCTCCAAAGTAGGAATATCTCAAGGCATAGGGACAAAGAAGGTGAATTATGCAATCTGATTCCTACTTAGGCTAACCAGTGACTGAGATAAAATAGAGTGAGAAAGAACAGCATCATACATACACAACAAACTAAAAATAATCAAGACAGCAGATACTGTTTAAATCATTCCGTCATGGGAACAGAACCAGTATCATAACTGCAGCACTTCAGAAAAGCAAATGAAATGAACTTAAAATAATACACTGTGCTTCTATATAACTTTCCCCTGAACAGCTGAACAAACATCCATGAACTAAACCTTGCAACACTCCCGGGAGTTAGGTATTAATAACCCAATTTTACTGATGAGGATTATGAGGCAGAAAAGCCAAGCAAGTCTGCAAAAATAATATTTTTCTCAGATTTGGTCAGACAATTCAGAGTATGGGATTAAATGTGATCATGAAAGAAGCTTTAAGGCTTCTTCTCTCTTTGATATTATCTGGGAAAGGAATGCATTTCCTTTGAGCATATTAGGTTGTGATAAGGACAGATCATTTGACTTTTGTATTTGCTTCATAGAGAAGCTGATAATCACAAAAGAGTATAAAATAAAAGCATATTCACAGTGATGAAGCAACTTAGGAATCTGCCAAAATTTTAAGGACTTGTAGACCTGTGGCAGGTTTAATACTGTGAGTGCAAAACATTAGTATTTTCTTCTAAAAGCCAAATTGTTTATTTTACCTTGTTCATCCTCTTGCTTCTCAACTGAAAGAGCCTTTGTTCCATCATAGCAAAAGGCCTTAATGCAATTCAATTGTAGCAATTCAGCGTTCAGCTTGATTTTTTTGACCTTGTTAGCTATCCTGTCCATGGCTATTACTTCACCCTGAAAAAAAAAAAAAGTTTTCATCAAAAGCATAGGGATTAAATGGATGTGCATTTTCTGATTTCCTTTCCGCCCCCCAGCCATAAGCAGTGAAATGAATAAAGCATACTTTTCCCTACAGAATAATTTTATTCTTAAATCCACACTCCTGCAGTCCTTGTTTGCCTGTAGTCTCAGTGATACCCACATTAGTCCAGATACTAGTCTGAAGCTGTGTGCCTTCTGACTGGCACTGGCTGCTCGGTACTGTCACTCTAAGGAACCCTATAATTGTCTGACTTTGGCAAGTGGATTTTTTGTTTATTTTCTTTTTGTTTGCTTTTAATTGTTTTACTGGGCACTAAAGTAAAAATGTAATCATTTGAAAAGGGTAGAAACCTCAAATATATGGTAAAATAGGTCAACAGGTTTAAATTTGCATGGAGGTGGTAACAAACACGACAACATACAACTCAGTCCTGAGGAAATGAGGCCCACAGCCCTGCCTCTGACTTGCTCAGACTCATAACATACTGTTATACGTGCAATTTATTTTGGGAAATAGTGTAAATACTAGAATAAATTTAGAGGTGGGGGGAGGGAAATCAAAATTTTTCTTTTCCTCTCTCAAGATAAATTAAAATAGACACAAACCACTAATTGCTACATCAAATCTGTGAACACAAAGAAAAGTAAACAGCAGCATCAGTAAAATCCAAAAACCATAATAGTATTTAAAAAAACCCACAAAAAATGACCAAAACCCTCTACTAGACTTGCTATAGCAAAATAGAATCTGCTGAGGAAACATGACAACTTGTCTCCCCTTTATGATGGCTTTCTAAAGGCTTATGGAAGGGTAACATGCCTAAAATAATGTAAAAAATTAAAAAAATAAGGATAAGCTGTTGTCTGTATGTCATGTTAGCCATTATGTAGGTCTAGGACTGAGAAGTACAAAAGGATATATGTTGCATCAATGATGTCCAGCCTTCAGGTACTGTGAGCCAAATCACCTCTCACAGCAGCGTTCAGAAGACATGTGCCACTGCTTCTCCCCTAACACCATTCGACCCCTTGCACACGTACACTAAGAAATGACTGTAATTCAAAGTTATGTCTGTTGCTATAACAGGATTGGCAGCACATGTGCAGTATGTGGATATAAAGAGGTCATAGAATCATAGAATGGTTTGGGTTGGAAGGGACCTTAAAAGATCATCTCATTCCAACCTCCCCTGCCATGGACAGGGACACCTTCCACTTGACAGGGTTGCTCAGAGTCCCATCCAACCTGGCCTTGAACACTTCCAGGGATGGGGCATCCACAGGTTCTCTGGACAGCCTGTACTAGCGCCTCACCACCCTCGAGTAAAGAATTCCCTCCTAATATCTGTGTTTCTTGTGCAAAAAATCACTTTTCTTTTTTACAAGCCCTCTTTAAGTACTAGAAGGCCACAATGAAGCCTTCCCTTCTCCAGGCTGAACAGCTCCAGCTTTTTCAGCCTATCTTCACAACAGAGCTGCTCCAGCCCTTCAGTCACCCTCATGGCCTCCTCTGGACCCACTCCAGCAGGTCCACTTTCCTGTGTTGGGACCCTAGAACCATATACAGCACTCCAGGTGGTATCTCAGCAGAGCAGAAGGGCAGAATCATCTCCCATCACTTGCTGCTCACGCTGCTTTTGATACAGCCCAGAATATGGTTGGTTCTGGGCTACAGGTGCATGTTGCCAGCTCATGTCCAGCTACTTATCCATCAGCACCCCAACTCAGCAGGACTGCTTTCAATGAGTAGTTCTTTCAGTCTTTGTGTCTGAGATTGCCTGGACCCAAGTGCAAGAGGTTGCACTTGGACTCACTGAATCTCAGGAGGCTCCCATGGGCCCACTTCTCTAGTCCAGGTCCCTTTGAATGACATCCTGTCCCTCAGGTGTATCAGTTGCACCTCTCAGCTTGGTGTCATTGGCCAACTTGCTGAGGATGCACTGCATCTCATTATCTGTCATTGATAAAGGTACTAAAGAGCACCGCTGGCAAGAAGGACCGGTGAGGAACACAGCTCATCACTGGCCTCCACCTGGTCATGAGAGCCATTGGACACAACTCTCTGGCTGTGTCTTGAGAGACTCTCAGGAAAAAGAAGGAGCTGGCAGACAACACTTCTTCCCCATGTGACCATGTCAGCCACTGCCAGAACAACTACCTGAAAGACACCTGGGAAAAAGGGTGGTCTGAACTGGGATACAGATACTAATAAATTCTCAAGTTTTGACTATTCCAAATTCCTATTTAAAAGCTCTTAACAGAGGAATTTTACATCTTGATTATCTCGTCTAAAACAATACATTGATTTCTATAATTATATAACAAAAAAGAAAGATTGATTCAAATATTCTGAAATGTTAATGATTCAATATAACATCTATGAAAATTTAGTATAGAAAATCTGTGAATGGAACTTAGAAACCAAAAACATGCTTTTTTCAATATCTTTATCTTTCCATATATTAAATTAAAATTATAAACTCAAAAAAGGAAAATCAATTCAGATTAATATTCAACATCTGTATTCTTACTCTTTACCACTTCAGCTGGAGGTAAGCACAATCAAAATATGCAAAGTGACTAAGGATACATACACAGATGGAAAAACTATAGATCTAAATGAACCTATGACAGAAATACGTGATTTACAGACTTCCTTTAATTATCTCCTTGAAATTCTTTACTAGAAGCTTTATACATTTATCTAATAAGTGTCTTATGACTTTCTAATGACTTTTGCAAATGTTCCATACCGAGGGAAGAAAAACACTTCGACAGACAAACCATCAGAGAATTGAATACATGCCTTTTCTAAAGACATCCATATCATTACACTCTGTACTTCCCATGAATGCACAGGCAACTGTCAAAGTACTGCATAATGTAACTGTAAGACTTCTAAATGATCTGATATATTCTAATAACCTTATACCAACGAAAGTAATAACACCTTACAAAATTTTTAGAGGAAACATTACATGCTTTTCCCCTCTCTGCTAGAAAAGAAAAACCTGTATTTCACTGTGCATATAGCAACTTAATATATGCAAATTTTTATTCCTACATTCTTATATGATTATGTGCTGTTTTCCTTTGTCATTCTCTACGTATTGTTTTGTTTCTTTCTCATGAGATACCTTTGGATTTTCTACCATAGAATGACAAATTCAGACTAGAAATTCAGTCTAAGATTCATATCTGTATGCATAACTGATATTTTTTACTGAGAAGAAAGTTAATTGTATTAGGAACTTTTTAAAATGTTTTTTGTACAGAGTGTTCATTTCTTTCGCACATAGTAGTAACCCCCAATTTTCATGCATCTCAGTTTCATGAATTCAGCATATTCCTGCATAACTTTGCCTTGCATGTTACAAATTATTTGATTAAGAATAAATCAGTAGCATTTAAAAGTGAAATGAAACATATTTCAACAAGTCAATTTGTAGCAAATAAGGTTTTAAATGTGGAGGTGACTATTTGATAAAGACTGTTACTTTCAGTAACTCTGATGTGCAGCAAAATATATTGGTAAGCAGAATGTCAAAATATTGTTTGCTATTGTAAATTATCTGCGCATTCTGACACCTAAGTGAAGGGACCTGAACAAATGAGCAAGGGTCAGACTTTCTTCCTCAGACAGAAAATTCCCAGTGACTTCCCTTACCTGGTCATGCATTAATGTTGCAAGATGGGTTGCTTTTCCTCCAGGTGCAGCACACATATCTAAAATTTTCTCTCCTGGTTGAGGGTTTAAAATGTGGCTCACAACCACAGAAGGTAAATTCTGTCATAAAAACAAATATGGGAGAATTCAAACCTTATACCCTGCATCATTCCTTTATTAAGGAACGAAAAACCCATTGAATAAAATAATTCACTCAGCAGTGAAGATACCTATGATACTGCTCTCAGTTCTTTAACAGAAAAGGAACTATTTGCATAATATAAACAGGGCAGTATAGGTCAGAAGAGTCTCCAGTGGCTAGTTTTTTATTTAAAGCTATATATGAGTGTCTATGACTGAAGTTTAAGAATTCATGACTACAGTGCTAAAAATCAAAATAAAATAAGCTGATACTCTGTGTCTGTCTCAGACACAGAGCAGCTCTGTTACAAATACATTAACCTGTTCGTTGGAACATTTAGTATATTAATACACTGACACAGTACACTAAAGAACAGTAAGAACAATAGGCAGAACTTGCTGAATTAAAGTACCAAGAAGCTGACCTGCACTATTAACTGTATAAACAGAATAGGTGCTCTGAAGAGAAATAATGTGCAATAATTGAGTGCAGTATTGCATCTCAGACAATATAGAAATATTCTCTTCTTAGCTAAACACAAAGGTATAAAAACCTTTTAAAGTTGTCTTTAGTACTTAAAGAATAGCTTAAAGCCAACCTAATATTTGGAGATTTTCCTGATAGTCTGCAGAATTATGTACCCTGAAAGAGGCAGATTCCAAAAACTAATAGGCAGATTCCAAAAACTAATAGTTCTATGCAGAGTATCTGTGCAAAAAGAATTTCTACATTTTTAAATATCTGTAAGTCACTTTGAAGCCCCTTATCATATCTCTGTCACAATATGATTAAACCACCTACATGTAGACACTGACTTCATTCCAAATGCTTTGTTTTCCTTAAATCCAAAGACTGAATTAGATGCTAAAATACACAGTGAATATATAAAGCATTAACGTGTGCTAAGAGAATATTCATTATTCTGTAAATAGTACAGACTTTTTATTTTTGTAACAAACATACCTGTAAAAACAAATGACTAGGGAGCACATTGTCAAATGAAGGACTAAGGTAGACTGGTTCTATCATTCTTACACCCAGCCCACTGAAAAACACGAAAAAAAAGATTAAACTACTCAGTTTTATAAATTTTAACAGTATTCAATTAAAATCATTATGCTTACAAATAACAGCTTGAAACAACAATCTTACAAAAATTAAAGAACTTATAAATCAAAGAAAAATACTTTCATACTTCTGTAATATTATATTCTTTAAAATGACATCACTGAGTAAACCATGACAAAAAATGCACTACATTATAAGTTGGAATCATCTCTAAAATTGCAGAAAGCAAATTTATGTTTTTCTACACAGGACAAAACAACATCTAATCCAAGCCTTGATACTGTAAAGAAATGCATAAAACCAGTTCAAACATGTTAGCTTTGATCCATAACTGCTTTTGGCTAGCCATGTATGCACCAGGGCACTGGCATATGATTTCCTACTTAGATTTTCCTCCATTTTCTAAACTGTCTGAGCTTTCAGCCAAATAACTACAGAAATCTTACATTAAAAGCTTTATAGGAACATTGATTTGCCTGCAAAGCAAAGGTCTGAACTTAGAAGTAACCTGAGGTTGTAAATATGGATGAAATCCTGACACAGATTTGTTAAAAGAAATGTATCAGGAAATTGACAACTATAAAAAGAAAACCAAGAAAAAGCAATTCTGAACCTGAAAACAAAAGCTAACTGAAGAGAACAATGAGTATTATTTTGCATGTGTACTGGATAGTCCAACATAGATAAGGAAAGATATGAGAAAGCAAACTTGTAGATGCCAGATTCAGTGTTTCATGCTGCTATTCCATGTCACCAACTCTAAAGGGTATATCCTACCACTACTTCTACTATATTTAAGCTCTCATAAAAGAGAAATCCTCTGACAACGTAATCTTTCTCTCTAGATCTTTTGTAGTTTGTTCTCAGGATGCAAAGCCTCAGTCATTATGTAATGTCCATGGTTTTTTACTTTACTTTTTATATGTGTTTTAGATGACAGGAGAGGAATAAACCATAATGCTTCAGCAACAAAATAGAAAAGCAAGTAATCTTGAAATAGATAACTACCTAGGCAGATGCTATTAATTTTTTTAAGATATCTGACCTTATGTTCTGTTCCCTGTCCCATAGAAACAAAGACCCCTACAGATATTTTTAAAAGATGGAGAAATTGATAAGGCTGCACTTCTGTTCCATCCAAACAGAGAAGCACCACGGAATAATTCACCAAAATGCAATTTTGCCACAGTGAGACCATTTGTCAGTTCTGTTTGTTCTATATTGCTGAAGTCATATGCTGTACATAAATTACAAAAAAGCTCCTACTTATTTCCTCCTACCACTCATGTAAACTGGTATCTGGATACCACTGTGAAACTAAACGCTTCCCCAAAAATACTGGAAATCCCACCGTATAACACAGGTCTCAGTCAAGGCCATCTTATGCTTTCACATAGGGTCCAAAACGTTTCAAATCTTTTCCCGGCTTCTTCCTTCCATTTGCAAATTTGTAGGTGTAGATTGCAGTTACAATGGACTTACTTCAATGGGCCACTTGAACTGAAGATTTCACTGCGACTCAGTTCTGAAATCCCATTTCCAAGGAAAACTTTGACTCCTTCAAATTCTTTGGCTCCTCTTTTACACTTCCCTTCAATATCCGAATACACTGAGACCAGATCTCCAGCTTTCACAACTGCAGAAGGAACAGAAACTCTTAGAACAACATGACACTTAAAAAAACAGTAGCGACCAAATAATTTAGGATTTTCAGTAGACTACTTACTTCAACTGCTGTATCACATCAAACTTTAAACTTTCTTCATATAATCAAAGATGAAGATTAGCTGATATAGAGCTTGAAAGTGTTAGGTGGTAAATGATGGCTACCACATGACTGGAGCTACTGAGAAACATCAAGCTGCAAGTCAGATTGTGTGCCTTGTTTTCTAAGAGGTTACAAAATCTGCACTTTATTTATTTGATCACAGCAAGGTCACCCGTAAGTTTTCATCACACTCTTCAGGATCCAGTTCTCTCTGTGTGTTCCAAGCACACAAGTACATCAAACAACACTGGTTCACACTTACTAAACAAAGACAGTAGTGCTAAATTTGTCTAATGACCTCCCAATAGCTAGGTAGAACATAGCTATAGCTGCTTTTTCTCTAACTACTGCTTTGATACAAGTGATTATATATTCTCATTCTGGTCCGGTTTTCTTCCCTCTAAAGCAACTGCAGTTCTCAATAATCCTCTTAGATAGTTTTTTATCTCTAATTAAAACCTATCAGATCAGTAAAGTATGTAAATATACAGCAAACACTAGAAGTGTAATCATGCAGACTTTAAAAGACTTGCTGAGTTAGAACAAAAAAAGATGGAAAAGGGGATGGTTTAGGTGATTTTGTAGAAGAGTGAGCAAGCTCTCTGCACTGACTGGATGAAAAATGTTAAAAGTAAAGGCCTCTTCTCAAAGCAATAAACAATTTTCCAAAATTACATTTCTGACATGAGTGACAGTCTGGAGGTACCAGATGGTATAACAAGTAAGATTAATGACAGTTCAACTTCCCAGGAATTCTTTAAATTGCACTTGGGAATCCTTTTTTTTCCATTTTCAAGTGCCCTTCTGATTATGCGCAAATACCCTGAAAATTTTAAATGGTAATATTTGTTGGGTAGCCACTGAATTTGTTTTTTTTACATAGCTTTTTTTTACACAGTGTGACACAAAAAATTATGTGGTAGCTCACTGTTACTATCTGATCAAACTTAACTGAACAAAAACCTGCAGCAATTTAACTCTTCCATCAAGCGTATCTGCCAATTATGTTTTGCAGTATTCAAACAGAAAAGATTTTATTTCACTCTCTGCTGACAATCGTCCTTTCAGAATACATTAGTACTGTATATAGTTCTTAAGCTTTTTGTAGCTTATACCAGCATTCCATAAACATAAAGCTTAGGGTTTGATTAGTTAAATTAAACTCAAAGTCCCCCAATCATTAGTTTACCCTCATTTGGCTTGGAAGTTTGGTGATTAAATGTGTTCTTGCTGTACTACTTTTTTTCCCTACTTAGACCATCTGTGCTTAATACAGCCTTATTATATTTGGCATCAAGTGGGTAGCATGCCCTTTAATTTTATTTTCTTATCTGCAATTCCCCTGAAGTGTTCCTGAATTTTTACAGTATCTTTTCTTTTCTTTGAATTGATGCTGCATGCATAATTACATGCAGCAATTATGATAAATCACTAGCTGACTCAAAGCAGGATTTGAATATTTATTACATTGTCTAAATAAGCAGCTTCAACAACTGCTCAGGCAACATACTTATTCCATTATTGAGTCCTAGATTGAAAAACATTTCTGTTCAGTGAATTGGACTTAAACACATGCTTAAAACTTCTTGAAGCCTGCTTTTTTTCCTGAAAGAGAATTGAAGTGACTAGATAAATGCTTTCCTGACTCACTTTGTTTAATAATAAGAACCATGATGATTAGTAGATCTCATCACAATAGAATAATAAGGTGAATCACCCAAAATTATACTGGTTTTACATAAAGTTAATTTGACCTTTAAATAAAAAATAAATAGGCTGCTTAACACAAAGCATGTATATGTAGTTTTTTTTTATCTTGTCTCACAGGCATTGAAACGTAATTTCCATTTCTAAAGAATCTGACATTAAAATTGAAGATTTTTCTCATCAGTGAAAAAAGATTTTTACTACATCTCTCATACACAAATAGTATCAAATGAATTTTCAATGGATTAAAAAAAATTTAGGGTTTTTATAGATTTGTAACTTAAAATCTGACAGGATGATGAAGGTAAGTGGGTTTGTGACTGAATGAAGAAAAACCATATCTGAAAACAGTATCTATTGAATAATCAAGATACATTCTGGCACCATCCAGATGTGACATCCCATGTGTTTTGGGTTCTCTTTACAAGACTGGAAAGCAGCTAACTTCTGTAAATTTGTTCAACTGAACATACATATTAAAAGTCACAGTATTTAGTTCAAAAAAATTCTTAAAAAGCCATGTTTTACTTTGAAAATACTCTTTAAAAAAGTTTTGAAAGGAGACCAAGAAAGTGAAATCCTTGAGAACTAATACTTAAAGTATGAATTACATATGGAAAAAGGAATTTAAAACATGCCAGCTGAGAAATAATTAGATTTAATTCATTACAAGTGCAATGAAAATAGCAAAAATCTCAAGAAAAAAAAGCCAGAAAAGCCTTAAAAATGTAATTAGCATAAACTACAACTACAGGATTAATTTCAGCTGTGAATAGAAAAAGATTTCATGTCACTGTTTATTGGAAATTGTCATCAAAGGCTGGCACTTTTTCTGTCAGCTTTACAACTTAACTTGGTGTATTCAGAGAACTCTTACATCTTGATGTAGATACGATTCCAGGAACATAAACATGTGCTCCTCGAAGTACTGCATATCCACACTGGGCTCCAACAATTACTTCAGATGGATGTTTTTTTAAGTCTTGCCTAGAAATACATAATATAGTTCAGTTAAAAAAAGTATACTGAAAAAAAAAGCCAAATGCTCCCCAAGTAAACTAGTTCATAAATACTGATTTTGTCAGAATATAATAGAAAAAGGACTTAAATATCATGTATTTATTTTAGATTTATTTTAGTCCCAGAGAAATCAAAGGAAAGAGCCAAGAAGAAGAAAAGTTCTCAAAATAATGCAGTTTCTGGCACATTCTACCAGAACCTAACACAGGAATACCAAAAAATTGTACTAGAATGGGGAAATAATCCTCTATCTCTTTCTAGGCCAGGTGATTGTAAAGTATTTTTTTGTGTTTAAAAACTTACAAGTACTTCTTGATTCCACTTGATTTCTTCCAGCGTAAAAAAATCCTGCCTGTATTTAGCTATAGTTCTATATTCCACTGCAAAAGTTCAGTTCTTCTGTATGCCACCCTACTGGCTTTCCAGGGAGGATGCACTCATGCTACATTTTCCCTATAAAACATTAGTCTCATAAATAAGTCATGAAATCTATGTTTCTTATATCTTCTAATGACTAAAACTCTGACCTGGTTAGTATGTGGACTTCTATGAGGTCATAATATAAATGAAGTTGTGCTTCAGTTATAGTGAGTTAGTTATCATAACTGTTTAACAAGAAATCTGTAAGTAAAATGTGTTACAACATTTTAAGGCGAAAGGCTGAAAATTTCAAACCTGGGTCCAATGACAGGAATTAATAGGATGTCCCGGAGTTTTGGGTGCTCAAGAACTGGAACACATAGTCCTTTGAACTGCTGTTTCATTAACAAAATACATAATTATTAGGCACTACTAATAAACTTAATATTTAAATACTTAATTAGACTGAAAACTATTTTTCCATTAATAATTTATAGCTGTAGAGCACAGAAAACAAAGTTAGTGAAAACATATAAAAATGGGTGGGAAATAGTGTGTAAGGGGACACTCAATAGTAAAAATACTGGTGTAAAAGTCTAAACATTTAATAAACTGAGAAGTAACAAGGCCACAAAGGGATTGACTGAGAACTGACTTCAGGGAGTGGAAAAGTGTTTTGACACTCATATCCCTACCACTGGCTTTTTCTTTTTTCTCAAAGAAGGTTGAGTTGAGTTGTCATCAGAACACAGTAACACCACCATAGGAGCTTGGGTCTAATCTGTGTTACCTTTTTGATGTTATTGGTTTAAAACCACTGTTTAACTCTACTTGTGTATTGTTTGTCTTACTTAACATGCCAGGTTGGCAATACTTATCATTTTTCTTGTCAGCTTAACTTTGGATACTGAGAGCTGAGTTGTGCAGGTAGTTGAAAAAAAATGACAGTTTTCCATTTTATAAAGGTTCCTGAATTTAAAAAAGATGATGTCTTCTCTCCTGAGCCTTCTAAATTATAACCTTAAAGAATGTAAAAGCAAAAATCAGTTTGCTTCTGATAAATATTTTCCCTTAAAAAAGAAAAGAAGCCATGACTGTAATTTTGTTCAAAACTGTGTTATGTGGCTTCCTTTTCTAATCACACTTCAAAATACAAAAAGTTTGTGAAAACCCAGTCTTAAGTCAGCTTTCAGCAAAGCCTTTTCCCTTGAAGCAAAATATCATACTGCAGTACCCAGTTCCAGATTTCTACAATCAAGCTAAAATTAGCATAGCTCATTACCATTCCAGCCAACAGAACACTGTCAACTGCCTCTGCATCACAGAAACGTCTTGGGTCCTGGCATGCAAGAGCTCCCTGTACACCCACTAGCATTAATAATTTACTTAAAGAAGAACTGGATCTTTTTAGACAGAGTGAAGATCTAGGGCACAATTTCAAAATAATACATTTCTTAAACATAATGGCTTATATATTATCACATAAATAAATGTTTAAGTAAGGTCAGTAAAAATCCACAAAACTATACAAAAATTAAGAACAGGTTAAAAAAAAAATACAGCAGCTGCAGAGCATCACTTTGTCTCCAGTTTCTAAAACATACAGATTTTCTCACTTTCCTAAACAGTTTCTGCAATGAGATACACAGGCATTCTCCTTTGATCTTAAATAAAAAATGTTCTAAGCATGCTGAAGACAGCATACTGAACTACAGTTTTTATCTTCCATCTTCTCTATAGACTTATGACACCTTTACAGTATTTACTACAGGAGTACCTCAATCCTATCTAAGGTTTGGATCTGCCACATGAAAAAGATTTGGTGGCCTTTTCGCTCTATTATTGCCTTTTTTGGATGGATTATATGAGGAATATCGTTAGACAGTGAATTTTCATTTAACATTTAATGCTGACAGGAAATTGATATGATTGCATAATGTTAATACTACTGGACATGTATTAAGGTAAGGTATACTTTCCAGTAATGAAAAGCTCTCATAATCAGGCAAAAGATGAATCATTATTTTTGCTGTAATAAAGAAATTGCACAAACCTTCTGGATCTCTTCACACAGCAATTTTTTCACATGTTTCACTGAGGCCAAGTGGGTATTAACTCTTACAGTTGTAAAACTTGGTGGATGAGATAGACGACTTAACAGAGATTGATATTTATTCTCTGCCTCCTGTGTACCTAAAGCTGTGGTAAGCTGAAAGTGAAAGAAGAGATTTTAT
The DNA here is from genome assembly GCA_036023395.1 of Myiotriccus ornatus. Lineage (NCBI taxonomy): Eukaryota > Metazoa > Chordata > Aves > Passeriformes > Tyrannidae > Myiotriccus > Myiotriccus ornatus. The sequence continues at coordinate 18,993,573 of JAYRBT010000082.1, read as the reverse complement.
ATTAAAGAGATTCATACAGCAGCCTCTTGCTCAGTGCAAAAGGACGCCACTGAATAAAAACTCCACAGAAATGGAGGAATATGGTTGTGTGGTGTGCAACAGTGAGAAATGTCAGTATTTGGATGTCTAATTCCACTGGAAGCCTCATAAATTTCTTGAAAAGCGCTCATTGGAAAAACAGTTGTATTTGCAAATCACTGCAAATAGTCTACAGCAAATATCAAAAATAATAATCTCTATCCGTGATAGAGATACTGTACAAAAAGCAGTCCTAAGGAAATGGAAGGATAGATTCAAAACTATGAATTAGTAACTTTCATACTGATATACAAAAATGTAATTATTTTATCCTTTGGCATTAGGAATTAATAGATTGTCTGTAAAAGTTTTGGTTCCACACTGAGGTAAGGGAGTATTTCTTGTCAATATTATGTGGCTAATAAGTGGTTAATTATCTATGATCTCTCTTCAGTGGGATCAGTTCTCTGATTTATGTTAAATTTAATTTAAATATTTACGTTACTTTGAGCCAATGGGCATAAATATTAATTTTATATTTCAAATATAAAAATATTTTATATAAAAACTCTGTGTCTAATGTGAGGACAATTACTTTATTGTAAGGTATTAAAGTCACACAAAAAAATTTGATTATTTGTTGCTGATTAGTAGTATCCATATCACATACCTCGTTATTTCTGAACACTTTGGTGAGATACTCTTCAACTTCACACCGAAAAGAGATTTTAGGGAAAAAGGACATCTTTCTTTATAAAATCTGCTGGTAAGGAATGGAAATAAACAAAATATTTTCTTAGTTGTTCTTATCATATTCTCCAAGTTTATAAATGTAACGTAAGATGTACTCACAAACTAAGCTTTCTGATTCTTCTGTTTCAATAATGCAATTTTACTGTACTCAACACTACTTAATTACATTTCAAAATATGTTCATTAACATGTTTAGCACTTGCAACCAACTCACAGTGAGGCTGTTCGTTTTCTTGCTGTCACCTCCTTCCAAGCCATACCTTCCAAGGCTACTGTATCAGTGTTTGAAATATGAAGGAAGTGTTATCACCTCTAAATCCTGTCCCATTGTCCTGGTTTCAGCTAAGGTAGAGTTAATTTCTTCTCACATGCTCTTACAGTGTTGTGGATTTGGAATAAGAATGGTGTTGATAACCCACAGATGTTTTGATTTTTTGCTAAGTTGTGTTTATCCTAAGTCAGGGACCTTTTTCTTGTCTCATGGTCTGCTAGTGAGGAAGTATGCAAAAGAAACTGGGAGGAAGCATAGCCGGGACAGGTGACCCGAGCTGACCAATAGGATATTCCACACCACAGAATGCCATGCCCTGTATATAATCTGGGGGGAATTACCCAGAAGGGTTTCAGGAAGGGGGGGCTGGCATTGGTCAATGAGAAAAAAAGAGTACCAAGGGGATTTCAATTCCCCCAGTACAGACAGGTAGACTCATACAGAAGCATGATGCCACATGTATGCTTTTAACCACAGTTAATGAACACTTCAGGAAGTCACAGAATGCCTTAAAGGAGAAGTTAAGACTTGACTGTGACTAGTTCATAAAATCTGTTATGAAACGTGACTGCAGAACAGCTCCTCTGTCACAGGAACTGCGAGGTATGTGGACTCAGCACGTTCATTCGAATGACAAATACCAGATGTGCTTATTTCATGGAGAGGAACAATACACAGATGAAAAGCAATTTCTCAGTTAAAAAGAGCCTTCAAAAGAATAAAACCACTGTAAGCTGCCTGGAAATGTCAAAACCACACAACTGGAGGTTCAGAGCACACCCACATAACCTTCAGCTTGAGCAGGTTATGTGTGCCCCTTCCGTGGTCATTCTCAGAAAAGATGCAATCTAGCTTAGAAAAAGGGTGATTATGATACATAGGGAATTGCTTTCAAATACGGAAAAACTAAACAGTTTCCCATCTTCAAGGCTAGGGAACATAGTTGAGAGGGGACAGAGGCTTATAAATTCAGACACGGCAGGAAGCCAGGCTGATGAGGGAGACAGCCTAGCGCCCCTCCAAGTACAAGAGTCGGACTTCAAGCGTTCAGCAGGTGGCAGTTCGAAACCTGCGAGAGGTATTGTTTTGCCCGGATCTGCTGTGCCGTACACAGCAAAGGCTTGACGGACTTCAGAAGAAAGCCCTTGAGGGAGCTTCCCCTCCCTATTCGCCATCTCCTTGCAGATTTCCCACTGCCTCAGTGGGGAGGAAACTGCAGCCAGGATCGCGACGCCGGACCAGCGCTTTGATCTAAATACGCACAGGAACAGTGCGAGCTGTCAAACGCAGTCGGCACCAGAGATGCCGACTATTTCAAACCTCCCTTCCCCACCCTTTCACATACGAGGAAAAAGTCAGTCAGCTCATTGCTGTGGGGAGCAGAATTTGGGGCGCTCTCCTTTATTTCCCCATCCGTCCATTACTGAAAACACCACGGGGTGGGAGAGGACACACGAAGGGACACCCAGCTCTTCGCCGCCCTGCGGGGAACCTCAGCCCAGGGGCACGCGGGAGGTGCCACCGCCACCACCGCCCCCTCAGCCTCGACGGACACCGCGGGAGAGCCGGGGCACCACGAGAAGGGAGGAGCACACAGGAGCCGGTGCCGGACCGCGTTCGACCCTCCCGCGCAGACCCCGACAGGCCGCCAGCCCCCACCTACCGCCGGGCCCGCGCCGGTCCCGCCTCCTCCGGGGCGGCCGCAGGAAGTCCCGCCTGTGCGGAGTCGCCATGGGAGCCGGGAACGCCGTGGCGGGGAGCAAGTGCAGCCCCCGGACTCGCTCCCCACTGCGGGACAGGCAGGGCGGCAGCAGGACAGGCCCAGAACCCCGAGGGCACCCGAGCTTGTTGGACAAGACGTTGCTGAGAGCGCTTTTTTTTTTTTTTTTAGTGTTTTCCTTCTGAAAAAGCTTAAATGAGTGGATTATAATAACAGGTTTTGTACTGCCACCCGTCCTGCATCTAAGTGCCTGTGGATGCTCGGTCTAGGGCGGAGCAGGGTTCGTGCTCTCCTTCTGACCTCTCCTATGTAATAAAACCCGGGTACCCGCTCAAAAGCCCAGTATGCAGGAACCTGCAGTACAGCACTGAAAGCGAGCCCAGATGTTTTTACACGCTTTACCACACACGAGAGAACTGTGAGCCTTGAAACCCACAACCCTCGTCAACGGCAGAGGCCGCGGACCGGCCACAGCACCGCCTGCCTGGACGACAGGGGGACGGGGAAGGTGCGCTCCCAGCGCCTCCTGTTGCAACGCCGGGCACCGCGGCTCCCCTCCCTTGACGGGTGAGGCGGCTCCCTCCTCCCGAGTGTGCCCGGCCCCAGCCCCGTGAGGACGCCCGGGCTCTGCTCGCCTCTGGCCGCACGGCGGCGCTGTCCCCGGCGCGCCCCGCGCTGACGCCGCGGTGACGGGCCCGCCGTGCCGGCGCTGGGGCGGCCCCGCCGTGCGGCCGTTGGGGGGCGGGGCCGCGTGCCCGCCCCGCCCGCCGCCCTCCCACTCCCGCTGCCCCGGGGCCGCTGCTGGAGCGATCCGGGGGAGCTGCTGCTGGTGCCGCCGCCGCCTGGCTGAGCCCGGGGTGTCCAGGGGGCTCGGTGGGAAGCCGGGGCCAGGCATGGGCCTGATCTTCGCCAAGCTGTGGAGCCTCTTCGGTAGCCAAGGTGGGCGCGCGGGCCCGGGGCGGCTGCGGGACGGCGAGCGGAGCCCGCGGGGCTGCGGGGGCCGCGGGCAGCCGGGGGGGGCTCGGGGCCGGCTCCGCTGGCCGGGTGTCCCCTGAGGGCCCGCCCGGCCAAAAGTTGGGCTTTTCTTTGTGCAGCGCCGGGAGCGCTGGTGCCGCGGCGCCTCATGCTCGGGGTCGCTTTGTCTCGGTTCCCGAGGTGGTCCCTCCTCGCCGCCTCCTCCCCGGCCGCGTTGAACGCCCCGTGTGCCCCGGGCGGCCCTTCGGGCGCTGCGCTCCCGGGATCGCTCGGCGGGCACGGCTCTGCCTCTCGGACCGGGTTCTTCCCCCGCGATCGCGGCTCAGGCTTTGATGGACGATGATGGTGGTCGTGTTTGTGTTTGCAGACCCTCGTTTTTTAGTCGGGGTCTCGTATTAAAGTCATGTTATTTTGGTCTTTAGTTTAAAGGAAAAAAAGAAACCCGCCAAACGTGTTGGGGCCTTCGAGGTAAAGATCTGTCTGTGTTTTGGCAAAGATGCTAGTTAAATACAGTGACCCAAGAAAATCACTTTTCCAGCCAAGAACAAAAAGGTCATAAGGGGATAGGATTGCTTTCCATGCTCTGCTCTCCAGCTCAGGCCCGCAGTCATGGCTCGTGCTCTAATCCAGATCTCAGAACTTGTGGCTACCACCACCTTTACTCAGATGGTTATCATAAAAATAGAAAATCAGGGTGTATCTGTTAATTTATTTGTTTTAATGAATTTTGTTTACCTAGCCTTCTTTGGTTAGAAAATAAAGAGTCAAGGAATTTATCGCTTGTATTGTTTTTCCTTGAGGGCCTGAGCTTGGAGAAGGCAAACTGATCTTAATGTTAATTGTTTTTTCATCAAGTTTCCACATGCATGGTTCATTTCCACTTTAAAGTTACTAAGAATGCAGATAAACTTTTTTGTTCGGTGCTCTGTTGCAAGTTTTTGGAGGCATAAACACCTGGTATACCTTTAATAGTCTTGTTATTGTGTTTGCACTTAACCGTTCTAATTCTGTAAATAACAGAGCAAAGCCTCAGTGTGTGTACACACTGACATCTGTGTATCAAACTTTTATGGGATGAGATTGGGAAGGATCCCAGTCCCAGATCATTTATCTTTCTCTCACATACACTGTCCTACCACATCATTCCTGAAGTCATCTAACAGTCTTCTAAATTTGTTGCTGTTGTTGATTTCTGATTTTTCTGAACTATCAAATCTATTTGGCAAGATTCCAGGTTTCTCCTGTTCTCCAGAAAAATACTGAATATTGGTTTGGTTTTCATCAGGTAATGCAATCTGTAAATCCTTTCCCTCCATGAAGAACTCCAAAGACTCCAAAAAGATCTATAAGCAAAGAACTGATCAGGAGATAACTGGTGGCTTTTAGTATTGTTCTGTATGGTACCGTATGATGTCAGTATTTATCTTCAGGAAAACACATTGTCTCTGTTATTGTATATTATTTCCTGCAAGAAAAGTTATTCTTCATTTCGGTGGCTGGATACCAGGTACCCACCAGAACTACTTTATTGCTCCCCTCCTCAGCTGGGCAGGGGAGAGAAAATATAACACAAGTCCCTTGGGTTGAAATAATGACAGGGAGAGATCACTCACCAGTCACTGTCACGGGCAAAACAGACTCAACTTGTTAAATTAATTTAGTTCATAACCAGTCAAATCAGAATAGGGTAATAAGAAATAAAACCAAAAGTTCTGAACACCTTTCCCCTGTCCCTCCCTTTTTTTCCTGGGGTTAACTTCATTTCCCGTTCTCTCTACCTCCTCCCTGCAGCGGTTCAGGGGAATAAGGAATGGAGGCTGTGGTCAATTCATCACATATTGTCTCTGCCACTCCTTCCTCCTCAAGGGGAGGACTCCTTCCCTTGCTCTGGTGTGAGGTCTCTCCCATGGGAGACAGTCCTCCACAGGCTTCTCCATTGTGTGTTCTTCCCATGGTCTCCAATTCTTCACTAGCTGCTCCAGCATGGTCCCTTCCACAAGGTGCAGTCCTTCATGAACAGGCTGCTCCAGGATGGATCCCCCGTGAGGTTACAAATACTGCCAGCAAACCAGTTCCAAAGTGGACTCCTCTCTAGGGGTCAGTAGGTCCTTGCAAGGAGACTGCTTCCAACATGGGCATCCCGTGGGGTCACAGCTGTCTTTGAGCATCCACCTGCCCTGTCATGGGGTCCTCCACATACTATGGGTGGGTATCTGCTCCCTTGTGGACCTCTATGGGCTGCAGGGGCACAGCTGCCTCACTGTGGTCTTCCCCACAGGCTGCAGGGGGATCTCTGCTCTGGCACCTGCAGCACCTCATCCCCCTCGTTCTGCACTGACCATGGTGTCTGCAGAGTTGTTTCTCTCACATATTTTCACTCCTCTCTTCTCTGGCCACAATTGCATCAGTGCAGTAACTTTTCCCCATCTTAAATATGTTATCCTGAAGGCATTACTCCTGTTTCTGGTGGGCTTGATCTTGGAGCCAGCTGGCATTGGCTCCATAGACGTAGGAAAAGCTTCTAGCAGCTTCTCACAGAAAACACCCCTGTAGCCCTCCCCACTATCAAAAGCTCACCATGCATACCCATTGCATTCATATATTTAAAATGTTAACGAAAATTTGTTTCACAGTTAAGATAGATGAGATGATATCATGAAATATTTACTCTTTGGCTTTTATCCCATTAAGAAGTTTCTGGGGTATATTCTGATCTTGTTTTGTTGCTGGAGTTATCTTTGGTTTGGTTTTTGTTGTTTTGGTTTGGTTTTTTCCCTCTTGTGGTGACCAAGAAAAACACAACTGTTTTTCTCTAAATAATATCATTACTAATAATGCAGGATAGTGGTTTATGAGTTGACTTTGGTTGCTCTTCTAGTTACATCAAACCTAGACAATTCCTTGGGGAATTCATAGGCTGTCCTGTGAAGCTGCTTGTTGAGCAGACCAGCACAGTACCTTTCACATTGATTTTAACTGTATAGAGGAAGTATTCCAAAGATGCAAATAGACTTCAGTGTGGGAGGAGGATAGATTCAGTTCATTGTGATTCCTGAGTTGTGCTGATAGTTCGGAGCACTTGATACTGGCAAAATGAAAGATTAAACAGAGCAAAGATTTGGAAAGTGCTCTCTGTGTTCCATGAGGTAGAGCATGGGGGAAGAGGTGTGCCTAAGTGCTATAAAATACAGAACAGGGCATCATTGGCAATTCATTTGAGTATTATTAATTATGCACTGCAGTTTTGCTTTACATAAATGTGAATAATAACCAAGCTGAAGATGCCAAATTTGGAAGGTACTTGATCAATAATGTCTCGACAACTTTAAAGAAATATCTCCCAGCGAGTTAATGCTGTTAACTTGTGGGAAGATGTGTGTAGCTTTCTGAAAAATCCACATCTTAAGATAACTAACATCTTAAGATAAGCCCACTGTGTTTTTGTGCTTTGGAGTTCAGTGCGGTCGCAGTAACCATGTGATATGCAGTGAAGTTGAGTTCATTCATAGAGACTTCTGCCTGGCAGGAAAACCTTGTAATGAAGATACCCTTAGATCCTACTAAAGAAAGCTATGAATGTCTTCTTATTAATTTACACATCTTCTTTACTACTTTTGCAAGTTTTGATCCTCTTACCTGCTTTTCCAGTGGTAAGGATAAGATACAAAGAAGGTCAAGAGGCTGGACTTAATCTGTGTGTAAAGACATTCTTGTGCTAAGTGTCTTTTGACTAGTTTATCTACTGACCTATTCCTGCAGCATTTCTTACTACTTGTATTCAGCTGTTTTAGTCCTGTTTCTTGGGTAGCATCTCAGTGTTCCTACAAGGGAGTTGAATCTATCCGTTCTATTTCAAGTCACTGTACATGTAATAGAAGTTGTTCCAGTTGGTTCAGCCCATTTTGATTATGATTAACCCATTTTGCTAAACCTAAACTGGCTCATGGTGAGAAAATGCAACAGTTAAAATAATGTTATGTGGCCAGTGCACAATCTGCTCTCCAAATCTGGTATGTGAGATTATGAAATAAGAAAAGGTGCAGTGCCGAGCAGTTTAAGGAAATTGGGTGATGCCTGTGCTGATCCATGAGTCAATGACTAATGAAAGAGAGGAAGGTTAACAGTCTGAGTACAGTCTGTCAAGGAATATCTATGTAGCTCTGTGGATACATTTGGAAGGGTTAATTTCCAGTTTGAGTTTGTTATTAGTTTTTAAACAGTGACTGGTTTTGTTTGAGTCTTCAGGGTGATCAGAATAATTGCTATAGTTGTAAAAATTGCTTTAAGAAAACTAATGGTAAGCTCTAATTCAAGGAAATTCTGAAACTCCACGGTTCACTTCACTTAGGCTTGCTGACAGCTACCAGACTGTACAGTCAGGTTGGAAGAGACCATTATCTGGAAAACCAAACAGATTTTGGTTCCAATGACTACTAAGTGCTATTGACAGTTTCTCAACTTTTTTGTAATCAAGTCTGGAGATAAAAGATGTATTTAAGCAGTTCTTTTTGTGCTTTAAAGAAGACTCTAAGGTAGTTTTTAGAGTGCAGACTGAGTATTTGTATTGAAACCTCTTTGACCTTTAGAAATATGCTACTCCTCCTGCCTCCTCTTCAGCAAACTTCTGTCTGCATTCTGTCTTCAACTTTGAAGCCTCCAAGATCCTTACTATTTGAAAGTAGATGTGTGTGTTTTGTCTGAAAAGTATTGATACCCTTTCTGGTACCCATTTCTTCTTTTAAGTGTGTTGGAAGAGCTTCATCATTATTGTATTTAGAATTTCTTTTTTTTAAATTTTTGCGAAAAAGAGAAAAGGACAAAGTTGTGAGAATTGAATCTTCAGTTTTGGGCCCTTTTACCACAGAGAAATATAGATGACTAAGTGAAAAAAAGAACATATTACGTCTTTCTTCTAACATCTGCAAGAAGATAATTTTCATTGTCCTGTGGTTTTGTAATACTAGACTGCCAGAGATTTTTTTAACAATACTACTTTTTTTTTTTTTTTCTAACAGTGAGTTAAGAATGGTTGATATAACAGGAGTCTTTGGATTCTTTTAAAAAGTAGCCTAATACTGTCTCCCCCCACACACCGACTTTTTCTACTTCCCCCCCATCTGATTAATAAAGGCTCTTCTCTTCTACTCTGTCAACTTTATTATGGATTTTCTTCTTCCTTTGCCAAGAACATGGTGGACTGGGAAGATATTCATGAATACAACCCAAAATGAGTTTGAATACGAGCCAGTGAAAGGGAGAAACCTGGGTTAGTCTGTAAGTACAGAACACCAATAAATCACTGCCTGTGGTTTACCCCATAACTGTCCTTTCTCCTAGATGCGGCATCTATCTTCTACTAGTTGCTCTTGTAAACAAGTACTTGTCTTGCTAAGATTTTGTTCTCTCTTAGTTTGGCATTTTTTACGTTCACTTGTTTTTTCCTCTAATCCACATCTGTGTGTAAATGTTTTGTATTTTAACCGAACTAGGCAGAAATTCAACTTTTGAATGTGTTTGTAAGTGAAGAGCTTTCCATTACTATAGGTCTATATCTAGAACTATAGAATGGAAATATAGAATAATAATCTAGAATATATATATCTAGAGTTTGCCATTACTATAGTATTAATGGCAACTGCCATTAATAGAAGGTGGAAACTGCTTGAGATACCTATGCGTTCATCTTAGTGTTTTCATCCCCAGATCACCATTACTTAACACCTGTGTGACTGTTTCTTGTTTGTGCTTACTCAGTTACTGTGTGAAATACTGTTTGACTATGGAGTAACACAGATGCCTTTTTTTCCAAATAATGTCAAACCATTCACACTTTGGTGGCTTTCAAAAACAGTCATCTCAATGGCGATTTCTTTTCATTACTCTAAGTAGGGTGATATTGTTTCATCCAGCACTCCAATAATTCACACCTAAGCTTTTTATTGTAATGTGAAGATGAGAAAGAGCAATGTAATGCCTGACTGGAATTAATTTTCCTCCTTGAAAATAACTTAAAACGGAGTGTTGCTAAAGTAGGGTCATCTTCTTCCAGGCAATAGTTGACAACACGTCTGGTTTGAAAACAACCAAAGGGTATTTCTGTGTTTGAACTTTGAAAGCTCTTTGACTGAATTTGAAGAGATGGACAGTCAAGCTATGAGGCATGGTTTATCGGCATCGAAAGCAGAGAGGATTTCATAGTATTTATGTATTGGGAATGATTACTAATTACTGACACTGAACCTTATGGGGCTACAAGTACTACTGGATTTAAGGCCAGGAAAAGATCTTTCTATAGAATGTATTGACAGGATGCAGTAGTGGGGGAACTGACACAAGGAAATACATTTTAGTATTTGTTATGATGGTATTGCATAGCAAAACTTCTAAAATTCCCAAAAAGGAATGTTTCATTACAGTCACTTTCAGTATGAAAAGACCTACGTAATTAATTATTTATCAATAGATTTAAGACCAAAACAAAACACTTTAATTCTTCCTTAAACCACCCACTTGTAGGCAAAACCCTACCAATTTGATATTTATGATAGATCTTCCGATTTTCTAGCAACTTATTATATAATCTTGGAGATCAAATGCAGTATTTCACAGGAAATCTTTAAGCTATGAACCATGTTTTGCTTTAGAATAAGTGCCCTAGAATTGTAAATATTATCTCTTCAAAAGTGAGCTTGTTCACAGACTTTAAGTAAGTTTTACTTCTAGTATCCATTTGCAAATTTGCTGACCTTAAGTGACTTGCTTTTTTGTCAGTAAGTGGATTGGTATCTTCAACTTCACACATGTAGCAAAAGAACCATTATTCTAATTGGCTGTGCTGCTGGATTTGAAATTCTAAGAACGATTATTTACAGAGAAGCATGTAAATTCTGAAGGGGTTTTTTGTTTGTTTTCTGTTTTGTTTCTCTTTGCCTGGAAAAACTAACATTGTGGCAATTAGAAGATCACTGTTCTATAAGCTGGACTTTGCAGCAGGGAAAGTCTGTGTTTGTCTGATGCAGGGAAGAGCGATTTTATTTTTAAAATTAAAAGAATATTTTTTTGTTGAGAGAGGTGAGCTTTCCTTTCTGCTTGCCACTGGTGAGGCCTCACCTGGAGCAGTGTGTCCAGTTCTGGGCTCTTTACTGCAAGAGAGAAATGGATATACAGGAGAGAGCCCAGTGATGAGCCACAGGGATGATGAAGGAACTGAAACATCTCACATATGAGAAAAGAGATGGAAAAGGGACAGAGTCAGACTTATCTCAGTGGTGCCCAGTGGCAGGACCAGGCAATACAGAACCTGAAAAAACAGAAGGTTCTCTCTTTGTGTCAGGAGACTGAGCACTGGCACAGGTTGTCCAGGGCCACTGTGGAGTTTCCATCCATGGATACTTTCAAAACTCATCTCGCCATGGTCCTAGCCTGTTGGCTCCAGATGGCCCTTGTTGAGCAAGGGGGTTGATCTAAGTGACCTCCAGAAGTGTCTTTAGGTCTTGACTATTCTGTCATTCTATGACTTTCAATTTAGAAGTTGCAAAGTTGGACTTTGCAATCTGTTCAAAATTCCTCTTAGATTTTACTATATGGATAATGGTGGTCCCTTAAGAGGTGGCTATTATTGAGTCTCGACCCTTAGGCTAATGTTTTTTCAGTTTTTGGATGTTTGGTGATGTTCTTATACGCTGCTATGAGTTACATTTTTTCATTGTACTTTTCTTTCTAAAACTAGATTTTTTTAATGAAGTAACTGTTCCTTTCTGAAGATCTCCAGTGCTGACTTTTCCAAAGATTGTAGTCTTGAAAGATGAGGCTTTGTAGTTTTGTTTGGCTTTTTTTCAGTCCTGAAGTCGCCACTGTTCTGTGTAAGCTATTGAAATAAGGCAAACAAGCAGTTGTTTTCTTCGGTAAGGAAGAGTGATTAACCAGAATTATAACTGTTGCTGTTTCCAGTAATTTATTTTTGTCTTCTTTTTTTTTTTTTTTTTAAATATCCAGAGCACAAAGTAATCATAGTGGGACTTGATAATGCTGGAAAGACTACTATTCTTTACCAGTTGTAAGTACATGGACTACTTTGTTTTCCTGTTTGCATTTTAGTATTTGTCACTGTTTAATCATTGAAAATTCAGCTTTTTAACCTGGCAGAATCTCTAGGATTCCAGATCAAAGTTTGTACATTAACGGTATTAGTTGTTCTAAAGAGAGTAAATATTTTAACGATAAGAGAAGGAACTGCCATGCTTTAAAACTGAACTGTAAATTGAAGAACAAAATTGAACATACAAGCACAAAGTGAACTGCAAATTTTTTGCCATCACAGCCCATCTGAATTTGTAAGCATAGAAATAATCCTATTGCCAGTAACTGCAGACAAGAAAGTGTTTCTAAATTAATGGAAATTCTAGCCACTCTGCAAAAAATCCATAAATATTTCCAAATGTTTCCCAGTTCCTGTGTCTAAAATTTTTGATGAAAAATTCCTAAAAATAGTATTTCATCTTTCCCAGGTTCTGCCTTAGGCGTTTTCAATAGCATCATTGCACCCAAATCTTTCCAGCATTACAAGAATATCCATGATAAATTTAGGAATGTCAGCAGGACCATAATTACTATTGTAATTGTAGAAGAGAGGGAGGATGTAGCTAAATTACTGTCCATATATTTTGATACAAAAACAGCAGAGTATGCTTTCCAAAAATACTTTTTTTTTTCCCTAAGCATTTTTGAGAAAGTTTAAAGGTAGAACTGAGGAATTTTTAGCTATGGAACGAAACAGGCCTTTGGGATTTGTTGTAATATTGAGTTACTATGTCGAGTGCTCTGATAAAATTATATTCTGATTTATATTTTCCACAGTTCAGCATTCTCATATTTGGGATTTTTAGAATATCAGCTTCTAATTTAAGACAAGTGCATTTTAAGTATCTGTTAATTTCTTTTAAGAAGAGAATCCTCCTAAAATGCAGATGATTATCCATTTGTTATGTCTTTTATGTGCTTATTTTTCATTGCTGATGTCTTTAAACATGTCACTGCTTTTCATAAATTTCAAATGTATAGCTTTTTTAAAATATACCTGGTTTTTAATATTTTTTTAATCGGTTACACATATTTACTTTTTCTACAACAATTTTATTATTGAGCTGTAATAAGCCTTGTGGATTTTACTGATTGGTCCTTTGTGTGATATTGTTTCCTTTAGTTTAATGAATGAGGTGGTTCATACTTCTCCCACCATAGGAAGCAATGTAGAAGAAATAGTGGTGAAAAACACTCATTTCCTAATGTGGGACATTGGAGGACAAGAATCATTACGGTCATCGTGGAATACCTAGTATTCAAACACAGAGGTATGAGAAGCTGCTTTGCAAGTTTGTTAGAAATTTTATTTATTTATTTATTTATTAGGAATATTGGTACATTTTTATAAAGATTGCAGCTGTATTGTTTTAAAACCCTATTAAGCAAGAACAAACCCCAGAAGTGTGAGGTATCTCTGGTATGCAGCCAATTCTCTGGTAATATTTGAAGTATTTTTCCTGTTTACTTTACGGTGATGTTGTTTGATCTGTGATATAAACTATGAAATTAGACTTTTTTTCCTAGGCAGTAAATGATATCAATACCGTTTCAGATCAGATTTCTTGTGTGTTTTTTTAAGGTGATTAAACTAACAATTTTGCTTGTAATTTGCAAATTTGGTGAGGATTTGCAGTGGTCAACCTGACTTCTGTACGTCTAGTCTGAAATATTTTTGAGATAATGATAGTTAAGGATGAGGAATGAAACTTTCTCTAGGCAGCAGTATTTAAAAAGCTCACCATCTTGTGGCTTTTATCCAAGGGTAAAGGAAAGTCTAGCTTTGCAATACCCATGAGGTACTGGCAAAGCTGCCATTGCTGGAAAGGTTGGAATTCAGCGTCAGTTGTCTTTTGGGGGGGTTGTTTTTTGTGCCAGCCTTTTGCTGCCAGAAGGTTATCAGTAAAAAATGCACATATAATCTCTTAGGACTCATTTTGAGACATCTACATTGTTGTAAACTACTTTAGACTTCATTTCTTATAGTTTCTGCTAAAAGCAGTGATCTCTTGTAGGTACTGTTCATTATGTAAGTATTCCATCCTCTTGTAAAATGAGATTTTTTCTTTTTTATGCTTGTCTTGGAGAGAGTTGAGCTTAGCAATCCATTCTAGATCTGCTGAAAGCCTGCTGATGACATCTCAACTTTTATCTCTAGTATTTTAAACTAATTTTTCATTTTATCTGGAAAAGTATAGCTACATCTAAGACACACATGAGGTTGAAGACACTTCTGCCAGCATTATCTGCTACATAGCAGTAAGCTCTTGGCTTTTGTTCCTTAAGTATCTTTGATTTTGGAATTTGGAGAGATGCATATATTACTTCTTTTTCTGATACTTTTGGGATTTTCTTCATCCCATTCTGGCTAGTAAGTATTTGAAACCCAGTGCCTTTTAGTACTTGGAAAGAAGAACTTCCCTTTTACTTAGAAGCTTTGTCTGCTGGAAACAGTTGAGGAAGAAAAAGAGATCTGTTTAGTATGCCAATCCTAGCCTCCCTGATATGAATAATTCCTTTACTGTTCCTCCTCATCTGCTAGGCATCTCAAAGTCACAGCAGCATTAAATTGACTTAGTTTTTCATTCTTTGTGGCCATTCCCAATGGCTAATGAATCTCTTTAATTTTCTAAGGCAAAGTGATTTGGAGCATATGTTGGAGAATTATAGCAGTGATTTCTAATTTTCCTTTTTTGTTACTGTCTCTCTTTTCTCTCTTTCCTTGTGTGCCAGTTGGAACAATCTACACAAAATCTTTGGAGTAAATAAGCATTTTAGTGCATACCTGTCCTAATTAGTTTCAAGTTAATATGGCTAGTTCTGCAATTCTGTTTTAAGTGTCAGATCATATTCTTACTGAGAGGATATTGAGACAGGCTTAAAGATAAAAATTTGAGAGGACAGAAAAAGGGAGGGAGCTTCCATGGTCCCATGGTTAAGTTACTGGGTTTGTGGGTGAACTAAGAGAGTTACAGTAAAGGAGAAAAGGGATGGAGAAGTACTGTCATCTGGGCATAGAAGTAATGGAGTCTGTCAGATGAATGTAATCATCCTAGTTTTCTCTCCAGTGCAGCATATGTCCCTTGTAATTTATTTTATTGTTATTGTAGTATCTGCATAATTTTCAGCAGAAGGTGTTTGGTCTCCCTATTTATTGTCCCCCCCATGATGCTGTTAGCACTGCTCGGAGCACACTGGGCAGGGCAAGTGTTGAAGTGTGGATCAGTTGTTATGGTTTGTGTGCAAATACTGTTGTGTAATGCTTACAAGCATTTGCTTGACTGTTACGTACTGCTGTCTTTTACCTTTCTAGTACAAGGCTGAAAAATAGAAGGTACCAAACGAGGAGCAGAAAGAGTGGGTAATAGATAGTAATTTTCATACCAGTGACAATTGCTTCCCATGGGAGGCCTGAGGTACCAGACCTAGCAGTGTCTCAGAGTCCACAAGTGCATGACCGTAAGAATAATGTGTCTGGCAGGAATAGTAAGGGTAAAATGACTGCTACAGACATCTCCAACAGCCTGAAAGGGCTTCACCAAAAGGTGGAAGGGTGCAAAGTTGTGAGAGGCCAACTGCACAGGTACACTTTTACACTTGTAAAAGTGAAGTGTGCATCAACAAAATGCTAAGCCCTACAGCTACATAGCTTTCTGACATCTGCTCTACTACTTTGAAATAATCTTTCTTAAAACTTGTGAGTGAGATGATGCTGAACTGTAAAGTAAAATATGCTTCTTTAAAAATACAGAATTTCAATTTCAGTTTTATATTTTCCTGAGTATGCAAGTAGTAGTGGACAGTAGCAACTGTGTTCACTGATGACATGTGTAGCACATTTGTCATCCACATCCACAATCTATTATCTGTAGGTGCTTTTTGGTACTAACATACCTATTTTGAGTGTGATATATGGCCTGAAAATCCACGAAGGAGATTTAGCTGTAGTACATGTAGGTAGATCTTAATGCTGAAATGTGCAAGCATGAGATTGTTAGTTTTGTTTTTTTTTTTCCAGCTACCATATTCAGGTGCTATCATCCCACAGCTCTAGCAAAAGACTGTAATAATAAAACTTTTTTCTAGTGTCCTCTACAAGTGTATGTCTCTTCTAGAGGAAGACTTGTGGTTAGTGATCTCTTGAAATTGTGCTTTCTGTAATTTATACTTTGTACTTACATACTCTACTGTTGGGTTTTTTCCCTAGTTCATCATTCTGGTTGTTGACAGCATTGATAGAGAGCGACTTTCTATTACAAAAGAAGAACTTTATAGAATGCTGGCTCATGAGGTATGGTGGGGAGTTGGGATAATAGTTTTGTTGATAACAGTCAAATAACATTACATGCTTCCTGTGCTAACAAAAATTATACTGTGACAAAAAAAATCTGAGAATAAATGTCCATGCATGTTGGTCACATTTTAAAACCACATAAACTATAAATAAGCAGAAAAATTATTACGAAGCACTCTCTATTAGAGAGAAATTTTTACTTTGCAAATGTTGAACTTGTAAAACACCTTATGCTTTGTATTAGTTTAAAAAGGAATTACTGTCCTCTACCACAGTCTCCTTTCAGTTAAATGGTTAAAATTTCAAGAAACATTTTTTTTTTTAATTTTTATTTTAGAAAAGTGGAATTTCACGCTTTTTCTTGTTTATTTTAATCCTATTCCTTAAAATTAAGGATCGTATATAATACTATGGATAAATTAATTTCAGTTCATTTTCCTTATGGATTATTTTGTTTGTACTTTTATTTGGGTTGTTCAGTGTTGGGTCAACTCCCTCAAACTTTCTAAATTAACATCTACATTGGTTTAGCTAAAGTACATTAAAACCTTCTGTGATCACTCCCAAGCTAAATTAAGCTTGTTTTAAATCTAAATGTTATCCCTCATTTTTGAAATGAAAGAAAAGGATTTAGTACAGTGCAAGTAATTCTGCTCAGTTCATATCTCTGAAAACTTGCTTTGTTTCACATAAGTGAGTTTTTGCTTTACAGTTTTATATTAAAGTAGTTTGGGTCTGGTAGTAAGAAGCAAATACGCTACCAAAACAGGTTGGGAGGATGACTGCTTGTGGTGAAGTTTTCCTATGTAGTTTATTAGTTTCCAAACTTAAACTCTTATGAAATTGTGATCTGCCATCTCTTGAAAACAGTTGGTAGGCCTAGCCTGGACTACTTGTAGGAGTGAATTTTCAGCTTTAGATCATAAAACTTTGTTGTTGTTTTTCTTCCTCTTGATGAAGAAATAGTCCCAGATTTAATATACACTGAAGTGTATTAAACACTTTCAATTGCATCTGTCAGCTTCTTGAGTATTGCATTTGTTTACCCTTCTGCACTTCTAAAGCCGTACATCCCCGTTCTTGTCTCACTGCTGTTTGGAATCCTAAATTCCACACTGAAACAAAGCAACTTTTAGCTGGTTACTAAAGCTGCTGCAGCATTGTTACAGCTCCCTTTATGGAACAGCAGGATTAAATTTACAATAAATCAGGTAGCTTTCTTAATAGATTACTGTTTTAATCACTACAGAACTTGTTTAATGACGTTGAAAGCAATTTCAAGGGAGTGATATTTAGGAGGCTTTTCCATTTGAATAGTATCTATTGTAGAGTTTGAAATGTTTGCCAGTAATGTGTCTGCTGGCTGGATGGTTTAGAGCATTATGAAATATATTTTAACAAGACTTTAATTAGTTATATATGAACATGTGGCCAACACCGAAAGGATAGTCATATAATACATTACAATTTGACCCTCTGTGGTGAAGAAAATATATTAGTTTCTTCAGTCTTAATGTAATGAATTTTTACTGCAGAAAGTCAGTTAAAACTCCATGCTCCTGTGTAACTGTAGATTAGCTTGAATACAGTTCTTTTATGAAATTAAGTTAGCACAATAGCCTTTTAAGTTTTTCAGAATAACTGTTATGAGTACTCTAAATCGTTTCTAGGATTTACGGAAGGCTGCAGTTCTCATCTTTGCAAACAAGCAGGACATGAAAGGCTGCATGACGGCTGCCGAGATATCTGCATACCTCACTCTCAGCTCCATAAAGGATCACCCATGGCACATTCAGTCCTGTTGTGCTTTGACGGGAGAAGGGTAAATGCTTACTGCTTAGTACAGCAATTTGTGGCAAATGAAAATAATGATTTAGAATCCTCTTGATGCCAATGTGGATTTTGTGAAAGAACATGTTTTCTGCTCTTTACAGTCAAGAGGGGTATTTTGAAATTTTCATATTTTTTTTAATTGAACTTTGTGGGTTTTTTCATAGCTCAGACTCCAAGTTCATATGAAAGTCTTTCAGTTTATTGTTTAAAACCCAAAAACAAAAACCAAACAACACTCTTTGACCCAAATACATAGCTGTTGGCATAACTGTCTACTTTCTGTGCACTACTCTTATAGTGTGTATGTCTTGGTGTATTTGAAGAAATAAACTACTGTTTTCTTCCTTTACATTCTAATCTGTAGGAAGCTTCTAAGCTGGTGGATTTGCTTGGGTTTTTTTTGGTTGATTGGTTTTTTTGATAAGCATTGAAACATAGTTTTGATGAAAAGGTATATAGATCTGTCATAAGCCAAAATTGTTATCAATATTTAACATTTTGTTTATATCTGGATAATGTAGCTAATTTTGAAATTTGAATACCTTATGCCAGCAATTCCTAAAATGGGAAACTGAGATTTCCTTAGATCTCTTGTCTGTGGACATCAAAAAATGATTTTGAATGCCTTTTAACAAGTTGAATAGTGCCTTGCTTGTAGGTGTGAGATGTGCTAATTTTTCATCTTGATTTTTTAAAGCACTCTTATAATGTGTAATATTTAGAGGTTTTTTTCAGCTGCGTTGTACAACCTTTATAATAATGCAGTCTTGTGACCTCAAAAATAGTGAATCCAACTGAGTATTTGGGAAGTGAAAGCATCTTCCTCACTTTCTAGTATGAAGTATTTTCTAACGTAATGGAGATACCTTGAAGAGTGAATGGTGGCATTAACTTCCTTAGAGTGGGATGTGTTAGTGAGGACAAACTTTTTTTTTTCATTTAGTCTGTTTCATTCTAAGAGTTAATTCTGCTTTCCTTCTACCAATTTTGCTAAAGTCACTCTTGAATACTCAGTTTATGTACTAAGATCTTCAACCAATTTGACATTTGAGGGAAAGTAATAATTAATAAATATGAATTTTAGTTTAGAAACAGTGGCCATCACAGGCCACTTCTTTCTTATTGTAAAAAAACCTGTGAATATTTAGAATGCTTTAAACTGTGACAGTAGTAAGACCAAAATATAAAAAAAAAAAAATCCCAGAGTTAGATTGCTGAGCTGAGTCTTCCTTGGAAAGATCTGACAGAAGTCTGGGGAGATTAGCCCTGTGTGAGTGAATTTAGCATTCTTGGATAGCTAAGTCATTATTTACTTTGCAAAGGTAAAGCTTAGAGGCACAAAACAAAGTAACTAGATCCCTAGAAAAGCAAAGGAAGTCCGGTGTTCTAAAATTGAAGTCTTTTAAATGAAGATGCAGATTGAGTTAGTAAGCAAATTAGATCCCATGCAGTCTTATTATTCAGTATAAACATACTTATAATTTTGTAATGTGATTTTGGAATTCTTGATATACTGCCTTTTCATTAAACAATTCAGTCTGGATAACCTCCCTTTGTCTTTTAGTTAGTATGTAAAGGTCTAGGCTTTCATGTAAGCAGTCCTTCATGGGGAATCTGTAGAAAAAGAAAAAGTTATTTAGTTCCAGGTGCTTATGAGTTAGCATTTAAGAGTAGTGTCGCTAAGATTTATAAGGAAAAAGAAATTAAGTACCGCCAAGCTTCAATAAAATAGAATGCATGACCATTTTCTTGTGATTAAAACCTATAGACTTAGTTTAAAAACACTGCTTGCTCTGTTCAACTTTCAGTCCTATTTCCAGTTAATTTAATTTTTTTTAAGTAGATGTTTTTACGCATTAAATCAACCAGAAAATACTTTCAAGATGTTGGGACAGAACTAGTACCAATAACATCTCTTATCTTACAGGTTATGCCAAGGCTTGGAGTGGATGACCTCCCGTATTGGAGTGAGATAGCTTTTTTACTTTTTTTTTTAATTCCTCCAAAAGAAGAGACTTCTATTTATCCTGTGAACATGTACATTTTTCTGTACTTTTGACTGCTGAGGCAGTGACCATGTTTAATTTATATCAGCCAACTCCTAAGCTGTGCTTGAATCAAGCGCAGTTGAACTGAAACACAAAAGTATTTTCTTAACTTTTTTTAATACACTAATCTTCAAGTGGATGAACATACATGAATCTGTTTTTAGGCATTGAAATTCCTCTGAATATGTATTCTAACTTTTTCGATTATAGCCTTTTAAAATCTGTTTTGTCATTGTCAGTATTTCATACTTCCTCTTTCTAAATAGTTTGTATAACTTACTAACATAAATGAGCACAGTTTATTTAATAATTAAAAGTAGCGATTAGGTTAACTTTACTCTGCCGTAGCTTTAACCTCTAAGGATAACCATATCTCCAGCTGGACTTCCCAGAACATCAGTAGCTTTCTAGCCAGCACTGGAATTAATAGTTATGAATGCAAATTTTTAAATCCTTAATGAGTTAACTATAGTTAATATTGTGGTGGCTTTTAACCTGCTATACAGTGGAACTTCTGCCTTAAAAAAAAATTTGTTTCAGTCTCAGTTTCTCTGGTGCGTAGTTCTAGGATATGATTCTTTTACTTGAAAATACATCTCTGTACAGTGGATAAAAATTTTGTTATTAAGTGCTAGTGTAATCATTTAGAACTTGAATACCTTTTTAAAAATAAATCAGTAATTCAATTTGGAATCATAGCAGCCAATGTTATGTGTAGACTTGCTGTATACTGTTAAAGTTTTAAATTTTGTATACATGAGCCTTCCTCACCTTTTAGTGAGAATGCTGTTTTCTAAATGAATGCAAAATCAAAAGGGAAGCCAGATTTATAAACAAATAAAACAATACCATGGTGCTGCATCTGACTTCAGAGTGAAGCTAATCTTGACATTTATTTACCTACTATCACATATGTTTTTAGATTTTTTGCAGATAAATTATTTTGCCTTAATTTTTGGTTTTAGTCTTATTTGCACAAGCAGAGAACTTTTGATGGTGTTTGAGTTAGATTCCTTCACCTGAAATTTGAAAAACAGGTGGTGAAAAATTTGACCTAGTAATTCTTAATTCAATTGGAAGGGAATGAATTTAGATCTATCAAGATAATGTAAATATATGAAGTTAATTGAGAACATTAAGCATCAAAAAACCTAACCACTAAACACCCAAAAAGCCATATGAGGATTAAAACAAAACAAAAAAAAAAAACCAATAGTGGACACCTAATTCCTAGTGAAGTGCAGCAGCAGTCAGGTACCTAACCTGCATAAATGCTTGGCAGGCCTTCGAAAAGCATTGTTCTGTACTTCTGCATGCCTGAAAGCCACATGGAGTCTGGTTACCAGAACCATTTTGCGTAGGCCTTTAATTACAAAATGTTTTTGTTAAATCTTTTGATAATTCAAGCACACGGAGTTTTCTTTAATAAAATTTTAAGCTTTGTAAATTTCGATTTGCTTCCATTTTTATTTGAACAAAACTTAATGAAATTTTAAAAGTATCAACAAATGTGTTGTTTTAAGTGTTAAAAAGAAGATTTTGAATACATGTGGAAATGTGATTGGTTGAATGAAGTTGTATATTATTGCTGGTTAGCAAAAGTCACATTTAGGGGAACAACTGTTGAGTATCAAGTGAAAAAACTCAGAAAATAATTAAAATCAGTGAAAAGTGCGTTAAAAAAGGATGAATGCAAAACAAGGTTAAAATGTGATATTAAAGCTGCTTACTCTGATGTTCAGCTGTTCTAATGTGTGAAAATTAGGTGTTTTTTTTCTTAGGGAAGCGAATTATAAATGAAAAAAATAAAAGGGTGGACGGTATTTCTTGTTTGGTGATTTAATTTAAGTTTACAATTTAGATTTGTTTTCAGGTTTATTTTTATATAATTCAAAATGTAGTCCTGAATACTTACAAAGAACACTATCTGGATGTATAGCCCTTTGATTGTTTAAAAAAAAGGCACGATTTTGTATTTAATGCCTTCTGGCTAAAACCATTTATAAATCTATAGTTTGATTACTAAATCCAGTCTTACCTGAGGGAATACATATAACTTTCATTATGAGGAAATGGTCAGATTGTAGACCTTAAAATATCAGAATAATGATAGGTGGTTTTTTAATTCATGGCACTTAAAAGCTTTGAATATATTTAAAAATGAAACATTCTTGACAATTGCTATGATTTTGATCACCTAATAACTTCATTTTATACCACAGTTTTCCATTGATCATATCAGTTTGTTCACAGCATTGTTGCTGTGATTTGTTTTGTTTTTTTCTTTTAAAAAGGCCTGGTATGGGATTTTTGGAGGTCTTTTTAATAACTTCAATGCCTGTTAAACCAAAATTGATTTGATTAAAATAATTTTTAAAGGTGTACCTTAGAATACTGCATATATCTCTGCATTGCCAAGTACTGCATAATGTTTGCTAGTTTGAATATATTAAATATGTTGCAGGTAGTTTTGCTCTTTGAAATTATTCTGTATTTAATGTGCTGTTCCCAAAGAACAATGTTAATCAGCTTAAGTTCAAGAAATTAAGATGTCTTACGCAGATTTATATTGTACTGCTGTAAATACATTAGCACATGGCTTTTTATTTGTTTGTTTTGGTTTTTTTTACTTTCTTGTGTAGGTGGTAGAGAGCTTCAGTATCCCCAAACCAGTGGTTCTTTCCAGCTCTTTAAACACACTGCACGCAGTAAGGGGGAGAGGACTTGGACACAGCTGCTCAAAATATTTGTTGTCAAAATAAAATTGAGTTGTTCTGTTAAATTTGAGGGGTTTCTTATTTGTGAGTGCTCTTTGGTGAATAGGTATCTCACAAGGGTAGCATTGTCACTTTAATTTCGTCTCCAGTCCGTTCACTGGGGCAGACTTGGGGCCTGCATCATATGCAGCTGTAACCAGTTCACAAAACTACTTGGCTGGACACCTGCTTCTTTTCATCTCGGGAAAGACCTCAGCTTTGATCCTAAAGAGACTGTCACATCGTTTCAGCCATGGGAAGCGTGGATCTTTGTTTGTTTTAGTGAAGGGAGTTTGTTTTAGTGTACTGTTCCCTTTGGGAGCCCCTGGTGGTCTAGTGGTTAAGGCGCAGCGCTGTCACCGTCGAGACCCGGGTTCGATTCCTGGTCAGGGC
>JAYRBT010000082.1:18908145-18970333 GCA_036023395.1 Myiotriccus ornatus | reverse complement strand
AATCCAATGCGCAGGCTGGAAGGTGTAAAGACCTTCCCCGGCTCTTCGTTCGCGAAGGCGGGCCATTATATATTATATTACTGTTCCCTTTCAAAATAAGAACAAAACAAATCCAAAGAAAAGAGTGGGAAAAAACTTGTATGGATTTTTGCCTGTGCATTTGACTATGCTTAGTGTTTAGCTGAGTTTACCCCTTCCTCTTTTAGAGTGTGCCTTGTGAAAGAGCCCAGAAGGCAACAGTGAAGAGAGAAGCCTGGCCACGATGCCAGCACTGCCAATAGAAACTCGCACCTTGGAAAAGCTTTTAACTTTTGCCAAAATTACTTTGATGAGCTTTCAATATTGAGTGTTTCTGTTTTTCTTTCTAGAGGGTAGTGCATTAGAAAGGTGCATGATCTTTATACACTGTGTGTGCCCACTATGCAGGCAGGAGGCTTCATATTAATGGTGTATTGGAAATCAAGTTCTGAGTTCCTAAGCTAAATTTTCGTAGTATCAGGTGTGAAAAAATCAGGCTTTTTCTGACCTCCTCACTTTCTGGAATGGCAGACAATTCTTTCTTGTTTCTTGGTAGGTGTGTTTCTCTTCAATTAAGTTGATTTTTGTTTCGCTGGGTAGATAAGCATTTTGTATAGAAAGTTTCGCTGTACATAACTGAAGACGGTCCTCTGCACATCAGTTTGTGTCCCCTAGATGGCAGGAAAGGATCAGTTTAACAGTGCCAAAACTGCTTTTGCTTCTGTACTTCAGCATCCACCTGAGAGACACGGGAGAGGAAAGTTGAATCACTTCTTCTGTGGGAGGGAAGCTTACAGTGAGGTATGAATAAATTTGAACTCAGTTCTATATCTTAAAAGCATTTTGTCTCAATCATTTATCTTTAGAATTATATTCCACACCTTTTATTGTTGCTGAATCTAAGAATATAGACAACAAAAAGAATGGATGCAATTCCTGGCATATTTCATTCTTAAATAACTTCTAACTTTTGACATGTCTTTTTATTTTTTTGAGCTTTGGTTGACTGACTGTTGCTCCTCTAATGTGCTGCAAAGTTGCACTACTACCACTTAGAAATTGCAGGTATCTGTAAAATTTGAACTGTCACCTTGCTGTGTGTTTAGCTGTGATGATGATTTGTAGTCTTCAGTATATCCTTACTGCATATGAAGGCTAAATTCAAGTAAAATAGCAGTTTTGGTGGAAGGTTCATTACTGGTAAGCAGTGCCTAAAATAGCAACAGTCACAGTGTTCAGTACCTCCAGCAGGCTTTCATGGCTTATGTTGTTTCTGTTGCAGTTGATGTAACGGATGTCTCCTCTGAAACAGCACTTAATTCTGCTATAGTTCAGTGATTCAGTATTTATCAAAAAATATTCTATTAGAGATGTAAGGAATGTATGCTGTACTAAATGTTGCAAGGTTCATGTGAATCAGTGAAGGATCTGAGGGACAGTTGTTCCTGCAAGATTTTTCTTTATCTGAAATTCAGGTGGGGGTGAGAGAGTTGAAGAAGATTGAACTGTAGTGTTGCAATAGTGCTTCTTGCTGAGGAAAGGTTGGAATGGAGCAAGGATACACAGCCTCGTGATGTGTCCTGCTACCAGTTCTTCAGTAATTCTGCCATTTAGAAAGCTGTATGCATTTGGTTTAGGTAAGATAATTCATAAGAGGAAACAAAATATACTGCCATTTGACTACAATAGAAGAGGATACTGGCTTCTATTAAGGAGTGTCTTATTGATGACTTTGAAGACAGTAGAATTTGGCCAGTCTTGAGTTGCAGCTGAGACTTGGTTGGTAGGTGTTCATGGTCACCTCCTTATGGAGGTACAGGCACTGTTCTATGACTAATCCAAAGGAGGTGCTTCACCACATTCGCCCTTTTGGCAACAACCTGTTTGACACTTAGAGCTGCCTTGTCTCTAATTGTTGATGAACAAAATCAAATTGATTTCAAAACAATTGTTCTCAGCTAATTTGTAGTTCACAGGTTACTGTTTTTATTTCAGACCTGAAGAAGGATTTATACAAAACATTGCCAGTCTGCCAGTGTGGAAATATTTGGAGAAGTTTTTGGTGTAATTATATTTTAGAGACCCAAACTTTACATGTGAGCGTGTTATGTCAGTATATTCTGCTTGGCACATTCTGAAGGTTAAACTTTTGGGCAATACCAAAGGAATTTAAAGATGAAGAGTGTGCAGTGGGGATGGAGATGGACATTGGTGGAAGTAAGTGCAGGGAAGCAAGAGAAGTGATACAATGTGGTTACTCAGTGATGAGCACATGTGGCACATGAAGAAAGTATCATTTTCTTACTCATCTGTTTCTGCTATTGCTTCTTGCTTTGTTTTTCCTGAGTTCATCCTTTTCTGAATACTTTCACTTCCCTCTGCACATCCAGCAGAATTCAGTCTGGTTAGTTCTGTTTCATTCTCTTTGATTAAAACTTGGAGTTCCACCAGGTGGAATGAGTCTGGAAGAAGGGAACCTTGCAAAAGGCAGTGGCAGCAGAAACATAGACCTTGCAGTTGAAGTGGTAGACTATAATTAGTGCTCTATTAACAGGTAGAAACAGTGTTAATTTTGGGAAAACAGCAGAATGGTCTCCTCTGGTCCCTGCTAAATCTTTCTTTCTGACTTTGCAAAGCTCAGTGTCATCATATTTACTCATGGAATAGTATTCAGTCTTCAAATGGACAGCATCTGTACAGAGTTTTAAATAATTATCTGTAAAATACCTTGAAATATGCACAAGAGGAAAACACAATCTTATATAAATGCAAGTGGGAAGCTATGATTCTTTATATTTCATATTTCTTGTATTTTGTGTATTTCTCTGTATAGTGTTGTAAAAAGCTATTTCTGTTATTGCTATTGACAAGAGTATTGCCTAATAATTAGCACTTAATTTTTATGCCCACATTGAAAGTTACTGCTAGCCAATCTTCATTACAAGTGGAATTGACTTGTATGGTCTCAGAGGGCTCATCCTCTCTACAGAACAAGAAAAGAGGTGGTAGAAAGAGGTAAAAAATGTTGGGGCACCTTGGGTGGGAGTAAAGTCTGTAAGACCACAATTTCAGATCTTTTCTAAACATATTCTTTAAAGAAACGATGAGCAAGAACTTGAAAACTCACTTTCTATCTGTTTTGGCAGTGCATCTTTTTCAGCTAGTAGCAGAAGTTAACTTTTATGTACAAGTTGTATCAAAGAGTTTAATGGAAAAAACTTGAGACATCTGGTGGGGTGGGTTGGGGCAGTCATGTCACAGCTTAGCGGTGCTCTGAGTCTGTAGGGTGAGATCCTATTCTGTTCCCAAAGCTTGCGGGATAGATGTACTAGCACGGGATTGTGTCAAAACTATATTCACTGTAAGATTTCCACGTGCTTTCTTAAGAAAGCTGACCTGTAGATCCCCCACCCTGATTGTGTGGGTACACCCTTTCCGTGGCTGGCTGTCCAGCCCACAGGAGCTGTCTCCAAAGCCCTGTGCAGAGGCTTCTGTGCTCTACAAAGGCACATGATGCACTTGCTGGATCAACAAAGAATGAGGTGGCTCTGTCTCCAGACATGACTTTGGTATCACTGCACTGCTCTCCAGAAATGACCATGATGACCGTTGAAGACACTTGAAACTGAAATGAAAGGTACAAAGATAAAATGTAGTGAAAGTGTTGATTGAAATTTTCAGATACAACCACTGACCTTTTGGAATTAAATGAATAAAAAGGCACTGTTGGTTGGGAAAACGTTTACTGAGTTCTTTCAAAGAACCTCAGAGAACACGTTTCAAAAATAGTGCTGCTAAAACTGATAATGACTTAAGAAAATCTTGGTAACTGGCTAACATTGTTCAAAATCCTTGACAGTTCTAAGAAAAAATATGCCTTTTCTCTACAAAACAAAGCTCTGGTTTCTGGCCCCTCATTTTTCAAGACTGTACTTTTAATGCATTGTTTTCACCGAATCATTTGAGCGCTTTTCATTTTTCCGTCAACAACTCCCCCATCCCCTTTGAGGTTTTATTCCATTCTGTAGACTAGTTCACTAGTTTAGGCTTGGAGCTTTGTTATTCTAATCTCATGTTGAGAAAAGGACTTTTTGGTCGAGCTTCAAAGTTTAACAACAATGCCAATGCTCCAGCGTTGGGAAAAACTTTGAATGCATTTTTTAAAAATGGCATTCCTAGATATTTGGTGTAGGTTTCACCTGAGTACACCACAATTAGACAGAGGATGGAGAAGCCAATGGAAATATTAATGTTCAAACTTGGAGAAAAATATGAGTAACTGATGTTTTTTGAAATATATTTATGAATTTCTCTTACATGTAATGGAAGTTGATGCAGATAAATATTATAGTCTCTCCAGTGAGTACTGAACAGGATTAGTATTGATCCTACAAAGGCCCAAACACTCAGTTCTTAGATCTGCTTTTCCCATCCAACAGTTGCTGTTGGATTCAGCACCTTTCAAGGATTAATACAAACTCTTAAAATGTTTTCCCTCTGTTCTTTTATCAGTGAGTTGCAAGACGGCAGCTACTTGATATAATCCATTTTCAATTTAGTAGGAAATGTAATATGCTTCTGTTCTGGGGGAAAATTGGGAAGTAATTACTGTAGAATTAAATCCTATTGCTTCTGTGAAAATAAACAGTATAGGAAGTGTCTGGGGACTTGGAGGAGGACGCATAATCCAACAGTACTCATTCTTCTTTACAGAACTATCTAATTAGGGGTTAATGAACAAAGTATTGGACTGCTTGCAGTTCCATACACTGATTTTCTGCAAGTGTTGTAGCAAGTTTCTTTTGCTTCCTCTGAATCTTCCTATCTTTTTGTTCTGTTTTTAGCTGCAATGAAAATGGGATCTTAACATTAACATGAATTGTTTATGTCCAGATAATAGGCAATTAAATTCAGTACCTTCTAAATTCAGTTGCTGGTTTGATTGTCTCTTCTGTGGAGTCAAAACTGTACTAGAAGATAGATTTGTAATTTTTTCTTACTAAATAAAAAGAAAAAAGGAAAACTAAAAATAAAAATATTAACTATGTATGAGTTGAAATAAAAAAGGGGCAAAAGTACTCTCATGTGAGGTCAAACCATTTTTGCCTCGTGTGAGTCTGTGTCTGCCTTGTCCTGGGTTTCTTTTGAAGAGAAAAGAATTTGAGTTTTTTGATTGTGCTGAACAAGTACTAGACAAGGGCCCCATGTGTAAGCCATGGGCTTTACATTCCAGCCGTTCTCTTTTCAGTTCTATTGATGACTTGTCATCTGGGATTTCTCAGCACTGAACACAAACTCTCTAAGATTCCTGGGCAGAGACTGTTTTGGAGACAGAGTCATAAAGCAAGGCACACTGCTGTGCCCTGTTTTGACTCTGCCAGGATTTCTGGTTTAAGACAAAGATGCTCAGACTCTCCCAACCACTTATGAGGTATAAAGACAATTTAAAAGTTGTCCAATACACTTATAATGGGATGAGTAAAAATTAGCTATTGAACCCATAAATCTCCTTTATGATACATACTAATGAATTCAGGGTTATGGACAAAAATACTTGCAAGACTCATATAAATATTTGATTGTTTTGAGACACAGATGTCAGTGGCTTTGTTTTTAATGTATAGTACTAGAATCAGAGAGAATTTTAATATTGCTAAAATTATGCCAAAGTGCTCTTGGAACTTCAGGCAAGATACATCTAACTTGGGTAGTAAATGTATTTCATTTCAAAGGAACACAGCAATAAAACCCCTGAAGCAAGCATTACCTAAACGTAATTGACTGCATCAAGGAGTTAAATGTTCCAAGGAAAAGAAAAGACTGTTTCTAGCTGACAAGGTCAATTATCCCCTCACTGTGTCCTCTTCAGGTAGTACTGGCATTCCAAACACATCCAAAAATTGTTAAACATTTTTCTGCTTTCAAAGGGTTTTTTTTTTTTTTTTTTTTTTTAAATAAAATTCCTATTAACTATTTATAGAAAAACAGACATTGAAGAAATTTCCAGTGGACTGATGCACAGAAATATACTAATCCTATGGATATACAAATTTCCCTTTCAAGTAGTGGTTACATATCTATCATCACTACAGATTGGGTTGAATCATATAATGGAATATTTGGCGGTTTGTTGTTTAAAATACATTGGCTGTGTGATAAATGGAGTAGTTAAAGGTTGGTACACCATTTTTGTATTTGGGCATCCCTGTAAGCCCTATTTCTATTATGGATGGAATCCTGATGAAGTAGAAACTAAATGTATGTGGGCCAAAACAAGGAGTGCTGAACCAAATAGGGAATCGATAAAAGGTCAGCCCACTGGGTCAGAAACCAGTAGGCAGGGTTCTTTCTTGGTTTTTTTTTTTTTTTCAGATGTTCAAGTTCAACTGGAGAGTCCCACACATGAGAAAAGCCTCCACTGCTCTCTGGGCCCAAGGAACAGAAAGTAGATGGGCTCTCTCAGACCCTCTCTCCCTGAGGAAAAACCTCAAACTCTTTCCGTAGCTGTTTGGACCTGGGCTTCACAGTGAAGAAACACAGACCATGACACATCTTTTACTCTATTTTAGGCATTTTATCCTCCTTTGGCAATACTGTATATATATTGTACCTTTTCCCTTGTCTTAGTTTCCTGTTCATTTATTTCATAAACTTCTTTGGTTGGGAATAAAATCTTTGTTATAGTATTTGAGTTTCATCTGTTTTCCTGCAGCTTTTCTCTCAAAAGCAACAATTACCGTGTCCTGATAACACCAGATTGTTCATCTGTGTCCAATTTGAAGTTAACATTCTGCTTTCTTTAAAATTGATAGCCCAATCACTTTTTAGTGCAGTGTTGTTCATTTCTTCCAATATGTTAATATTGCTGTTTCCAGCCCTGCTCATGCTGTTTGTTAATGTTTGCATTTGCTTGGGAAATCATGGAGCCTCTTTATTGTTTTATTTTTAAGTGATGTGCATATTATTGTCTTGTGAATCTGCCAGATAATTTAATGTTCTGTGCAGCTTTTTGTCTTCTTTTGACTCCAGTGTTAGACTCTGCAAGTCGTCTTCTCTCTCTTGCTCTGGCATTTTGTCATGTTTGCAGTGCCATAAGTTGCTCTGTACACCAAATTTCAATTCTAGTTGAGTGACATTTGAATGGGAAATTTATTATTTCCGTAAAGGTTCTGGGTCATTTTGTCCCTCACTCCATTTTTTTAAATTGGATTCTTTGTAGATTAAGTTTAAAAACCATATTTATCCTCTCAGTGTTTAGTTGGAGACTCCTTCTGCCTTCACTTACTCTTTAAACTGTCTGTTTAAAAGTGTGCTGAAGCCATTTCAGAACTAGTAGCTTGGAACAGCAGTGTCCTGTGGCTGTCTTCCTTCTCTCTTGAACCCACTTCCAGGAGCCAGAAATGGAAGTGCTCTTTTAAACCTTCTTTGGTGTCCTTTCACATTTCCAAAACATTTCGCTGTTAACAGATATTGGGAGTATTTTCTTAGCTTCATGTGCTCCCTGATACCTTCTTCAGTAATTGTTCAAAAGGAGATGCCTGCTTTGCTGGCTGTCTTATAGCTTGTCTGAGTAGGATGCTGCTTGTGTGGTAAAAGGAGAAAAGGGTGGTGAAAGGAAAAAGGAAGAGGCCTCAGAGGTGGAAATGCCTTGAGTCTGCCCAGGCAAGAAAACATCAAAGTCTGTGTGAGTCAGAGAGCACTGCTCTGTAGCAGCTGGAGTAGAACTGTGGCTGGAAGATATATCTGGAGCTCAGTTTAGTGTGTGGCCAAAAGCAGGGCCAACTTCAAACTTAGGCCTATAGCCTTGTCCAGTTGTTTTGGTCTGCACTTATTGAAGCACTGAGTGCCAGTGCTTGCCTACGTTGGCCTCTTCATCTGCAGTCCTGTCTCCATGCCCAGGGCATCAGTTTGAGAATTCATGTGAGCACACTGAGACTCGGGAAGCCTATTTGGCTAAAAATCAACCCTTATAGTGACTTCAAGAGAAATAATAACAACATTGGTGTTAAAAATATCCTCTTTTGGCTTCTCCTGGGAGAAGTGAGATGGACAGATGAAGAAAAGAAACAACTGCTTGTCAAGTGCAAACGTCCCTTCTTTCTTCCCCCCCCACAATGCACACACAGGTGAATGATGTAGGAAACTTCTTGCATTTAAGCATGTGAGAAATTTCACCAATGTAAATTGTGCTTTGAAGGAATGGACAGCTCAATCAGAAGCAGTATCTCAAATTTAGGCTTCATGTAAAAATGTGGTGGAAAAACAGCCATTTGCTGTAATTTTTCAAAGCCCACTGAAAGCTACAGTTCATGTCAAATTCTAAATCTGGATTTGTTGTGAAAAATGTATGTAAAATCCAATCTGTGGTGTTTAGTAAACAAACAAAAGCCTCAAAAAACGTTTCTGTCTCAGATATTGCTCAGCTTTTCCATAGCCCAATATTAAGCTCAATGACAGCCAAAATGTTCTCTGGGGTTTATTCTTTGGTGTAGAAAAACCTTTAATTTACCCTCTAGGATATTTGAACTTAGAATGGAGACCTGTCACATTCACTCCAATTCTCTGTGTCAGTCTGCTAACTCTCATGCTGGTCAGTGCTTTATACTGTTTATAAATAACTTAAAATGATTTCTGCTGCACTGCATCAGGTTTCTGAAGCACATATCATGATAACAGGACAATGAAACATCAGGGGGGTGAAGTTTTAGCAATAGATAGTATTTTAAATTCAACAACCGGGTCTAGTTCAGAGGTCCTGCTTTTCTGTTTTTTAAATCCTTGGGGTTTTTTTTATCACAAGGACAATGTAGTCAAAGAAAATGGGTGTGGGGTTGGAGCTGGGGGAGAGTGTGGTGAAAGGGGAGGGTTTAGTGTAGTAAAGGTATACAAAGTGGTATTCTATAGATAGCATGCAAAAAAAATGGACACAATTCTAATTTACATTCTGTTTTTCATCATTCTCTGTTTGTTTTCTGTGGTTCCTTTGTTTCTGTCCTTTCCTTCCTAAGCTTCCAAGTAAAATGTGAACTCAGAAGGTTTTGAGTTTCCTTTCCAAGGTTTGTATATTATAGTGGAACTGAAACTTTATGGGCCATCTGAATGGCATAGAGCATTATAACTATAAATGCCATTCTCAAGTAACTAATAGTGTCTTTGTGTTGCATGCACTTTTCGTTTGAACAGTTTCCTCAATATAAAATGGTGCTTAGTAACCTGAGACTTGTGCAAATGTAGAAAATATGTGTTCTAAGTTCTTCCCACATGCACCAGTCCTACCTTCTGTTCTTCCCCCACTAGATACTGGATGAAGTCTAAAGGAGATGCACTTCTGATGTAAAGTATATTTTTCTGAAGATTTAAACTACTTTATTCAGTAGTATTATTCATGATTTTATTTGATCTTGGTTGTTTCCTCTAGAGATCAAAGAGTTCCTTTTTAGCAATTTATTTCATCCAGTGTTCCGTACTTTGTAATGACACACAGCTTCATTGGGATCTTAAAATTTAACGTCTTAAAGATATTTGGTATATATAACTATATTTTAATTCAGATTATTTTTCCAACTCAACTTTCCTTTTATTTGCCGTCAAAGTATATAAAATACTATAAAATGCTTTCCTGAAAGAAGAGGCCTCTCTGTACTGTCATAGAGCAATTGTCATCTTACACTGACTAGTTAAAACCCTATTCTGTACATAAATATCTGGTTGCAAATTTCTACAGTAAATAGACATTTCTATTCCAGACTTGTGAAATATTATATTCATGAAAATAATCATATGGTAAAAAACCCTCAAGTTTCAGTTCTCATTCATGACTGTAAGATAAAAATATGAATGCTATTGCAAATGCAACTCAAATTGAAGTTAACATTAAATGCCTGTATTTATGACAGCAAAATACGCATTGAAAACAAGACACAACTTAGGATCTACAAAGATACTAAAGGAAGACCTTGGATAGCAATTTAGACACTATGCATGTTTTCAACTGCAAATTGGAAGCTGGCAAACTTTGAGTATCTTGGAGGCAATAAAAGTTAAAAACTAGAAGAACAACATTAAGTGCTATGAACCGTGAAAATTACAGGTGTCAAGCATCTCTAAAAAACAGTCACACTGTTGTAGAGCAATGATCGCAGGAATGGTTGATATGCTGAGTCAGCTCCTTTTTCAATTGACAGTAAATTCATCATTCAGCAGATACCCTGACACCATCTGCGCTTGTGTAGTGAAATTTGCATGGTTTATTCTATGTGCATGCAATGTTTCAAATTATAATCTAATATTCTTCAATTCTGACACCCTTTCACCGCATCTATAGATTCTTGCCTGTCTTACTGATCTGTGGTCTTCCATGATAATCAGTGAATTACCTTGGCAGCTGATCATATTGTGTACTGCATAGCTGATTATTCGAACTGCAAAGGTTTCACGTAAGATGGTCCACTTATCACCATCAGTGTAAAGCAACAAGAATGAACAGGAAACAATAAAATGCAATCAAATTCATGAAGGAAGTACAATGTAGTTTTCTATGACTCGCTGAAAAACTTAGGTCATGTTGGTGATATAAATACCTTGTGAAAATTTAATGTGCCACATTACTTCCAGGATCATAAATATGCTTTACTGAGCTAGAGAGTAAGTTTATCCACAGCTGTCAACCCTCTTGAAGCTCTCAAGATTCTGCTAAACCTAGAGAAGTGCCAAATAACATTTCTTTTGTGGTTTGACTTTGAGAGTCACCAAAAGTACTCAATCTGATTTAGTGCATGGAACCTGAGTACCATTTAAACTGTCCAAACAAGGAGCATGCATTTTTAAAAACCAAGTAGATGTTAAATAATAAATTCTGTTTTGTTTTTGTTGTATACACCACCTAATGTATAATTAATAGCTTTAAGGGATGTTCTCTAGTGAGTTTGCTTAATGGGGCTGCATTCTGTATAAAGAGCTTCATCAGAAATGTGCACTGGGTTGAGCTACGTGCAGCTGTGCTGAGCTTCTTGGGATTGCAGAATTTGCTATTTGTATGGGAAATGTCTTAAAAATGCATAATGCATACAATTTAAATTGTGTTTAAATATGAACAAAATTATGAAGAGACACAGCTGGGTTTGAATGTGTATTCTTTGTCACTATCTCACCTTGTAGGTTTATGTCTGTCTTCACTCCCGTAAGAAAAGAGTGGGAGGAGATAGTTGCAAAGAAATTATTTTACTTGCTTGATTAAAACACACATTTTCACTAATTTCTGTGAGCAAATTAAGACTTTCTGTCTTTGTCAACCCCAGCAAAAGACATGACATATAGAGTTTAAAATAACTAAAAGGAAGGTAGTAGATCTAGTGATAGAGAAAGTATTGCACTGAAATGTCTCTAAAACTGCTTGGATAGTTCCTATATGTTGACATTGGAGCCAGCATATTAGTATATTTATTGCTAATTATGTTTTGAGTCTGCACAGGGATATTCAAGATGTGTTTCATTAAGACATTAACAGACAATTGCTACTCTGAGCAGAGAACCATCTTCTCAATGTAACTGATATCTGGTAAGTGACAGCTAAGGAGTAGTAGTCTAAACTAGTGATGATGTAATTCTTACTTAGGAAGTTATGTGTGCTTGTTGATGGCTCAGTTCATTTTCTTTTCCCACTTTTGCTATTTATTCTCCCACTCACTATAGTGAAATGGTTATCCAACCATTTCCTTATAGTAGGAAATGTTACGTGATAGAATGTGAAGAAAATATCATGTGAAAGGGCTGGAGATATAACTTAAGCATCAAAAAGCTTTAGAGCAGTTAGGAGTTATTTGCAGGCACAACTGAGGTTTAAAAGACAAGACCTCACTAATATGACTCATCACTGATATGAAATTAGCTGTTCTGATGAGAGTGGGGCAAAATTGCATAGAAGGAGCTCCCCCAGCCTGGTGTATTCAGGTACCAGCTTGAATTCAAATCTGGCATGGGTCACAAGTTAAAATGAGTTTGCACCCTTGTCCCCATGGGACATTTGTCTATACACCAATATCGTCCTGTAGTTTGGCACAGTAATAGTGTGATAAAGCTTTCTTAGGGACTGCCCTGTGTGTCCTTTTCTTGCTGTGAAAACACTTCTGAGTAAATCACTCTCATTCATCATCGGAATGAAAAATTAAAAACAAACAAAAAAATAAAATAAAGTGTTGCCAAAGAAGCCTTGTAGGTGGTTTTTTTACAGAGCTATTTAATGATTTCAATATGTATGTGATTTTTTGGGGTTTTTTTGGTTTTTTTTTTATTAAGAACATCGGTTGAGAAGGAACATTAAAATAGAAATGTTTCTCTATTCATTGTATCTTATATTTGTACATTAAATCTCCTTCAAAATGTTATGTAAAATTAGGAAGTAGCAATCAGATTCCTCCTGAGGGTAGACTTTTATTTCAGATATAATCCAAAGCCAACTGGTTTCATAGATTTCTTTGCATACCTAGTACAGGTATCATTTTAAATGTCCCCTTAACTATCTCTACGGTTTGTAGACTGTTCAATTGGTGTTTAGTTGTCATCGTTGGCAATTAGATAATTTCAGGAGCAAAATAACATGACAATAACATGATAATAATAGCAGCCGGTGCTGTATTATGTAGAAGTAGCTGCTGTGGCTGGAGTATGTCCCATTTCCAATGCTCAGGTTAGGGACAGATTCTTACACTTTCTCCGACAGAGGTATCTGCATCCTGCCACAATGTAGTTGCCTTAGACCAGAAAACTGCTTCCCTTCACTGAACCAAGTGGGGATGGATATCAGGGATATCCCTGAGAGATTCAGGCATGCTGACATGTCCTCAACAGGCTCATAAACTACGTAATTCAGTACTTCACTCCCCATTCTTCATCATTTTTCTGCTACTGCCTCCAGACTCTCTCCCAGCGGTGCCTGTTTCTTCCTTGCAACCACCACCTCCCTGCCTATGAGGGCCAGAAAACAGCAAATGCAGCCAGGAATGAAGAGGGGGTGCCAAGGGCACTGCCTGAACGTTGGGCAGCCAAGGAAGAGATGAGGCAATTACAAGTGCAGTAGAGCAGAACACCTATAGTGAAGTTCCAACAAAACAAATTTTCATCATCCTGAATCCTCCCACAGCCAAAACCTGTGCATTTGTCTTGTACATTGTAAGTGTAGCAGCCTTTTTTTTTCAGATGACACAACTTTTCTTGGTTACCTACAACTTCGAACATCCCTATTTTGATTCAGTGTCCCCTCAGTGGTGCATTC
Organism: Myiotriccus ornatus; assembly: GCA_036023395.1. Lineage (NCBI taxonomy): Eukaryota > Metazoa > Chordata > Aves > Passeriformes > Tyrannidae > Myiotriccus > Myiotriccus ornatus. The sequence goes on along the minus strand of JAYRBT010000082.1, from coordinate 18,957,045 downwards.
AAAAAAACTGTAACATATCTCCTAGCCAAGAATCCAGCTGTTTTACTTTTAATGAGGGTTATGTGGTTTGGGGGTTCTGGTTTTTTGTTTTGTTTTGGTTTGGTTTTGGTTGATTGGTTGGTTGATTGGTTTTTGTTCTTTTTTTTTTTAATTTATCTTGAGTCAATAAAAATAGGAAAATGGAGACCAGGGTTGTGGGACATGAAGATTTCAAAAGATGGAGTTCACCAAGACTTTTTAATTTGCCCTTATTACCACTAGGGAATCATTGCCTGGGAACACTTTCTAAAATTACTGATACTTCTTTCCTAAATGTTACTTGCCATACAAGTAATCATTCTGTATCAAAGGATAGTTTTAACTGTTATTTGTTTTAATGTACAGAGGTGCTGTAAAGAGATGTTTAACAAACATGCTTTCAGCTGCCTAACTTTTCTCTCAGAAGCAGGTGACTGAAGTTTCTGAAAATAGGGCATAAGGGATTGGTAAAATAAAATACAACTATATGGGGAACTGAGAGTAGAAAAGAAAGAAAAATAAACTAATTATTGAAATCTTTTTTTAAAAAGAAACAGCAAGTTACAGTACTTCAAAGAGAAAAAAGACATTAATTGGATTTGACGAAATTTAAAATATAAACATTTCATGATACAGCCTTTCTGATGGTTACTTGAAACTAGGTAGTCAAAGCTCCATTTAAAATCACGTTTTCTTTTTGGAGTCATTGCTGCCTGAGGTGGAAGTGATGCATTATTTTCTGTGTTGAATTTATCACTGTGGGATAATTCCTTGGAGAGTTTCATAGCTTCCATTATTTACTGTAGCCCTGGTAAAGCATAGCAGAGGTGCTTCATGCTGTGAGAGAGCTACAGGCTTTGAAACAAAAAGCTGGAAATGGGTGCTGGAATTCTGGGCTGTGGCAAGAGAACTTCCTGAAACTGGATATATAGAAGAAACAGATGATGATTGATCCTTTGAACTCTCTGGGGGAGGTTTTAGTGGGTGCCTGAGTGATGGAGGGAGCCGTGCCAATGAGGACAGGTTTGTCAGTTGTGAAGCAGGGTGGAGAGATGAACATGGAGGCTGCTGAGCACTTTGTAGAAGGCTTAGCCTCTATTCCCCACAAAGTAGCTTGGCTCTACCTTTCATTTCTTGAAAGAAAGATTGGAAAACAGACTGGTATGGACTTTCGGTATGGAAAGAATTCAGCAGCCTGACCTCACATCTGCAAGCACACTAAAAGTAAAGTTCCCCTTTACTTGGGGGAGTGCCCTTACCTGTTCCCCCATTCCAGCCCACCCCACTCAATGGGACTTCAGATGGTGAGAGAGAGCCCACCCAGAGGGCACTGAGGTGACAGCCTGGCTGGGCTACCCTTCTCAACTCTGCTGTCTCTCATACACCACCTCTTCAGATAAATTGCCACAGGTCATGAGCAGTTTTCCCTAAACTAAGTGCAGCACACAGACCAGCGCATATCAGTAATTGCATGTTTATATTAAAATTGTAAATTAAAGTGATGCTCAGAAAACTCATCCTAATGTTTTACCATATAGGTACACTGCTATGAAGGAAATCTGAAATTTTGTGTTTAGTTTGAAGCTTGCACTCAAGTTGCTAAAGGCTAACTGGTGCTTGTAAGAGCCAAGTAATTTTTTGAATCAGAATGCAAGGTGAAATTGCTGAAATGTTACTTCCTAACATGTCACACTGAAGATATGTTTTGCACTGTTCTAAGAAATTCTACCGTTGAAGTGGTAGAAGTAAATATTTTTTTTAAATCCTGTGTTTGTTCACAACGAGAAAATAGGTAAGCCTAGTACTTTAATAAAGATGTAAAGAGTTTCTTGATCGCTTGTAAAATATCAAATAATTAGAAAAAGTATTACAGTAATGACTGAATTTAAAATCCTCATATTAGTAATAGTACTTATTTCCAATAGTGTCACTGACTTGATCTATGAATGTTGCTTCACCTCTCTGGCCCATTTCCCTATCTGAAAAAATGGAAATAATGATAGTTTAGAAACTGCTGAGAGAACACAGGCTGACAGGTGGAGTAAAGCTGCTGAGGGGATTTTAAGTCTAATCTCTGTGTTCCTTTCTAAGACATCACTATACAAGAGATGTTGCTCTCTCCACCTTTCTGTGTCTCTAATCTCCGACTATGTGCGTGTTGAGACTGTAAATTCAGGTTTTCTGGGAAAAAAAAAAAAAAGTAAGAAATGTCCGTATTCTAAACAGGCATCTAATTGAATCTGTTGCATAGTTGCTCTGTTTGAGAAATGCTGTTGAGATATCTCAGAAATCCTGGAAGAATAAAAGCTATCATAGAATTCAGGACAAAAAAGGTAACTTCTGGCACATGTTTAGTGAAACTATGACTTTTGGAAGCTATTCCAAACTGTAACATCTCACCATCTAAGGAAGATGTTTGTGGTCCTGATCATTTGTTCTGGTGTAGTTCCCATGCTATTTCTGTTTATCTTTTCCATTTGCTTTTGATCAGCATTTTCTTTAACTCTGATCTTTCCCAACAGCCTCTTCCTCAATGTCACACTAACAATAGTGTGTCAGTTCATGATGCACCATGGTTTTAGAATTAACATCTGTTGTGCTTTGACCTGTGCATAGGTTGAAAGTGGTTACAAATTCCCTGATGTATCTACTGACCTGTTCCAGAATCAGTGATCTGGCTGGATAAAACTGTTAAATTGTTAACATTAAAATAGTGATTGCCATATTCTCTACTGGAGAGAAAGCTGACTCCTCTTATTGCTCAAATGTGTAACGAAAATATCTGGGGAAGAAAGAATTATTGCATTTATACATGCAGTCTTCCCCAGGCTACAGTTTTGTTTTTTCTTCTGAAAATCAATTGCTGAAACCCCTACATCACTACTGCTGTTAATAAAACTGCTCCTTGCAGTTGAAAATGTAACATTGCTCAAATCTCAAATAGTTTGCATACATCCATCTCCCAAAGAAGTTCCCCAAAGTCTGATGTGGGAGCTTCTACAGTCTTGAGAAGATGTTTATCCCAAGACTGTCCTGGACACTTCAGAGTTGAAAGTAATAATCCCTGGATGCTCTTTATTTCTTTCCTCCTCTGCTGTGATATGGACAGGACACGTTTGTTTTATTGGAAATTGAGCCCCACTCTCTGTCATGCCAGATTAGCCCTCCACCATCCCGCTTGAACCTGCCTGGGAAGCAGTGAAAGGTCTGAGCTGCTCCCTTCAGTATCCAAATCCTGCTCATGGTTAGGCAGCAGCAGCCACACCGAGCCAGACAGAAGCACTGAGCGCACATCCTTCTCCCCTCAGAGCCAGAGGTGACACTTACAACAGGAACATTCCTCATCTTTGCAGGTTAGCTGCTTTCCTGGTCCTCAGGTGTTCGGGACATCCAGTAACATAATTCAGTAGCATAACGTTCCTCTGTCTTCAGTCTTCAGATCCTGACAGAAAATCAATGGGAGTATTGATCACAAAGCTGCTGCTGTTAAAAGCTGTTAAAAGCTGCTGCTGTTTGTTTATTTATTTTCCTCATGAAGAGAGAGAGGTGCCCATGAGTGTTCTTATTAGCTCAATGAACTGCAGAAAATTTTCAACCATCATGACACTAAAATTACTTTTTTCTCATGACAGGAAGTAATAATTCTTAATAGCAGGCCCTGCTATAGTTGCTTGTACATTGAGCTTACACTACAGGTATTTTTCCAGAAATGGCATCATCTGTGTATGAGAAAAAGAGAAACTCAGGGTGACTTAATGAAAGGAGTTTCCTATACTTAGAAGTTTTAGCTTTCTTGTCTATTTTTAATAGTCCCTATTGCATGAGATTAATCACAGGCTCAACAGGAAGGCACAAAGAACTGAAAGAATTTTGAGGTACTGATGTTAGACTATGATACAGATTTTATACCCTCATCTCTAACAAGCAAAGAGAAAGAATAAAGCTTTATACCTTTCTGAAAATGGAGGAGAAAGAAATAAAGGTTCTTTCTCAAATGTATTATATGTTGCCTAAATGACAATAAATGTCAAAAAAATCAAGTAGAGCTGATATTTTCTTCCATTATATGGTTCCAATTGAAGTGATATACTTGTTTCTTTAATTAAAAAGAAAGTTACTGTGAACAAAATAATAATAAGAAAAAAATTATTCATGAAATGCATGTCAACCACTCCTCTTTGACTAACATAGACCTTGTTATTTCTTAAAGTAATAAATTACAGTAAAAGAAATGTGTTGTTGATGTGTTACAGGCCAACTTACTTCTCTTGTTTGAATAAAAATGTCTCATTTAGATACAATGGAACTGGGACATGCACTATGTAAAGAAATAAAATTATATGTGTCTCTTGATATCTGTTTAGATCACATCTACCTTAAAATACAGGAAGTTTTAACCTTACCCTATTTTGTATTACACAGTAGGGAATGTTAGGTAATAATATATGCTGTGAGAACCAAAGCCCAGATCTTATCTTGATGAGCCTTAATTTAGCTGAGCCTTCTGAAAAATTCTTTTTGCCTGTTCAAATAGAAAATAATTTATCTTTACTTATAATTAACATATTTCTTATGTGTGTGGCTGTACTTACCTCACTGGGCTGGAACAATGAGTGAGTGCAGCCCTGTGTAGAAGAGGAGGTGAACCCCAGCTTGGAGGGCACTCAAGGGGGCTCCATCCCCCTAGTGAGAAAAGAAATGAGCTTTAGTTTCAGTAGTCATGAACTACATTAATGAATTTAAGCTTTTTGTTTCTTCTAAGAGAACTATCCCAAACCACTTCCACTGTGCTAGTAATGGCAGCACTCTCTGCAGTGTACTGCTGATGGATCACTGGAAAACTGGTGTTTGCACAATGGCTGGGCATTACTTGCCCCTGAGAGTGTTTAAAAAACAGAAAACTGAAACAATGAAATTTGTTACTTAATCCAGAACCTTGAATAGTGAGAAACAATACAGTGTTTTGCATAAGTGTTTGCTGTTGCTTGTTTCAGCCTGGTTTTAGTGGGTTTAGAAACATGCTTAAGGCGACTGTTTCATCAGATCAACAATTATCACATACACTCACAACTCGAAGTATCATCATGACGGAAAATTTGACAGTTGAAAAAACAATGGGAAAGCTTCAGTTGATACAACTGTGTTCTGGTAACTGATTTCTTTCCTCAGTATTTTCTCCAATTCAAAGGTTTTCCTTATTAGCTAATATTAATATAAACTGAAGTTTGCTACTGATTCTTCATTGAAAGCAATTAAACTGACCTCATAGAAAGGAGTATGGAAATACATAAGATTATTTTTTTCCTTTTATGTTTTTGTTCTGTGCTTTCTAATACCTGGAAGCAAATTCCAGTTTTAAAGATTTCTCCAGAGTGCTGTGATTCAAAAAATACTTTAAACATCTATTTCAGCAAAGCACAAAGTTCTCACTGTAGGTAATAGTTCTGTGCTATGTGAAATCCAGAGGGCAATATCTCTGCAGTTTTATCTGTCTTTCAGACCATATTTTTAAACTTACTGACCTAGTCGTGAGGGCTTAGCAAACTTCCACAGAAATGGGAACTGTCAAGCAGTGATGATCTGTGACCAGCATGAAGTTTAGAATAACTGGAATTTTCACAGTCGTTCCATCAGTCCTTACTTGCAACCACATTCTTTGGGCATCACCGACTCTCCAACAAATAGTGGTAAAATGAACCCAAGCAAACAGAAAAAATGCCTGATAGACATTGTGGTTGAGAGTCATCAACCTGAAATTTAGACAGTTAAATATTACCGTGTTAAATAGTCAAGATATTTACACTATGCTCCTTCTGCAATCATCTAAAAGAAATAGCACATGGTTCACTTGTCCTGTGTTAGATATCAGCACTAACATGACATGACTTTACCTGCCCTATTCTGACTACATCTACTAGATGTCACTGAAAGGTAATGGTACATGATTAGCTCAAGTGTAGATTTTGTACTAATTCAGATTAATCCTATCCTATGCCATCATTATTTTTTTGAGATCAATATCCCATTGAAAAGAATGCAATTTTAAAGTTTTTGTTTTAGTTTATTAATAGGTAGGCTTACAAAAATGCTTAGTTCATTTGTGTATAATTCATAAGTATTTGGACAAATAAATTAAATGAGAAAATAATGAAGTTTTTGTAAGGTATAATGTTTCCCTAAGATAGGTTAGCATTCTTGGGCATCTTGAAATGCTCATATTGTATTGACATATGCTACATTAAACTCGACAAAGTAAATAAATATACTAAAAGGTCATGATTTCAAATGGAAAGCCTACAATTCAGATGGCTTGCTTATATGTTTGACCAAAAGGCTTGTCAATCTAGTTTAGAAAAACTTCAATGATAAGTATAAAACTGAAAAGAAGAGTAAAAGGTCTGAACCTGGGGTGGTATACATCATCATTATGGTATGAGTATCATGGTGTTTGATACCATGGTCCAGTTCTGTTGTCATCACTGTATGAATGGGAATCAACAAAATGATAAATATTCTTCTTGGATGCACCTCTAAAGCTGGATTAAGCCCTTTATCAGTGTGTGGCTCACTATCTGAAAAGCCACAGTGCTGTGGAAACCTGTTGGTGCACAGTGACAGTGCAGAAGGGATTGTGTCATTTGTCCTCTGAGTGCTCAAGTGATGCTCTGAAGACAGAGAACTTTCTGCTTACTGCATCATCCAACATAAATACAAATCAAAGGCCCATGAAGATGTTAGAATAAAGTAAAACCTGTTGCAGCTTCTCATAAGATAATCAGCAGTAAATGACCATCTCTTTAAAATGATACCCAATAAATTAATATCTGGTACCTCTGTGGCTAAAAGTATCTTTCTCAAGTTCTAGGTCACTAATTGGCAATGCTGAGGTTTGTGTTTGCTTGGCAATCATATTCTACTTTTGTCATTTTCTTCTGCAGCTATTTGCAGCTGACTGTTCTTTTTCACTCTTTCTTTTACTATTTCTTACTTACAAATAATATCTCTGTATTTTTCCTAGATGTAGAAGATATAAGTTTTGGGGTTTTTTTTTACATTAAGGGGTAGCAGAATCTCTCTGATACTTTTTACTCAGTGAAGCTTGTGTTCACACCACATTTTAATAATCCTTTTGAAGCCTCTGAACTTCCATGTTCTGTAAAGTCTAGTCAATTTTTTATTTCACACCATCATGCTTAATCTTTTTACTGCTAAAAATTGTTCCACTTTGGTAATGGGCATGTCAGTCTTCATCACACCAATAAGTATTAACTCTCATCTCCTGTGCTCATGATTGACTTATCATAGTTTCTTCTTTTTACCTTATAAGCAATCTGCCTTTCCCACTTTTTATCATATATAAAACCATTTGGCTATTTTTATCTTGAATTAAATCAGTGGATGGGATATCTGGCAGATAATGATAGCTCGGTTTTTCACTTGGTAATGTTGCATTTTAGAGCACAGAAGAATGAAAAATAATGTTTGTTATTCTCCACAGAAATGTAACTAGATAAAAAAGAGAAAGAGAGCTGAAGCCTAGATAGAACAGTGTTTGGTATGTGGAAATATATCCAGAAATGTGAAAAATTTGTAATAAGATAATGAAAAACTATGGATTGTCCTATTATTTTTCCACCATCCATCTAAAACAAACAAAAAAAAAAGTAAAAATCTGTTGTCCCATACAAAAGGAAAAGCAATCATTTTCAATACCTTGCCTTCTAGCTGCAACTCAAAAAGGGGATGGAGTCCCCTGAGTGCCGAGTCACATCTGATAGTCCAGTGTGGGTATTGTGGGTGCTTGAGGGGTTCATACAGCACTAGACACCAGTTTTTAAGTAGCTGAATCCCCTATCTTCTCTTCACCTGTCAGTTTTTGCCTAATAACTTCAGAGGCTACTTTTTTCCTAACAATTTGTCAGAGTGACGAAAATCCAGAAAATCCAGTATCTTTTCTATGACTTCACTGAAACTGTCATCCGTGTAGAGAAGAGACCCCTTGGCCATGGAAAAGCAAACCTTGAGGGGCAGGTTTGGTCTTCATGTAGGCATGGGATGGCCTGGCAGCACCCAGGTACTCCTCATCAGCTCAAGCTGATGGACAGGAGGGACATGGGCAGGAGCTGGAGGGGGCTTGCAAGATTTCAAATCAAATCCTTCTACCGCAGCCAGAAGGAGATCAGCTCAGCTCTGGAAATCCTACTGAATTCAACGACTGTGTTTTGTCTGAAGATGAGTAAGATTGGTCTTAAAGAAGATACATGATTAGAGTTGTTTTCCCGTATTTAAATTGTCTTTCACTTCAAACACTGTATGAGACAGTAACTGCAACACACAGAATATGTCAAATATGAATTTAAATTTCAGTCTGAAAATATGCATCAGTATATGCACCCACATTTTCCTTTTTCATGGATTTTCTTTGTTTCTTTCATTTGATTTTATTTCATTTTCTTTTAATGATTTTTCCTCTAGTGCATGTTCATGCTCTCTCTCTATCGCTCTTCCTAAATGGAATGCCTAAATCTGCTTGCTGTAATTTACACAATGCTCTGAGGCACCAAAGCATTATTTGGTCAACTCTGCTTCAGGTTTTTTCAGCCCTCTGCTCTGGTGCTGGTATCAGTTTCTATTGTGAAACACTCAAGCACCTAAGAGTCCTAAGTTTCAGGTAGCTCACAAGAACACCTTTTACCCCTTGTCAAGAGTTTCAGTTTTCTCAGACTTACACTCAATATCATACTGATGATAATACATCATGTCACGGAAAACCTGTGATTACTCTCTATACAACAAATATTTCTTTTGCAACCATTTCTGATATTTTTTTGTTACCGTGCCTTTATAACAGAGAGAGTTGTGTATTCAACAGGTTGAGGTTTTGAAGGACTTGGAATTGTATGAAGACATGCTTTTCTAATTAGGAACAGATGAGGAACTGATTAGAAACAACTCCTATTTTGTCCTTTGTATAGTTACATAACTACAGTAGCACAAAAGCACTCCTTTCCTTCTTGACAAACAGTGCTGTTGATTCTCAAGTGTGTGCAGTCATTCTGCATGAAGTTGCCTTGATCATTAATGAGAACCAAAAGGGAAAAGAATGTATCTAACAAAAAGAAAGTATGGCCAAGTTGGCAGAGTGCAGGTACTGAATCTCTGTTCCCTTTCTTTCCAAGTGAAAATAATTACTGTGGCATGGTGTGGACTCGGCATGGCTGCTGTAGCTTGGCCTTCATCAGTTACCTCTGAAGACAGCAATAGCTGCTCACTCTAGCCATGGGCTGCACAATTCTCTGAAGTAAGTGTTCATGAAAGTATTCAGAAATCAAAAAGGGATTAAATTAGTTAGCTGATATGGAACTCATTTAGCATTAAGGATGCAAGATAAAAATAGTCCAAAAAATGATGAGAAATGTGAAAGGTTGATTCAAAAGTATCTATATATTTTATTTTAATCTCTCTCCACTTTTTTATATTGTATTTTCGTTGATCCTATCTAAAATTTGCTGTATGAAATGAAACCAAAAAATTGTTCCCATGTATCCTCTTCATCATGAGGAATTGTAGCAGATACTTGTGAAGGAGATGGAGAGCTGAAAAAATATTAAGTGACTTTTCCCTCTCATGTTCCTCCAGTTTACAGTGACCTTCAGGTCTTTTAAAGTTCTCCCGCTTTCCAGTATGTTTCCACCTAAATTAAAGTTGCCACAAAATGACATACAAGAAGCAAATGTTGACCAGCAATGTTTGACTCTCTGAACTTCATTCTTAAAACCACTGCAGACAGAGTCTACTACTCTTCTTTTCTACAGCCTGGATGTCTTTGGTGCTCCTCAGTCACAGCTCTTCCCAGCAGCACAGCTGAAATGAACTTCAGGCCCCTTACTGGGCTGAAAAAACCCCAGAAGACAGATAAAGCACAGGCAGTTTTTGAATAAGCATGAGAAAGAAAAGCTTTCTGGAAAAAGAAGCTGCAGAAACGTCACAGAGAAGAAGGGATAAAAGTTCCCATGTCCTGTGTTATACAGGGTATCCTGTACAACCATTTTAAAAGAAAATAGATAAGATTAGTGATTTAACTGTGGTTTAAGAAAGGGTAAAGGCTTATGAATACCAGGGATGATAAACCAATTGACCCTTATGGACCAAATACTAGGATTATTGTAATAAGGGAAACAGAAGTTTAAAATCAAATTAATAGTTCTTAATCATATTTTATTAACATATTAAAACAAATAATCCATCTCTCATTTATCCCCTTTTATTCAGACTTATACTGCACTCTCTTCCCTGCTGCTTTTCTCTTTTTAATAATCTTTGTTCACAAAAAGGGCTGACGAAATGCTTCCATGCTTGTCTTCTCAGTTGACAGGTTTTATTTTGTGGTGGGGGGAGGAATTTGACTAACACAGAAAGCTTTCTGCTGTCTTCTGGTTAGAGAGCTTATTCTGGACTTTGACCTTCCTTGAATCATGTTAAATAGACCTTTTAAAAAGTCTCATTCTGAAATATTTTTCCCAAATCTGGACTGGTTTTTGCAACTCTTTTCTCATTTCCAATTTGTCAATGTCCATGCTAAAGTATCAGTAGAAACAGGATGTGGCATCACCAGGAAAAGGTTCATTAGTGCTTCAGATAATAACCTAAGTTTCTTCCTGTTTATATTCTTCAGTAGTAAATACTATACAAAATATAGTATGTACAACTTGAATAGTTTTAATTGAAATGGTTTGGACAGCTAGACTGCAAAATACATATAGTTCATTAGTCTATTTGACTAATTATTGGGGTAATGGACAGCTGTCAGTGAGGCACTACCTTTGAACCCTTTTCCTTTCTGTTTTTTTGAGAAATCCCAGTATATTCATACAAATTGATGTCCAGTAGAAATGTAGCTTGTATCACCTTTACAAAAATTGCCTAAACACGTGTGCAGATAAGCATTTCTTAGCAATACATTAAGCAGCCAGATGACCTGAGTATCACATTTCCACATCCATAGCAGCTGATTTTTCTACTGGAAGGTTGTAAAAACACTATGATTTTTTATTTCCTATTAAGAGTTACTTTATTTTGTGATGTAAGAGGAAATTTAATTCCCTCTGACACCTCTACATATTCATATTTTATGTTACTTTCCATTGTGCTTCATATATACATTGTCCAATTATTGTCTCCAGTAGGAATTCTCCAGATAATGCCATAGAGAGGTGACTGGGCAGAGTGATGTCTCTGGCATACAGGTGTTGATGGGGAGGTTTAACCATATATGGCTTTTAACCATAAAGGAGAACTTTATGAAGTCCAGAGACACTAACTTACCCAAATGAAAAGTATACATTCATAGTAATTTTATGCTTATGGCACCTTTTTCACTCCAAAAGAGTTGCAGATTATGTACTTAGAAATTGGTGCACCTACAGTGACACGTGATATGCTTTAGGACTGTAAACATCAGCTGTTGAGTAAGGGAGCATGGAGTGAATAACATTACGTCTAATTAACACAGGAGAGGGGATTCTGTTAGCCAGAATATAATTTGGAGCTGTTTTAATTTTGTTTCGGTTAAGTTAAAATATGTGCTGTCTGTAGAAGCAAGATCATAGCAGATAAAATAGTGGTGATAGATTGCTTACATTACTGAAAATGTTTCTATGGTTATCTTTAATCAGATTTTATCAGAAAGTCATATATAATTCCTGCACCTACCGTGTTTATATTAGCTTGCCTGTACAATCTAACTCCGATGATTTTAATACTTAGTAACATAAACATTTTTCCTTGAGATCTATAAATACTCTTTTCTAGTTGTAAATTAGCTTCCCCCCCCCCATCTCAGGAATCTTTTACATAATCAGAGCATTGATTTTCTTGGAGACCCCTGAACTTAACATTCTGTTAGTTATTTGTCTTCTTGTTTTTCCTTTAGTTTTTCATAAGCTTGGCTAAGTCTTTCAGCTGAGGTTAAGGCATTTTATAACTGGCAGTAACCAGTTTGAGATAAACGATTGCTTATTAACCACTTGATTCTTTTTTTACTCATTGTCTCTTAGAATAACATTGTAAAGGCAAAAAATTATCATTTATCAAAAATCACAAATATTGTTTACCACAAGGAAAAGAATGGGTTAAGCTGATCATGCTGACTGCAAAATCTTGACTGAATACTGATTCATAAATTGCTTTATAGTTTTGTCCAAGTATTGGATATCTGTGAGGCTTTAATCACGAACAGGTCATATGGCATTCTCCTTGTCTCTGTTATAAATGTCCTTGTCACACTTTTCATATGACTTTCCTGGGATAAATATAGTGTTAAAAATGAAACTGGATCTTGATGGCTATTCCAAAAATTTTTAATCAATGTTTCAGTGCCCATTCTGGAAAGCAAGCAAGTGGTTTTAATACCAATGAAGGCTGTGCATACCAGAAAAAGGCTCTTGAATTGCACTATTCTTTAGAGTCGTAGTCTGGTGTATTCATGGTGACCTCTGACACTTAGTAGACAGCTACACTATTTAGGATTGGTTGCTGCTATTTTTAGACATTCTTAGCTATGAACTGTAGTCATGATGACTACAGCTGAAGATTATGAGTGTCTGAAACACAACTGTGTGTATCTCAAATGGTGGAGACAGCTTTCTGTCACCACCATCAGAGGCAGATGACCATAGCTATAATGGGAATGCAGAGTTATAAAGACTTAAAATGAATTCTAAGTCTGAAGTTCTACCTTGTGTTAAAGGTTAAAAAAAAAAAAATTTCTTTCTGCCTGTCTGTCTTGATATTTCTTCTTTTATCAGAAGATATTTCTTCTTCTGTCTTCTAAAGCAGCAAGGGCTTGCTGTCCCTCAAATGTAATATACCTAGACGTCTGGATCTGTTTCTTGTGCGTTTCTGTTGGTTTAGTACTTTCCTTAAAGATCTTGAAAATGAAAGACTGAATAGTCACACTTTGGATTCAGTTTGCAATGATTATTCACCATTACTTTTTAACTCTAAAGCAGTTTAAGCAGTTGTCTGCTACCAGCAGTAGTGGTGAATTCTGTTTTTGTGTTCTATCATGGATAAAGGAGAGATGATCTGGAACATCATGGAGGATAAGCTAAATTATTTTTGGTGTTTAGTATCTGTGATATCTCCTGAAGCACTTTGTGGAGATGAAACAGAAGTTCTTGAAACAAAATTAGGATTTCTTAGAGAACTAAGAAATTAAAAGAATCTGACCCTATGAAAAACAATATCTCTGCACCCTTAAGGGTAGCAAACCTCCATATATGAAATAGTGTTAGGGTAATATTCTACTATTGTGGATTTTTTCCAGGACTTTTAAGAACTGTCACTGTTCATATGGTTGTCAAGAAAAGAATACTTTGTGTCATGTTCCCAATATTCAAAGGATTGCTGTTGGGTGTTCTGAGTTCTTTGACTTTCTGATTATTTGGCTTGATTCAGTATTATAATTTGATATTGATATAATCCAAGTAATTTCAAGGGCTTCTAGCTTCTTGACAATGCTGGTTTTGCAAATGAACCAGAGAATGTTTTGATGATTGATTTTATTTATGTGTGGAGCAGATAAGTTTATCTCTGGAGAATTAAGATGCCAACACATGTTCTTTCCTTTGAGCATAGATTTTATTTTTGGAAGGCTACAATATTTTTGTATGTATTAGAGTATTTGGTCAATACTTAAAGACCTATAACACACAAGAAGTCAGATTAACTAATCCAGTTATTCTATTTTGCTGTATTTGCTATGAACTCTGTGAATAATTTATATCAGAAATTCTATTTTATCATTAATTTGTTTGTTATTTTTTTGGTTGGGTTTTGGGCCTTTGTTTTTGGGTGTTTTGTGGGATTTTTTTGGTGGGTAGAAACTTTACTGCAAATTGCAGATTTCAAACTATAATTGCTTCCTACCACCACATACATATGTGCGTGCATTTCTCCTTTAATTCTGGGAAAAGCTGTCTATTTTCACATTTTCAATCTGAAGTCTTGGCTTTATAAGTGTATTTTTTTATACAGGGAGCATAATGATGTGCCACGAGATGGAGCATTCACGCTGGATTTAATATATTCTCATACACCCTTCAGTAGCTGGAGTCATAGCTTATGTCTTTGAAATGATAGAGTGAAAGTAGGAAAGCACAATTTAAATTACTTGCTTCTGTGCTCAGCTAGTTAGGCAACGTGGGAGACTAGGAAGTGGAGTTAGCCAGAGGTGATATTGCTTTATGTTGGAATTATTTGTTTATCTGTGGTTTATTATTTATTTTGTGGTTAGTTTTAAGCAAGAATGGATAGCTGAAAATATCTTCATTCATTCCTAATAGAATATAGTGCAGAGCAAAACACTTAATAACAGCAATTACATAGCTGAAGCTCTAGTACAGTTCGTGCTGTTAGCTTTGGGGACTCCATAGGCTCCACAGGAAAAGTCAGCAGGAAGAATGGCTCCTCAAATTGGCTCTTCCCAGCAAAAACCTACTAGAGTCCTCACTTTCCCAAACCTGTACATTGTACTGTCACTGCAGAGGATGCCATGGCTTTTGTCCTTTTCTCATTTGCAAAATAAATGTGCTGGCTTTGCAAAGCATCTCCCTGAAGTCTGACATTGCCTGGCTGTCCTGCTGGGGGGACATGCCAGTCTGCTGAACTGCATCCTGCAGTGCTGCTCTGGCTCCCCACCACTGTGGGCAACAAAGGAAAGCTGTGATGTTCAGGATCCTCTAAGGTAAACTTCAGCTGTCAACGAGGAATTGAAGCAGACCGTGGGAAATTGCAGAGCTGAAGGTTCCTACATCTGCAGATCTTGGCTTTTTGAAGCTTTGCAGCTTTGCTGCTCCCAGCCTCTAAGGGCAAAAGATTAGGTCAGAAACCACACAACAAAAACTAATGCAAATTTCTGTATGAGAAGAAAGTGCACAGGCCACAAAATGTACTTGGTATGATTCACATTGACAATCCTTCAGCTGGTAACTCAGTCCATTTCAATGTGTCTCTGACATAAACTATCTGACTTACATGGACTTCAACATATATAATGCCAAAAATTCATCACCTGCCTTTCTCACAGTTTCACCAGCTGTGGGGTGCTATAGTTTTGAGTGCAATGGTGGGAGGCTTTGCCATTTACTGTGTATTAGTCTTGATGGGAATAGGGCTCTTATGCAGACCTGTTGCTTGTCCCAGTTCCCCTCAACCACCACTGACTGAATATTGGTAAGAGTCTTCCTAGGAATCACTCACGTTCATAAGGCTTTTTCTGCCACAGATAGTAGAAACTCTTCCTTGGTGAAGTTCAGCCCTGTGGATTTGTTCTGGTGAGATTTTATAATCCTTCTCCAAGAGCAAGCTTTTATGCTACATTTTAACACTCATTTTTCTAAAAGTGCATTGACTGAAGTGGATTAAGTAATGGTAAAGGGAATAACAGATATAAAAATCTCCCTAGTGTGGACTAGCTCTTAAGTATTCAAATTGAGTTTTCATTCACTTGTGTTATCTTACATTTACTTACAACTCTTTTTTTTTCATTATACATACGGGGGTGTTTGTTTATTTGTTTTAGCACATATTTACCTTTGAGGCCATTCTTTTTCTTATTGCTGGCAAACAATTGTGCTCAAGACTGCAGTAGTTTGGTCTCTTTGATGATTTATATATTACAAAATCTTTCATGATTTTTGAAAAAAAGAAGACAAGGAAATTTTTTATGTTAGTCATCCAGCTTTGTTGGATGTGTTCTCCATAACAATTCATAAACATACCTGAGGTGTCTTACAGGTATGTGAGTTATACATGCATTTTATAAAATTGAGGTGTGACTTCTGTGTAGCCTGTCCATAAGAAATAAACAATTCAACATTATAGTGTAAAGGTGGAAGGAGCTGATGTGGTTATTTTAGTTTTTTATTTGTTTCAATAGCACATATCCCAGTCTTTTAAAGTATCAGAAGAGTTGTTAGACTAACACTGTATAACTCAGAACTTTCCACTCATGTAATTCCAATTTTAAAAGTGCTGAGTGAGACATAGTGCAATAATTAAAAAGACATAATTTGTAATTATGGAGAAGCTGATAACACTAGCACAATAACATAAGCTTCATAAAACTTGTTTGTTCCTTTCATACTTTTTCTGTGACATCACTTCTTGCTGGTTTTCCCACTCCAGTGTTTTCTAGAATCTAAAGAGGAACAAGTCAGATAATTCCACCTTTGAAACATAGACATATTTTCCCCTCTTTGGATAACAGATAACTTGCTGCAGAAGTTAGCAGTTTCCTTTGGTTGGGGTTGTGCTTTACATATTTTTTCCTTTATTTTTCATCTCAATAGTCACAACCTGAGCCCTGAGTCCTTTATTTTCTCTATTGTCTAGAAAAAAACGTGGAAGCTGATAGAAAATTGTTTCAACTTTGTGCTACAGTATAAAGGGGTATTTGTATTTGATGTCTTAAATTACAGAAGTACTTTTTCAAGGAACTGGACACAATTTGATGGCTTTCAAAGCTTTAGGGAACCTAGGAATCATACTATCATTCAATTAAAACTCTAAATACTCATCACTTTGTAATAATTGTTTGATAATTGTGCGTTTGAAAGCTGTATTCAGGCTGTCATATAAATCTAACAGACTCTGGTTTCGTCTCCCTTTTTTTGTCCTAGGGGGAAGTTTTTCTACAAATGGCCTGTGGGACTTACAAAGCAAATTTTCACTTTTTTTTTTTTTTTTAATGTCCTGCAAATTGCTAGTTTCATTTGAGGTATAGCACCAGTAGGAAAAATGAGCATGCAATAGAGCACTCTGTCTGGTGCAGAAGAACATCTGCATCCTTTAGTTCCCCAACTGGCATTTACGATTTCTTTCTGCTGTGTGTACAATTGCTTATGATAACATGAGAAAGGATAATATTGATAACAAATATGTAAAAACATTTGGGTTTAGATTTTTTAATCTTAATATATAAAATGTATATATGAATAGTCCCAAATTATAAATGAGATACTGTGTTATTATGTTACATGCTATATTCCATATAACATATCATATAGAGTTACATCTATATATATATTTTTTGGAAAAAAAATATAGAAAAGCAGAATAAAGAAAAAAATGGATGAAAAAAGGGCAACGGAATGTTGTAATATTAAGTCATCTCATACATTTTGAGGTGTCATATTGGTAAGGGTATGATTTTCCCCAAAAGGAAAAACATTTAGCAGGAATAATTAGGGAGTGGTATTAACTCGTATTCTCTCCATGAGTAAGGCAGCCTGCTTAAACTGAAAGCCAAACAAATTAAGAATAAAACAGGAAAAATTCAAAGAAGCTCCTTTGGGCCACTTTTGACATCTTCTCTGTGTAGTTTATGGTGAAGGTCTAAGAACAGTTTACATTAATACTATGGAAAACACAAATTAAAATTTCTTCCACATGAAGAGTTCAGACAGGATTGTTTTCACTATATGCAAGATTGTCACACCAGGTTAAGATTGCAACTCTTTCTCTGTTAATTCTTTGAAAGAGTTTTCCAGTTCTTCTAATGGCACAGGTTCATTAATGGAGGTCGTTTCAGTAGTAGACATCTGTAAATTGATCAGTCTACCATAACAAATAATGAATATGCTGAGATTTGTATAGTACTAATTATAATATTTCTGAATGATGCCTATGGTTGTTCTTTATTCAAGTACTAGTGAGTCCAGTTATCCTTCTATTGTATCAAGGTGCACATCTAGACAATTTTGATGTCCTTTGCTATCTTGCTACTTAACACAACTTTCATTTTGCAACAGTGACCAAAATATCCAATTTTAGAAACATCTTAATAGCTAACTTTAAACAGTGTAATATTTTCACTCTGCAGCTGTCAGGTGTATATTTTTTAAAGTATGACTTCATTAATTCCCAGTAAATTACACTGAGCTTATCTTAGAGCAAACCTTAGCTGGTTTATGTCTTCATACTGAAGACCAGAAAAAGTTGAAATTTTTACTTAATTTCTCTTGGAGTAACAGAGGTTCAAACTCAGTTAATATTGGAAGAAAAGGATCATCAAATGACTTTTGAAAGCCAAAATGCTCAAACTGAGTGCACTTCTAGTGTAACATTTCCTTTGTGCAGATGTCCCTGCCACAGCAATATGCTGTGCCAAGCAAAATTTCTGTGGAAAAGCAATTTGTGTGTTTTGTATCTGCCTAATAAAGGTGGGAGAGGGGGTGTGGAGGGGAGGTCTGGAGAGGTAGAACACAGGTGAATTTAAACTACTCAGTATCCATTCTTCTTTTTAATTTTGAGGATTTTTGTTCAAAAAAGAAAAAAAGTTCTACGCTGGTTTCTCTACATCAGTCCCACTCGTAAAGGCTGTACGCTACCCCTGTTCACCTTTACTCGTAGCAGCACTTCCATGAGCAGCCTTCTGTTTGTGTAAAAAGAGAACAAAATCAAAATAAAGCTGCTGTCAGAGATGATGACACTTCCATTTTTTCATAGCATGCAGCCATGCTAAGGTAAGCAAATGTGGAAGTGTGTTTACTTTTAGGTTAGTTCTAATTTCTCCAGAATAGTTCTTCCCGTAGGACTTCCAGTTCTATGAGCACACCAACCATGCTCTTTACAGAATAAAAATTATAAATCTGTTTTGAAGATGTTTGTTTGAAGAAGCTCTTGTCTGGGTTTTCATTTTGTATGGCCAGTTGTTTTTGTACAAGCCATGTTTTAAAAGTGTTTATAGCAAACAGCATCAAGTACTCATCAGCGTATCAGAGTAAATACCACACAGACACACAAAAGCACAGTTTTTCACCGAAGTTCGGTGTGTGTCCATGAGGGCTGCAAAATTCTGAAGTTTGCTTCAACTGTCAAGTCTGTCAGAGACACAGTGTATGAAAAAGGGATGTCACGGCTCGACAGGCAGAAAAAAAATCAAAGTCAGCTGCTGTACTTCCAGCAAATTTATCAGCAGAGTAGCATAGATTGTGGAGTATAGATTTTTTTTTTCATATGCATGGAAGAACTGACTGAATAAAAAGGAAAATATTCTTGATCTCTTTTGGACATATATATATTGTTTATCTAAATAAAAACTTTGTTTGAGTCATGTTAATGATGAAAAAACCCACAATGTACAAAACTGAGAGAGATACTGAAATGGGAATGAGCATTTTCCTAAACTGGTTTTCATAGGCTCTAAGATGGATTTATTCTTTTTTACAAAGCTTTTATTTATAGTTTCCAAGATTAGCCTCCAAGCAATCAATCAACTAGCCCTCTATCACCATGACACAAAAAGATTTGGGAATCATAATCCTTTGAATAAGGAGATATCAACATTCAGAAGCATGCAGAGCTATAATAAAAATTTCCACTTCATTTAGTGAATTGTTTCTAATTCTTTGCTGAAAATCCCTTTCCTCTGCAGAAATGGCAATAGTGTCTAGACTTTGTGGGTTCAAGCAACATCTGGTACTAAATAGTGATGTCCTAAAAATTTCAAGAAAAAAAAATTTATTGTAGCTGAATCTTTTGCCCAAGTTTTGGAGCTGTATTTACAGCCAGAAGCAACTGTGGGTATTTCTATCTACGTGTTCCTTCAGATTATATGATCAGTCCAACTGCTTTGTTTTACAGCCTGGCAGTTACTGTGTGGATTTTTCAACAGAATTTATAGAAGAAGATTTCTGGCACATCATGTGCACATGCACAGTGCCTCCCTATATGTGCATTTTATGATTATTCCTTCCCCTGAGGGCTATGAGCAGATCAAATGTTGCAGGAGCCATAATTCTGATTAGTTCTAGATGGGAAGATCACATTTCCAAATACTTTTGTTCCTCTTGCAAGTCATTTGTCAAGCTTCTCTTCATTAAATTTTCTTTTGCCAGTTGATGCAGGTAGGGATGCTGCAAAAGCTTCAAAACAGAACCAAAGTCTTTAGCTCTTCATCAGAAGCTTAAAGCTTTTGGAGTTCACCAATCTGTACTGCACACTAGTGTTCATTTACAGATTTTGAAGGAAACCATTAAATAGATAATAAAATAATGTGATAGTTAAAAGGTCATATTATCATTAATTTATAATATTGAACTTTTTTTTTAAGAAATAGTTTCTGCCTTTTACACCATTATTGTATGCACTGAAATCAATTTTGGCTTTCTAAAATACACTGTATGCAATCAAAGTTTCCAGTTCTCAAAACACATTATCTTAGAGGGAAACAGAAACACCACACTCAGCTCTCACCTAAAACTACAGCATTTGGTCCCACTAACAGACATACAAGTTTTATGAAGGGAGGAAATACATTCCTCACTTCAAATACACACTTATCTTGCACTTTTCACAAAACACACTTCCTTCTAAAATGAAGTTTAAATTTTAGGACATTTCCAGAACTGGCAGCCAAATTAGTGACTAAGTCATGTCCCTGCTGTCATGAGAGTCCCAAGTAAAAAGAAACTTTCCTCTAACATCTAAAATGCTTTATTTGCTGGGCAGCTGCTGGGGTTGTCTTGATCTAGATCAGATGTTTGGAATCTAGTAGAAGGTGATCACCACTGATGTGATCAACCTCTATGGGTACTCACTCTCAAAGTGAAGGCAACTGTCTTATGTTCCAACATAGGTCTGAACCAGAAATGGATACATCAGATTTGGGAAATCCACTTTGTAGAGGTCTTCTGTGAAACAATTTGTTACCAAGTTCCCCTCTCCCTCCAGCTCTAAATGCCCATTTTTTCCAGGAATTGCCCAGAAAAATCTACTTGTCAGGACAGGAGAATTCTGAAATTGGCAGGGGTAGAAGGCAGACCTGGCCAAATTAGCGATTACACCAATGAATTGGATATATTTATGTTGTGGATATATGGCAAAAGAATGATGTGCTTACCATAGAAACCATGACTAGGAATACAGTTGCTATGTGTGAGGGAGAGCATTCAGGCATAATAATTCTTTTTTTTTTAATTTCAGTCTATTTTGCTTTTTTTTTTTTTTTTTTAATTTCTATTGTTTTGCCTTTATCTTCTTTTATATTTGTCCTGGCTGTTCTTTCTGGAAGTATTCAGAATTTCTTTCTCTGTCTTTTGTGGGCTTTCTTATGTCCACTGACTCTCTTTGGTTTAAGTGGCACCAGACTCACAGCCAAGGCCCAATTCTGACTTCTATCTGAAACTGCCACTTTGTCATTTCACAAGGCTCCATCCCTCAACTGACAGTGTTGACTCTCAGCATGAATTGTGTGGTTCAATCATTTATATTTAAAAAACACATAGACTTCTCTTCTGGACTGTTAAGTAATATTACTGAGCTTGAAGTTTCATTTTTACTGTATCATTTTGTTAAGCATTGCTAGATATATTTTTCCACTTTTGGCAGAAAGTCTCCCCTGTTCAATTTTGAATACTTCAATACATTGAACTGCAGATATCAACATCCAGTGGCTTTTTGGCAGCTCTGTTCCTTGTCTTGTGCATAAGATTAGTGCTGTAAAAAGAAAAAAAAAAATCAATCTGATGCACCTCCTGGCTCCAAAATAAGATCTGGTCTCAGCAGCACTTCCATGTTAGCATTGTTAGATGTCATCCAAAGAAAGAGGTCTACTAGGACTGCAAAAATGACTATTGAGATGAGAGGAGCCCAACAACTGAATGCAAGCTGGGAAACAGTAAGTTTCATTTTGTAGTGGTTGCTGTAGATCACATATCATATAGTACTAAATGGCAGAAGGGTGAAGGAATGCTGAGTGATTATATTTTACAAGGGAAAATAATCTGGTGCTTCTCGTTACACTCCATGTGATTGCATCAAAAAAAATGACTGCCCCTCTTAATATTACTTTGTGCCCATTTGTGTGTATGCAAATAAAAGCAGTGTGAATGTATGTTTGATGTCTGTGGTTATAAATCTGTTTATACAAGATTCTATTTATTAGTCACATCCTCAAGGGACTAGAAGCGAGTGTCTGACTTTTTTGGCATATCCTTTTCAATCAGCTTTCCCATTTGTACAAAGGGAATGATTTCCACTGTTGAAAAACAGAGCAGAGTATTATAGCAATATGCAGTATTTCTATTTATTATTTGTAACTCTGCATTTACCAGTAGCCTTTCTCATAGAAGTTTTTTTTAGCATGTTGTAACTGATGGTATCATACACTCTATATTACCCAGCCCTGCCCCTTTTCTAATTCAGGTCATGTTTTGCTTAACTCCATTTTCTCTCATTAATAGTCCTAAATTTAAGACCTATAGGGGCAGAAATAAGTCACTCCACTAATACCAGTATGTCAGAATTTATAAGAGCTTTGTTCAAACTACTCATAAATGCCAATAATGACATAGAGTTTCCTTGAATCTAGAAGTGCTTAGCTCGAGCTAATGTCTTGACTGAAATCCCCCAATCACCTCTGAAATCTCCTTTGCAATCATATTTAATCTATTATTAACAAAGAAGCCCACGATGTCCTTGCCATCCTGGTGACCTCCAAAAGCCAAAGTCACACATGAATGAATGCATGAAACACCAGATTGTCTGAAATTCATTAATGTGAACAGCTAAAATATAAGGTGAACCTCCCACCACTCAATTGTTCCACCAGATGTCACTTTTACCAAATGTACTTTAAATTTTTGTGGTTTCTTCCTTCTTTTTTTTTTTTTTTAATCTTTTTATCAATAAATTAATTTAATTATCAATAAATTAATTTAATTGAATAAATTTACTTATGAATTTCTGTTAATATATGGCTAAAGATATGTCTTTCAGTGTTGTTTATTCATCTCTAATAATCATTATAAAGTAGATACAAGTATTTAATCTCAAAGCTCTCCTACATACGTTGTAAAGCTACATACAGAGAAGAGCTCTTTCATAAATGCATTGGAAGAGTGGTGAAGACACCTTATGAATACAATTGATAAGAAGCTCTATTTCGGTCAATTGTTGTTTCAAGTTAATAAGAAACTCTGACTCCTCTAAAATCAAGCCTGAAAGTACTGAGCCAGGTACAGACTGCTGACCCAGAGACAAATCACTTGGCACGACATTCTGACTTGTACCGTTCCTGATGTTATAATTTCACAGCAGTAACTTGAAGTCTTTCTAATAATCCCACTGCATGTATGTAATTTTTAATGGGATGCAGTGGTGTAAACTATTTTACTTTCTGGATTAGAGCAGAAACTTTGTAGTGGAGTTGTTTAAGACAAAATTTCGGAATAACTGCTGAGATGCAGAAAAGAAACTAGACAGTTGTTTGGGGGAAATTAAGTTAATGAGGATTGGTTCCATTTTCCGTTACCTTGTTGATGTTAATTAAATGTACCAGAAAGCTTTTATCTCTGGAAGGAATTCTTTTTCAGTTAGAAAAATAATTATTTCTGAGAACTGGAAAGAAAATCAACTGATAGAAAGTGGCAGGAACATAAAATATCTATGAAAGTGATGAATAGAAATTTCTTGGCTCTTTATCAACTGTGAATTAGTACTTTTCTCAAAGTCCACAGAGCCATGCCAACTATGCAACCACAAATTTAGCAGATCAGCAGGCCAAAGTTAAATAGCTATTTAATGAAAACATAAATCATTTGGTAGCCTCTTGTTCCAAAACCAGATTTTATTGCTGAAGAAAGAGGAGCTTGTTTACTTGAAACTGTTGTATTGCAAAGAAACGCAGAATTTTTCTATGTGTGATAGACCGCATTCTCTTGGTTTAATTCAATTTTTTTTTTTCCCCCTTTGGCTAAATCAGTATGTGTTTCCCTCCCTGAAAAAAAAACACCGCTTAGATCATTGCTGTGGAAACACAAAGTCTTAACTAACATAATAATTTAAAAATCAGTTTAATTAAAGCAAACCAAAAGGATGATTACATACTAATTTCAGGAATAGACAAACAAGCTAGCCCAACATGCATCAGTTCAACCACTATAATTACTCATTCATGCATTCTACAGACATGAAAAGTCACAAGTTAAAAGTACTAAAGTCTCAGCTAAATAAGATTAAAGTAAGTGGTGCTGCTTCCTTTTGCTACAGGTTTGGGGTGGACAGGGTGCCATAGGCTCATTTATGACTAGTGACTTCTTGAACAATGCTAACTTGACTAGGTATCTGGATCTGGTAGTTTGAGATATATTTTAAGCTGAACTTAAATACACTTGTGACTAAAATGTTATTCCTCATTAGCATTTTACTGCTTTAAGCTAATGGGGGCTTAAACCAAACTCAAATTAAATCTTCGTAAGAAGACCTATGTTGGCCATGCAGAACAAGGGTAAGTTCAGTCCTCTGGTATGCTGAATGTTCCCAGTTCTAGTGCCACATAATTTCAAGTGAAAATGCTGCACACTTCAGGCTTCAGAAGAGAGGACTGGACCCCCATGAGTTTAATGGAGCCTATAATTGATTTAGTAAGCCAGTTCTTTAACTGGAGCCTCTATAGTGCAATTAAATTACAACATTTGATTATAAAAGCAGGAACTGAACATCACTGAGAAAGATACCAGGTCTTATATTACAAATACTTTGTTTGCATGCAAATGTATTCTATGGGTTCTGTGTGTCCCTGTAAGGACTGCTCTTCAACACAGATTTGTAATAGTTTTTAATAGTAGTAATATATTGGAAAAAATAAAATACTTGCAGCTTTTTCTGTTTTTAGCAACTGGTTTTAGTCAGTGTTGTAGGAAATAAGTATCACCTGATGCCATGAAATGAAGTTTTTCCTTTCAAAAGACTTAGAGTCATAAATAGCTTTTGGTGACTGAGCTAATAATAAACTTTAAGTCATGAAAGTGGGGATAGCTAAAATGGCAAGTTAACCATCACTGTTTCAGTCAGAGGCAGCCACTTCCAAGGTAAAGCACAATAGGATTGAAATTAAAAAGATCTTGTAATTCTTTATGAATGAGATGATCATAACGTGAAAACGTTGCATTGGGTTTATGTGGCAAGGTTTTGGTATCAGGAGGGCTGCAGGGGTGGCTTTTGTGAGAGCTTCCCCCACGTCAGATAGAGCCAACTCCAGCTGTCTCCGAAATGGATCTACCACTGGCCAAAGATGAGCCCATTGGTGACAGTGGTGTGATAACACATTTAAGAAAGGGTAAAAAGGGCTGTGCAAAAGCAGCAGGGAAAGAGGAGTGAAAAATGAGAGCAACAACTCCACTGACACCAAAGTCAGTGAAGGAGAGGAAGGAGGGGCTCCAGGTATCAGAGCAGAGATTCCCCTGCAACCTGTGGTGAAGACCATGGTGAGACATCCTGTTCCCCTGTAACCCATAGAGGGCCATGGCAGAGCAGAGATCCACCTGGAGCCTATGGGGGACCCACATGGGATCAGGTGGATGCCTGAAGGAGGCTGTGACCTCATGGAGAGTCCATGTTAGAGCAGGCTCCTGGCAGGACTCGTGGCCTTGTGGAGAGAGAACTCCACACTGAAGCAGGTTTGCTGGCAGGACATGTGACCCTGCAGGGGATTTATGCTGGAAAAGTTTGTTCCTGAAGGATTACACCCCATGGAAGGGGCCTACACTGGAGCAGTTAATGAGGAACTCCAGCCTGTGGGAAGGACACATATTGGGGAAGTTCATAAAGGACTGTATTCCATGGGAGGGACCCAATGCTGGAGTAGGAGGAAGAAATGGAGAGACCACAATATATTCTCCCATGAGCTTTTTGTCCTATTTTTCTTCTCCTGTTCTGTTGGAAGGAGGAGGGATAGAACAACTTGGTGGGCACCCGGTGTCTAGGCAAAGTCAACTCACAATAAATGTGATTGTGAACTTGCTACCCACAAAGGAATTAAAACCCAGCTGTAACACGATAAGCATTCACACCAACCTTTATTAAAAAGAGTCTCTAGTGGGATTTAAGTGGCTAAAGTGAATCTGCTGTGCCATTAATTCTAAGCTGCAAGAAGTGTAAGTAGGAGTTTTCACATCCAGTAAGAGAAGTATTCAGTGGCTGTGCCAAGGGTGATGGTTCAGATGTGCCTATTCGCCTTGATGCATACTTTAAAGACACAAACTTGCCTAAGAAGGTTTGTCTAAAACTAGTTAATTTGATTCATTCTCATTTTCTCATTGACTGACTCAATCTTTCATTATGTTTAATCAAACCGACAAGAACTAGGTAATTTATTTCTTAATTAATATAGTCTTGTTTTTAAAATTGATGAACTTTCTATTTAGACAAATCACTGATGCATAAAGGAAACCTGCAGTGATTACTGAAAATAATAATTTTCCCCCACCCAGTAAATGACTCATAACAGTTACAACTTCTGTTATGCAAAATTTTAGACTAAATAATCCTAATGGTCCATTTTGTACGTAAAAACCATGAAATAGTAAATATTCTTGTCTACACCTGGCCAAGTACCTTTGAAGTATAATCTTATACATTCTTTTCAGCAATCTTAGTAGTCTTTTTATCTTTTAAATTGTGTTCTTGTATGTGTCATCAAACTATTGCTTCATGCATAGTCAGTATAATCTTTATTTATGTGCTGCCATGCATATAGGAGGGGTTATGTGTGTTTTTTGATTAAAAAAGTAATATATTGTAAAAAATGACAAGTGAACAGACTTAAGGAAACATCTGAACATGAAAAAAACTCATTTGTGAACCAAAACTAGCAGCTGTGCAGAGAGCTGAATTGGATGGGCTTGCATTTGTTCCATGTGCCATTTCACAGTACCTCCTGCTCTGTTTCCCTCTTCCACTTGGTAAAGGTGGAAGACACCGTAGTTTACCTTAGTTTACTTAGACAGTAAACTCTGAGTCCTTGGCCCCAAGCATTGTTTGGTGGACTTTCAGGCATCCAATTCTGGTCACACAGAAACTATAAAATGTACACGTTCGGGCCTGCAAATTTCGACTTTGAAATCTCGCTTACGTTGCAGGGTGTTGTAGCTTCAAGAAAAGCAAGCAAATTTACTTCCAACAAGTTTAATAATGTAGCAGTAATACTACTGCAGTTGAATAGATATTAATAGCAAGTAGTTTCCAGCTTTTTCTTCAAAAAGAGGAATTTGCTATTCTAGTAATTGATTCTGAATTTAGCCTTTGTGTTTGCAGTAGATTACCTTCCCTTTCCTACGCTGTATTCTTCCTGCTGTTGTATCCACCTTTTGTATGGAAACTGATGTCCCTGCATAGCTGTACAAACTAGTGCAAGAAATTCCTTAAGCTTAAATTTTCTTGTGAATGCCACATTTGCACTGCCTAGGGTCCCCAAATACAAGGATCACCATCAGCTCGTTCCTCCAGGGCACCCACTGACTGCCTCATACATCTGCTTTTTTTCCATGGCGATATAACAGCCATTAATAATTTATCACAAAAGAAATACCTTGGTAAAGTACTTCCCAGTGGTAAGAGACAGATCCCTCAACTACTGATGCAGTGCCGTATTTAGTATTCCATACTCAAAATTTCTCTGTGTATAATAGTTTGTTCTATCACCATCATGACTGAAGATGGAGGAGTTCCCATTCTGATTCAGCCTGCAGGTCTGTAACAGGTCTCATTTATGCCATTAGCAATTTGAAACCTCCAGTTTTTCCCAGCCACAGCTCATTATTGTCCACTGTACTGACACAGTTACTGAGTACCAACTATATTTAGTTTGCTAGCCTTCATACAAAAAGGGGCAGAAACATTAATCAAAGCTCCAGAGTAATCAGCAGGTAAGTTTCCAGTCAAAGAAAAGAAATCTATCCTTTTACATCATTCTAAGAGGCTCATAATTTATGTCAAATGAGAAGTAATAGGAGCACCAGGCAGCAATTTCCTTCCAGTGGCCCATGCAAAAGAACGACACATTATTTGTTTAGTGGTCTAGTGACGGGTGCTGGTGCCTCATTTCCCATCCTTACAAAAGGAAAAAAGCAACAAAAAGGGATAGTGCAGAGCCATAAAACAAGAGACAGTGTTTTGAGATCTTCAGTGAGATTTTATGCTTTGTAATTCCTGTAATCAACTCTTTATTATTCATTTTTATTCTGATTCACTTTGTAAAGAAAACACATATTCAATCCTCCTCTGTTTTTTTCTTTTTCCTTCACTTTTTAACTTTACTGGTGAGGATATCTGCCGAGGCAACTTTAAACATTTTTTAATTTAACTGTAAAGTGCAGGTTTGCAAATGTATAATCAGCTCTCCAGATTGTTCTTGCAGATAGGTGTGTTGGTTTAGACTGTTCTTTCAAATCTGATGCTCTAGACATTTTGATTTGATTCTGTAGTCTTACAGTTTGATGGTAATTATCAATAGGAGCATTTTTTTCAACATTATTGTTAAATAAAGAAGGAGTCCAGGAAGGGCTTTGCAAGCTATTGCTTTCTTCTAAACTCGTTTGTCAAAGAAATTTAAACAAAGAAACAGATTACATTTTTAAATGGATGGAGATCTGTGTTAACAAAGCAGATTATTTTAAAACAGTATTCACTCTGCTTCCAACAGTAGGAACAGACTTGTTAAAATTTTTGTGAAAGTTAAAAATTTACATTTTTCTGAAACAAATCAGATCTCCAGGAATCTTGAGTTCTGAATCTGAAAAAACCCTCCCTCTTCCTGGAAAAAAAAAAAAAAAAAAAAAAAAGGCAGCTTTAAGTCTCTGCTCGGACAGGCAGTGATAGGAAAGAATGTATGGTTTTTTCCTTGCTCATTTTGACCAGACATTTCTTCCTATTGACTGAAGTGCCATTTCCAGTGAAAAGTTGGGGGCCTGAGCAATCAAATTTTTACAATGGAGAAATGTCCTCATCATAAATTGCTCTTTAGTCATTATTCTTGCTTGTCACTCAGATTGAGGGACAGATTCTCTGCCATTTTCTACTTTCAGCCTTGGTGACAGGAAGACAAAAGTCTTCAGCTGTAATACACTTGCTTGTACCACCTCTGAGCAGCAGTTTCTGTGACAACTGGCCCTTATACAGCCTTTGTGAAAGATCTGAGCCTGGAGATGACGAGTGGAGGTGATATGGTTAGCTGGGTGGCTGACCTTAGTCTCCTCACACATGTTCCTGCTCCAGTAAATGCATAATTAGTTAGAGAGGCAGAGTGATTTCCCTGACTTCCTCCCTGATTCCCTCTTTGCTCTTTTTCATCGTGACAGAGTTATAAGGAAATAAAAACTTCAGGCTTTGGGGTGTAATATCATTGGTTCAGCTTTTTGGACTCACGAGAGTGTGTCGCTTCTCTACTTCATGCACAGCAAAATTTTCTGAAGGAGATGTGTGTGTTTTAGCATGGTATCAGCAGTGGAGGAACAGTACTAGAGTTCTGCATTACTTTTGTATTCCATAGCCTTTGTCAATAGATCAGCATTTTGTTGGCTGACCTTTTTGTTTGTCTCTTGTTTAGCCTCATTAACCTTTGAGGAATGAGGTGCATGGGGCAGCAGGCAATCAAAACACAGAGAACCTGAGAAGGTCACTGTAAGGTGGTGTGCAGCTGGACTTCACACTTCCTTGCTGTCACTCTATTCCGTATTTCTTAAGGGAGGAATCACAACAGGTGAGTTAAGTCTGTGCTGGTTCCCCAGAAGCACTGCTGGTCTCTTGAGCACACAGGGACCTTCCCTGTGAGCTGATTCTATTAATTGACATCCAGGTGCTCATCAGCTCCCTTCCCCATTTTTCGTATCAGCGGGAAAGTATTTTGGGCACACAAGGAGAAAAGAACCATAATTTGCTCTGACAGACACTCCACTTTGGACAACGTGGGGAACCAGGCAGTGCAGTATTGCATGTAGCATTATGAACCTATTTGGTCAGTGATTTCTTCTTACAGTTTGAGGAATTATCAATTTATTGTTTGCAGCCCATCCTAAAGGGTTTTTATGGGGATCAGAGCTTTTTGCAAAACTGGACAAGTCTTGCCTCCAGTGGTCTGAAAAGATAGCTCTTTGTAATTTTTTATCATTTGTGCTATTCTGGGGGCTCAGTTTAAGTCACTGGGGTCAGATTATCCTTAACTCGGTGATTTCAAAGTGTGAAATCTACCAAAGCACAGTAAAATATGATGAAATGTAAAAAACTATGAAGGGGAGGATAAGTTTATAAGCAACATTAGGTAAAAAAAAAAATAATTAGCAAAATAATGAGGAAAGAAGAAGTAAGAAGAGAACTAATAATTATTTAAGGGGATTTTTTTTTTTTTGGTTCCTGTGCTGCTCCTTTAGGAGTTCTGACCATCTCTTAAGAAGTGTGTTCTGGATAACACTGGGCATAGCTGGTATAATCTCACACCAGAGCCAGGTAAGTCAGGTGAATCAGAAAGCACTGGGCATGAGCAGAGGTAGAAGTTTCTACGTTGTGACTTTGCATATATGGTTGAAGCTAACACTGTGTAAGAATTGATAGCATGCCAGTAAACCCAGATGACCAAACAACAGCTAAGGTATTAGGGAAAAGTTTATTCTGAAGTCAGAAAACCTAAATACAGTGCTAAATCATGCAGCAGGTTACAGAGCACGGCAGCAGGTCTGTTCTGGTGCTTTTATAACAACATGTTTCAAATGCACATATCTTCAAGGCTCTGTTCTCCCCTGTGCTTTTACTGTCTCCCTCTCTCCCAGCAGGGGCCTCAAGCACCTGAGAAAGTGTTATCTCTACACAGGGAATCCTGCTTCTCAAAACAGGCAGAGGATAAACATCAGTAGGTGTAATAAATGGGATTTCCCCACAATGATCTTTCCCAAACCTAGCTTTGCCAGCTGCAAAAGTCCCTTGAGTGAAAACAATTCTAAAACCAACAAGCTCTCTTTTCTCCTTGCCAATCTTCTCTTTTCAGCCCCTTCTCCCCCACACACTGGCAGACAGAATTTTAAGATTGAACACTCTAAATCAAAACTAACCCAACCCAACCAACTAACCAATCAACCCCACAAACATATTCTTCACTGATATTTATTACAACACATCTGCTTTTCTAGAATAATTCAAAAAATTTAGCATTTGTGAAAAACATCAGTTTGGTAATTAGAAATGGATCTTGTCCAAAGGAAGATTGTACCACTTTAAATAAGTTAAAATGGGGCAATCAGTACTGTCTCCTGGGAATTTAATTTTAAAAGTAAAAAAAAACCCATGTTGACAGAATTTTTGTGCCAATTCAACTGTTTTATTATAAGACCTTTAATTATATTGGCACAACTTTCTTACTAGGGCAGGGGAGAACACTTTGCAGTCTCCTTTGCTGGTAGAAGATGCTGGTGCCCTCTTTTCCCTCCATTTTGCTACTGGGTTACCACTCCGTATCTCACCCAGTGGAAGGGACCGTATGGACAGCTCCCCCTATAGACTAGGCAAAGGCAGGTTTAAGCAGGTGGGAGTTACTGGGGTAAGACTGCACCTGGACTCACCTCCACACACAAAAGAAATGAAAGTAGTGACACCCACCCAGCTGTCATGGACAAGTAGATGGGAACAGTAATGTCTTCACTGCATGTGTGGCTCTGATAAGAATACCTGTCCTGGGTTTAGGCAATAAATAAATGAGTGTAAAAGAGCTCTGAAATCCTCTACTTCCCCAAAGATAATGGGTATGTTAGACATTTGCAGCAGCCTGAACTACTGAACAGTCAATAATTTATCACGTTTAACTTGCACAATTGAACCATCTAACATTGTCCATCAGGGCTTGTTCCTAACCATGCTTTTTGAGCATCTACACAATATCTGATTTTTATTAGATGTAGGACAGGCATAGTTCAGTGTCATTTAAGAAGTTTAGAAGCTAATTTATCATACTCTAGAGACAAGGAGCCATTGGAGGGAGTCCAGCAAAGGCATACAAAAACGATGAAGGGACTGGAGCATCCCTCCTATGAGGAAAGGCTGAGGGAGCTGGGCCTCAGTGGTGTCCTGAAACAGGATAAGGGTCAATAAGCATAAAATGAAACACACAAAGTTCCATCTAAATATGAGGAAAAACTTTAGCTTGAGGACACTGGAACAGGCTGCCCAGAGAGATTGTGGAGTATCTGGAGATATTGAAAATATCAGGGGGCTTGGGCTAGATGATCTCCAGAGGTCCGCTCCAACCCCAACCATTCTGTGATTCTGTAACAATGTGAGTGATACAGTGGATTGTATCACAGGACAATTTGGGCTGTATTTTACAAAACTGTTTTGTATAACAAAAAGCAGGAAAATTTCACTTCACTATTGGTAACATTTTTCTTTCAGAAACTAAAAAAAAGAGTTGTGTTAATTTTAAAATAGACATTTAGTAATCCTAAGGATTTCTTATTGACGTGTATGTCCATACCTATGACAGCATAGTCACAGTCTCAGTCAAGAGCCAGCATTTTCCTGCACTTTTAAAATATAGCAAAAGATAATGGAAGCATACTTTCACATGCAGGGAATCATGATATTTTAAATGCCTTTGAAATGTCTTTTTGGTAACAGGGGTGAAAAAAAAAAACTTGACAAAAACAAGGTTTGATTTGATTTGCAGTTTTAGAGATATAACGATGTGTAATATAGGAAGCTGTACTATTTATCCAGCAAAAGTCGATATGCCAGTTTGGAAAGATAATCTGTGATAGGGTTTGAAAGATAATCCATGATAGGGCTGTTCAGGAATCTCACTTGAGCATTTTCACTGACTTCAGTGACACTGCTTCCATGTACATAAGCAGGATTTGATTCTCTGAAATTGTGCTCTGGCTATTACATTGTAAATTGCAGCACCTTGCATTTGCTGCTTAAAGAGAACTGTGTAGTAGGGTAAAAGTAGACAATAGTGATGTCAGACCAGAGCCTGAGAACTCAGTGGCATTATTCTTTTGTTTTGAGTTAGGCAAATGCTTTATGAGATCCAGGATGAAAATTGGAAGTCTCAGGATAACGGAACATTAAATTTTCCTTTTTTTCTTTAAAAAAACAATCCTTACAACTCTAAACAAGAAATAAAAAAAAGTAAGAAATATCAAGAGCTGTTCATTGCAAAACCAAGCATGGCTGAGCTTTATAGAGCCAGAATTCGCTTTTTTATAGAGTGTGTGATTTAATACCACTGAGACTGAAAGAGGTTGTCAGGCAGAAGATGAAGCAAGCATGAGCTATTTAGCCCTGTTCTCGCAACAGATCCGTCATAACTGGTGGCGGCATCTGTTCTGGCAGCACTAAAATAAGTATGTGAATAAGGAGGTGACCCAAACAAAATTAGCCATTTCTCCTCCAGTAAAGATATAGTGATATAACTATCTGGTAACAGAGAGAACAAAATAGTGACTTTCTTCATTGCTCTATTTTCTAGTTTCTTTTTATATGTATATAGCATGTCTAAGAGAGCTCTAATCTCTAGAAAGGATCAAAACAAATTCCTCCAAATTGAGGGAGGAGAAGTAAGAGAGGAACCGGAAAGGCTTGTTCTGTCTAAATTTAGGTGTTACTAAATAGATAGAACTTGAGAAGTAAAAATAATGTTTTTGTGTCACTTGCTTTATAGTTCCTCTCTTTCATTTGGAATTGCCATCTAGTGATAGTATTCTGTGGCTTCACTCAAAAGACTTTTGTACTCCCTGTGTGACCATTCAGGACTTGAATAATGTGTCGATTTGAACCTCTCACAGTCTCAGTCATGTCTCATCAGGAACTTCTGTGTCTGTGACAGACTGCACAGAAAGTGGCAGGACTATGACTCTTTCTGTGACTGGCCCATGTTGCAAAGAAGATGGGGTCCAGCCTCTTTAGGTCTCCTGGTAGGCTTATGCCTTGAACATTTAATGATACTCTGGCTTTCATACTTGCACATAGACCATACTGTCCTGAAATATAAGCATTCTGGGACATAATGAAACAATGACAAGAAAGGCACAGGCCATGTATCTTGAGCTCAGCTAGACCTGGCTTGTGTTATCCTGTGACTTGCAGCAATTTTTCCTGCGTCCCACAAAGGAAAGCGCACAAGCGTACTCCATGTGCAAGGCATGTTTCAAACAACTTTTGAAGATGAAAGTTGTTGAAAAGATGAAGATGTTCAACTTTTCCTGCTTTTTTGAGCTCTTCACACTGCAAAGACAAAAATCTCTTCCTGCACTGTGGAACAGTCTGTATTGGCAGAGGAGTGAAAAAGGCAAAGATTGTGCCACCTTCTGTAAGACAAATAGATATGTGGCTTTCATTTCGTTACTGATGCAGATGGAGAGTTCTGTCTTCAAAGCTTAAAAGTGTAAGAGAAAAAGAAAGAGAAAAGGTGTATAGTGCTGTTAATTCAGCACTATTTGAGGACACCTCAGATTCAGACTCAATGGCATGAAGGAGACCACAAGCAAGATGGTTCATGGAACAGTAAATTAGGCAGAGGAAAAAGACAGAAATGGCTTTGGCATTCTTTTGGAGGGGAAAACCCCACCCAACTTGTAAAATATCTGTGTAATGTAAACTAGTAGTTTTGTTTCAATATCTGCATCTTCCTTACTTAATTTTGAAGGTATATTCCCAGTATGGAAAGTGGCCTTTTTCTGTTTTTCTGGTCATCACAGACTTACAGCTCAATTACATGACCCTTTTGGATTTGAAAGCCTGCACTTGTGGATGGAGGTAGTTAGTGGCTGATCCTTTCAGCCTCAGACAGGAATGCACATTCTTTGTTTTCACAGTAAAACGGGCAACAATAATAAAAGCATCATATTGAGAAGTTGGTTTTGGTTTTGGAAGCTCAGAGCAAAATGCGTATTCAACCAGCTGAAGTGATGCCTGTTACTGCAGAGGTCTGTTCATCTCACCTGTTTTAAGGCTTCTAATTAAAGGACCAAATTTTTCTTTGACTCCTAAAAGATCACTTGGTATAATATAGGGGGATATAAGGCTCCTTTTGAAAGAACTTACCTGTCCTGTAACTTCACGTCAGGTAAAGGGAATGCCCCCAATGTGATTTAAATTATATTTGGTGTAAATAAGATAATAACAGGATGTTATATTGTGAACCATGGAGCTACTGGAAGTTACAAAACCTTGTGTATTTTGCTAGGCTACTCTAAAGAAAAAAAAATACAGGAACTGGCTGATTTTTCTACAAAATATAAACTCTTTACCTGAAAAACTTAAGAGAAAATTGTTTCAGATCTACTGAAAGTGATAGTATATCACTCAGTGAAGGATATTATTCAGACACATTGAGCATTTATGTACAGTTCTCTGCTTTCTGAGGGTACTAAAACTCTTGAGAACTACCTGATGATAGTGCTTCCTGAGTAGATAGAGCAAACACGATTTTGTATAGCCTTCTGAAAATTTAGGATATGGCATAACCGAAAGTGGTAGGTCTTCAAAAATTCTTTTGGCTTTCATCTTTTCATATTGTTAATACATCTTTAATTCCCTTTAATTCCCAGGTCAGATGAATTTGAGATTCTTCTCTCATTTATGGTCATAATTCTCCATTCCATGCTTTTCAGATGTGATCTCTTTCAGCATTTTTTCACTTTTTCCTGCCTCTTTTTCACTGGGGCAGACAGCGGCTCACAGTACACAGCCAAGAAGCAATATAAGAACAAGGTTAGGAAGAAGGCAACGTTAAGGAGGTAGCTCCCAAATGCAATGTCCCAGCTTCCAGCAACTTACAGCTCAGAGATTAATCTAGATGACATTACTTTGTGTCAATAGAGCTTGATGTATTTTGGTTCAATTAAGGTGTTGAGTCACTTCTGAGATCAAGTATTAGAGTTCTCAGCATCTTGGGACAATGAATTGCACTGTTTACCTCTGATTTCTGTAGAAAGTATTCTATTTTTTTATTAACTACTTGAATTTGATGCCTTCTACTTTTTGTATATTGAGAAATTATGAACCACTGTTCCTTATTTCCCTTTATTCATGTTTTTATAAAGTTTTGTTATATTTCCTCACATAAAATTATTTTCCAGGCTTCAGAGTCTAAATCTATTAAGTTTCCTTTTCAGAGTGAGTTATTTTATTCTGTTGTCTTTCTTTGCAGCTATTTTAGTTCTACTCAAGCCTTTTGGTGACAGAAGTGGAAGACCCACTTAAAATGTACTGTGGCTTTATTCTGTGGTATAGGGATATTTTTTGCTATGTTCAATATTCCTTCCCTAAAAAATACTAACATCACAGTTGCTTTTCTGAAAGTATCTTATTTAAGCCCATGAAAAAACCTTAATATCTTTTCCATGAGGAATATTATCTGGTTAAGAATGCATCACTGTGTATGATCTAGTCAGTGATGGTTTTCCCATGTGCATTACCTTATCTTTATCAGTAATTTACCTCCCAATGGATTGTTCAGTGACTTACCTCTAGCATGTCCTTCCTTAGTCATTTGCTTCAGACTTTTGTATTTACTAGCCTAAACTTATAATCATGATAAGATATTGTCATCTTACTTTGTTAACCCTCTACAAATTTGCGAACACTTACCAGAGTTAATCATTTATGCGTATGTTGAAAAGTATCAGATTGAGCTAAGACGCTTCTAGCATGTAAATGAGTCTCTTGCCTTCTGAGGTTATTCTTACTCTGCTTCCTATTTTGCATCTAAGAATCTACAAGACAACTTTCTTCCTTATATTGACAGGGACTTTGTTAAAAACCCACAGAAAATCCCAAGTAAATGATGTATTAACCAAATAACTCTGGTCTAGAAGCTTATTTTGATTAATTCTGGAAACTCCAATGAAATGTGGTCATGACCTCCCTCTATAGAATCTACATTGGTTCTTCCTCAAGGTTCCTTATTTGTTTATGTACATAATGATCCATTTCCTTTTTGAGTCACAATTAGCAGGCAGACCAATATAGGATATTGTGGTGGACATCAGCTGCAGACTGCCTGAGCAGAAAGAAATAGATGAGGCCTTCTTCAGACAACTAGAAGAAACTGAACATTCTCTAGTCCATGGAACCTGATGAGATGCAATCCCAAATGCTGAGGGATTTGGTTGATGTGTTTGTGGGGCCACTCTTGATCATTTTTGAAGGGTCATGGTGACAGGAAAAGTTTCTGAGAACTGGCAGAAAGCACTCTCAGGAAGTTTTTTCATGATTCAAAGTTGGAAGAGGTGGTTGATGCACCAGAATGTTGCACTGCTATTTAAAGGGACTTCTACAGGCTTGAAAAACAGACTTTTACAGGCTGGAAAAAGGGACAATCAGGAAACTCATGAAGCTCAACAAATGGACATGCCAAATCCTGAACCTGAGGAGGAAGAACCCTATCAGCATCAGTACAGGCTTGGGCCAATCATCGGAAAAGCAGCTTTGTAGGGAAGTCCCTAGGGATGCTGGTGGACAAGGAGTAAAGCATGAGTCAGCAGTGTACCCTTGCAACAGAGGTCGGGGGAGGTGATTCTTCTCTGCTCAGCCCTGGTGAGTCACACCTGGAGTTCCCTGTCTGCTGTCGGGCTCCCCAGGAGAAGCAAGATGTGAACATGCTGGAATTCATGTAAAAAAAGTGAACTCTTTTGTACTGTGAGGAAGACTGAACAAGGAACAGCTTGCTCAGAAAGTGTGGAATCTCCATCCTTGGAGACATTCTAAGTTTGACTGTTGCTGTAAGCAACTGACTTCTGCTGTCTGGCTTTGAGTAGGAGTTTAGATTACCTCATGAAGATCTCCAGAGATTCCCTCTAACCTCAGTGATTCCGTGTTTCCATGTTTCTGTGATTGCTGTAGTTTCTAACAGTTTTCCCAGTGCAGATGTCAGAAACAGCTGTCAATATTTTACCATCAGAGCCTTTCAAAGATGGATTATTTTTTTACTGTGTTCTATTCACCTGGTACTAATACAATTTTAAGGAATAATTTAACACCACAGTTTATAATATTTATGTTTTATTTTTCTTTTTTTTTTTTTCCTGAACTTTGTGTCGTTTCATTTGCCTTTTCATTTTCTGTATTTTTCTAAAGCATCTTTTGCTATCACTTTTATCAGAGTCAGATTCTTCAGTCCATTCCAAGTAAAGAAAGCTTCAGTCATCACACATTTTCTAACATACCTCCAGTGATTACAGATATAAATGATTTGAAGACCTCTCTTCTTTAAGAACTTCTTTTACACTGTCATTTTCTGGCCTCACAGTCTATTCATCTCTTATTTTGGGATGCTTATTACACATTTGTTATTAGTCCTTATGTCACTAGCTTTTATGTGTTCAATTAGACATTGCAGTCCATTGAATACCTTCTATTTAAAAGGTTACATCAACTGTGTATTGTATTTATGGATATTTGGGAGAAAATACTCTTTATCCAAAACTGTGTTTAAGGGATATGAAAAAGTTGTACCATTTTTTTGCTTCTCTCCAGTGTTCAGAATTTATAGATAATGACTTTGACCTCATCAGGACCTTTTGAGGTAATAGATAACCAGAAGGATGTGTATGCCTGGAGAAGACTGTGTGAGGTCAAGAAGTTCAATTTCTGAAAGATCTTCAGGGGATAAAGCTAAAGATTTTAAAGGACATTGCTAGACACAAGTGTAGTGATATTGAATGTTAATGAATACAGCTGCATCTGTTGGATGGTCCCTGTCTTAGCTTATGGCTATGAATTATGGTCTAAGTAATGTTTGCTTTATCTTCTTTAGGTCATTAGGAGTTCTTTGTGTGCACTATTATTTTTACTAGCTGTTCATTGTCACTTCATCAGAGTTCTCAGTCTTTAAAAAATACCTTTTCTTTTTGTATTCATATATATGTTTGTGGATATATTTATTTCCATTGTTGATGAATTTTTATTTGTATACTTATAGGCATTTTTTATTGCATACATCAGATTGAGAACCCGCATTCAATATTTCATTAAGAATGAAATTATTTTGAATTGAATTTTGAGATTTTTAAGAGCGTATTTTCTTTCAATATTTTGACCAAGAAAAACATGAGGAAATGAGAGACAGCACATTTTTAGTCAGTATTGAACCAAAAAGTGACTGTGCCCACAAACTGAGTGAAAAAACTCCTGAATGGAGAAATTTTTGGCACTTAAAATTAATTTCTGTGAAAATGAAATAAAGATGCAGTCTATAAGATGCATAGTTACAAATCATATATATTAACAATATCAGTATTTCTTTGGATAGTGTTTGCCAGAAATTCAGTTGTTCATAAAAATTGCTGTATTGTTTTTTTCATCATTTCGAAGATGGGATGGCAATTCCAGGTGGATATTATCTGATTTAAAGGAGCATATTATGTTTAACTTACTTAGTTTCTTGTGAAATACAGATAATCTACTATTTGAATTCAGACTGATTGCTTGTATTACTGTCCATAAGATAAATCTGCCACTACGAAAGTGTGTTTGTCTCCAAGACAAGAGAAGATTTTGTTCCCCAAGTAGCTCCATATGCTAGCTAAAATCAAGGGCTGTGGAAAAAAGACTGTTTGGAAAATGATGTGGAATCATATAAGCTGCTGAACAACAGCATGTCTGCTTTAGGACTTCTATCTTTCTATTCCATGATAAATTCAGAGGCACTGCCAACTGCTGCCAATTTTTGCCACAGAAGAGTTTATGGATCAATATCCAGATGTAGACCCACCTTTTCATCAGACAACAAGAAATCTGAAGTTGGGTAAACCAGGCATAATTTTCCAGATAAATAGGCTAGTTTCATATTATGCTACATTGCTGATAGAGAATTTTGACTATAATAAATTTTTATATTAAAATCTCAAATCTATATTTTTATTTTAAAAAATGAGTATGAGCCTTGAAATAAGAAACTGTTCAGAGGATGGCTGAACTGCCTTAGTAGATGGGAAAGGAGTTCCACAGCTCTGAAATGGACAGACCTTTACAGATTAGAGTCAA
Source organism: Myiotriccus ornatus (assembly GCA_036023395.1). Taxonomy (NCBI): domain Eukaryota; kingdom Metazoa; phylum Chordata; class Aves; order Passeriformes; family Tyrannidae; genus Myiotriccus; species Myiotriccus ornatus. The sequence continues at coordinate 18,917,214 of JAYRBT010000082.1, read as the reverse complement.
TACACTGAATTCTACAGGAGAGATATCAGAGGTAATTGCACAGGTGAGGAACAACTGAAATATATTCATGGATATGTATCACACTAAGCAGGGTGTATATGAAGGGTTTTTTTCACGTTACTTTGGGACCTTGGACCCCTGTGTATAACAGGCTTAAAATCAGTACTGTTCTCATTCAAAATGCACTGCAACACAAATCTGGGTTAATTTAAATAGGTATATAAACAGCAGCCCTGTCTATAAACCAGCAAAATGTGTTAGAATCAAATAATCCAATAAAAACAAAAGTGCTCCAGCTGAACAGAAGTGGAAAGGGTTGTACAAAATTCCTGATATACCCAGAATTCTAGAGTTATAGAAAAACCAAAATTAGCAGAGATAGTTTGCATTTTTATTATTGACTGGAAATAACTGCTAGTTAAATATTTTTTGAGGATATGGGGAGTGTATTTTCTGCTTGTCAGGCAGGCTGTTCTCAGAAGAGAATTTAATCTGTAATAAGACAGCTTTTTACTTTTACCTCTTCAGTCAAGGTTTCTATTTACATAGAAACTGCTCTTTAAATTCATTATGAAAGCTTAAAAAAATCCAGACTGAATTTTGCCAATGGTTAGTCCTTTGTATAAAAAATTAGTCTTTCTAATGAGGTCAGCTTTGGTCACAGTGATTTGTTAGAAGCAACAGACCATATTCAGGTTCATCAAAACTTCATTATATTCCAGTTCCTAAAAGTGACAAGAAAAAATAACGTTGTAATCTAAGATGTCAAGGAAATAATGTATCCAAACAGTTTATGTGCATCTTAAGGCCTTAGTGAGGTGGTGCTATGCTGTGCTGCGTCTTCTTATTTATTACATCCGGCAATATATTGGATCCAATTTTTACAGCAGGAATAATCCACAGCTACCAACATAGTCCTGTTATTTTTATCAGAAGTATTGAAAGTTACCTTATAATTGAGAGCTTCTTTAGGTTCTTGGAGCTGTGTGGCATCTGCCTCCTTCACGGCTGTTCAGAGTTGAGGAATGATAAAGAAGTCTTGAGAAGCATTTCCAATGTCATCTGTCGCAAGATCTATACAACATAAGAGGGCAATATGCATTCCATGACACGTATTCCCCTGAATGTTCTCAAAACTCTTCAGAGTTTTGGCTGTGTTTTTTACTGAGATTAGTCAGGAGGCTTTCAGTCTTGCAGTTTTAGCTTTGTTTCATGATTAAATTCTGCTTACGCCCCCCTTCAGTCCTCTTTTAGGTCTGTCACTCAGGTACTATAGTGATGATCAACAGGAGGGAAAAAATGTCTCAAAAGGGGCAAACTGTATTTCAGTGTGCAAAGTAGGGAATGCAGGAAAACTGAAATCTCTCCATGCCCTACACCCTGAATTCTTTAAGTGTGTTATTAAACCTGAGAACTGCTTTTCCGCTTAGAAAGAGGCTCTAAAGTGATCATTAATGTTCCCTTGGTATAACCTTAGCAGTCTGATGAAATTCTATATCAGATAATTGTGTTCCACCTTCCCAAATTCTCTGTGCCATTTCAGTGGGATATGAGGTTCTTTTCTCACTCTCTGTTCTTAGCTGTTGTGAGCAATTGCTGTCTAGAGGCAACACTACAGTGGGTGAGCAATCTGCTTACCTTGTCTCTCCATTTATTTCCTGAGGGAATGTTGATTCTTAATTTAATATTTTTAAAACACTGTAAGTGCACTTCTAGTAAGAATTGGACAAAACATTACTTTCTTTGCTGTTTCAGTGGAAATGATACCTTGCTAAAAGCTTGTTGTTTCCCTGCAATTTCTATACAGTCACAGAATATTTTGAATTGGAAGGGACCCACGAAGATCACTGAGTCCAACTTTCAAGTGAATGACCCATAGAGGAATCAAAGCCCCAACCCTAGTGCTACCAGCACCATGCTCTAACCAGCTGAGCTCATCTCAGAGTGTGTAAAATAGTACAACATTTTAAAGAAAATGTTTACTAAGTATGTTAATTTTTTGAGAATCATAAATTAGATGTAAATCAGTCCTATTTCTTCTGTTTCCCAGCAGTAGACTTGCCTTGCTCCAGAAGGCAGAAATAGGAGATGGTAAGTGAATGTACAGGAAGAAAGAGGATGTGAGGGCTGTACATAACACAAGAAAACTAAACTAAATACAATTTGCTTTCCCTTTCTGAGATGTGGTGTGAAACATATGTTGTATGACAGAATGACAATTTTTCTGCTATTATGCTCTCTTGATCATATTGATTAACTTGTTCAACAAAAATAAAGATGTTTTCTTTAAATGCAATATTGAATTTGCTTTAGTGGAATGCTAATGAAATATAGCAGCAAGGGAACAATTTATTTCTTGCTGAGTTATGATCCTCTTTGTGCTTCGACAAAGGATAGTAAAAGTCTTTGGACATATCCCACATGATAACATAACTTCTTTATTGAGAGTAACTCCATGAATAATATTTTTAGATATAAGAAGGGGAATTTGGCTATCTGTGTTAACTAATATGCATATTTTTTTGCTGCAGTTCTTCTGCGGACAGTGGTCTTTGCTATAATTATCTTCTTTGAGAGTAAAGGCAGAAATCTATTGAATTCCAACGTTAATATATCATGTTCTCTATTCATATAATGCTGGTTTCTGCAGCTATCTAAATAACTTTGGCAGTTAGAGGGTAATGAGAAGCTTAATTAATGCTTTGTATACTGTCACCTACAACTGGAAAGCACTGTCTGTGTCAGGTAGGGCAACTCCTACCACAGCATGAAAATTTGTGTCTGGAATAAATTACTAGGTCATAGTATACCACTCAGTCAAACCTCCTGTATACTATGTGGTATTGCATTTTATTCAGAAATTAGATTAGAAGGCATCAAAAAATGACCTGCAGAGTCTGTTAGTGTTTTGGGGAAATCCTGTCCAGTGCTTAATCACCCTGATTATCAAATAATATCCTTATTCCTTTTTTCACTTATTTTAGCTGCAGTTGTCACCTTGTTCCAATAATCTAAGTGGCCCCTTCATATCTGGTGCTATCTTTCAACTAAAGTGCTAAGTACTTGACTATTTTCAAGGAGTTTTATTTATATTATTTTAAAAATTCTGCAGTTGAAAAAAAATTTTCTAAACCACCAGATATAGTTTAAAAATTTTAATGGAAAAATATTCCTTTTTGTAAAACTAAAACTTTCCAAAAAAAACATTTCTAAATCAAATATTTCAGACTGTACAAGGGAATCAATGTGATAACTGATAAACTTTGACTTGAGCTTCAGATACTGTCTGTCATGTACATACCAGCTGACATGTTGTTTTGTCATGCTTTTATTTTGGTTTATTTTCTCTTTTGTGAGGTAGATTTGTGCAGAACTATCTTTCTGTGAAGTTTTTCACCTTTTTTATTTCCACCTTAGTTCAGTGTTTAAATTACTGGTATTTTAGCTGAGAAGGATTTTGACTTCCCAGGTATGTTCTTTTCAGAATATTCAAGTCTTGTTCTTATGAAACAGAAGTAAAATCATCTCAGTTCTTTTTTTGATAGTCCTTGTTTTTGCAAGCAATAATTGTATTAAACCCTTTTTGCCTCACGGTGGGTCCTTGGGACCTGACTATTTATTATAACTCCCACACAGTTTCTGCAGTTTTTGTTCCCAGGAAAGGCCTCCATTCCTTGTTTCTTGCTGTAAATGTTTACATTTAGTTGTATTGAATCAAAGATTTTGTAAAGACCTCTTTAACCAAGAAATCTATGTTATTTTGCATGTCATTTTATAAGACCTTTATATTCCAGTCTGAGCATAAGTGGTTGAGTACTATAGAATCTAAATGTTATTAGAAAATTGATGAGTCTCACAAACACTCCTTTCAAGCTTGCCTAATGGGCCAATTTTTAATTTTCTTATTATGCACTTGCACTGCTAATTCAAATGTCTTTATTAGTCCTAATTTCTTATACTTCTACAGTAAGAACATTTAAACAAATTTGCCACTTCATCCAATAATTAAGTCAATTTTGCTTGACAAGATCAATTTCCTGGAAGACAATTATAAATTAAATTATTTGGTTCCCGTAACAGGTTTTCCAAGAGTTTGTCTCATTTAATATCAGATATTCCTGTCAACCTCTTTGTCTTTTGTGACATTGGCACAATTCTCTAGCAATATTTTAGCATTTCGTGGGAGTTCCAGATTTGTTTGAAGGAACATATGCAGATCAGAGATGTCCACTGGTTTGAAAGTTTGACCATCTCTATTAAGTGCTGATTAACAACCTCTTTAGTTATTGTTGTGAAGTCTTCTAAATTTGTCAATTTTTACATTATCCTACTTCCCAAATGTAAAATAGAAATATTTATTGAACACTTCAGTCTGCTCATTGGTCGTTGCTGTTGTTACTATCATTAACATTTTCATCTGATAATGAATAAAAAATGTTGATAGATTTATCTTTTCAATATGCTTAAAGCACTTTTTTTTTGTCTTTTGTTCTGCCATCAACTGGTTTTCCCCAATGTACTTGTTATCCTTTGTCACTTCTATATACTTCATAACTTCTAATTTATTTTGATTTCCATTTTCTCTTTTCCTCCTTATTTTATTTCTAATTGTTTTCTTATTTTCAATTGCTGCATTACCTTTTCTGCTGAAACCAGAGTGGGCTTTTAGACAAAGTTGAATTGTTTATACATGAAGTGAAAAAATTGGGTATGCTAGAGACCTGGAGGAAAACTAGTATAATTCAGGTAAATTCAGGAGTGTGGTCTGTACAGAATCACTTTGAATCACTTGAAGTGGAGTGAAGCTGTGTTTGTCAAGATTGGAAGAAACAGAACCCTGAAAGGTGTACTTGTGTCTATGAATTGTGAGGAAAGCCTGTGCCTTAAAGACACTTGTCAGGAAAAACTAGGAAGAGTGTGGACTATCTGGATTTGAGGACACATTATTGGATCTGAGTAGGCAGTAGATATAAAAAAGAAGCTGAAAAAAAAAAAAGGCTGAAGAAGTGATTATTGAAGAAATCAGCAAGCTCTGCGTAGTCTGCTGAGTTTAAATCACACAAACGAGGAGACAAAAAGTGTCAGAAGGTCTGGCAGAGATTTGAGTTTGAATATGAGTGGCAAATCTTATGGCAGAAATGAATCTGCACATGCTAGCAAAGAGATTTCAAAAGCTGTGCTTGCAGTGGAGATCATAAGAGAAAAAGAAGGAACAGAGGGTAAGAATAGGGTAAGGTGGGGTAAGAATACAGACTTTTGTTTTATAATAAACAACTGGCATTGACTTTCTTTCACTGTTTCAATAAGCAGAAATTATTCAGGTCCACTGCCCATCTGGTTATAGAAACTGGAACTGTGTGAATGAATATGTGATGTTGTTATCTTGTTACCTGAAGAAATCTAGGATAAGTTTCTGAGACTTTGACTATTTTCTGAAAAAATATCATCAGAAACAGCTGATGAACAATTAAATGGACATAATTTGGGAAACATCGCTATTAACACTTTTAGTCCAAAAATTATATATATGAACACATTTTTGTTTTGATCTCAGTTTATGAGGAATTTTTTTCAAACTATTGTCTCATGACTGAAGCGGTGTATTTTCCAGTCTGCATAGAAATGGGGGGGATGCAGTGAGATTCTCTTTTGTCACCTTATGTCATAATCCCAGGGGAGAGGTCTGTAAACAGTCTTTCCTCCACCAGAAAATAGTCTGTGCCTTTGAAAAAAAAGGAGGAAGGTCTGGAGAAAGTGGCCATCATGGTTGTAAATATCTGTAGCCAGTGGTGCAAAATGCCTAATATGATTAATCTTATCTCCGTCACCTTTACCTGCTCAGGTCCTCTATCTGCAGTGAGATACAGATCAAGTTTAATTCTTGAAGCTGTAGTGGAGTGCTTTTGGTTCACTGTATGCTGCCCCATAAAAAAGACAACGTGTGAATATGCAAGGCAATGATTTTAAAGTTGATTTCCATAAGTAAAATTTTGCTTGGAGAATATCTGCACCAATCTAATCACAACTATTAAAACAAGTTCATTCCCTAAAGTAACTGCTGTGATTATTATTTTCCCCAACCTACAAGTTTCAATTAGTGATTTTGTTTGTTCCCCTTGGTGTAAGACAAATAACAGAAATAAGTTATTATTTATGTTGTACAGATTAAAACAATCAAATGTAGTAATGTTGCTACCAGGTGTTTTAGCATTAGTGAGGAGGATCTGAAGCTTACAGCAGTGGGGGGCAGAAATGCCTATCATTCAATTGCTTTGGCATCCACCTTCAGAGAAATAACCATCAACACTAAAGTTATACCTCTGTCCCAAGCATGGAACATCAGACAAACTTCATACAGATATAAAAACACAAACCTGTTTTTCACTGGAAAAATTATTTCTATGGTTTGTATAAAAAATATTATAACAAATGTGTTGCAAATGTTGATAAAGACTTCCATAACTTTTTCAGGTTTGTTTTTTTTTTTTTTTTTAAGACTAAGCATTTGCTAAGTATTTTACATCAAAACCTGCCAATTGAATATATAGTTCAGGATTTCAGTTTGTTGCTTTTTCTTTACATCAGCAACAATTTGTAACACTTTGGATCAATTTCTAGTTCCAGAGTGTAGCATATTCCAAACTAGTTCTTTCCTGAATTGTTTTGAAAAGTATTATTTGCTAATCATGACAACAAAAGTAATGCCATCATATTATTGCACCTTGGTATTAAAAATCAAAGATGAGGAATGTTAATTCAGACAGCATGTGCATTACTGCTCTCACTGTCATGTAATTTGATCTACTAAAAACAATGATAAGCTGCTCTAAAGTGTAATCAAGAATGGTGCAAGTCAGTCAGGCAATACTTACCTGAAGTTTATTCCATCTATAAGGTCCTACTACTTAGAAAAAAAGAGAATCTTAAAAAAAGTGATGTTAACTGCTCTACACTTTGAGTTCTTTTGTAAGTTATATAAGAGAACATCTGGGTAAAATGGCTTAGTCTTCATTTGTCAGGATAACGAAATTGTAGAACATTGCTTTAAATTTGCCTCATTTAAGGTGCACGTCGTATAATGATAATATATCCTGATAACCACTATTCTTCATGCAACCAAGTTGCTATTGCAGTGATTCTTTGATTTGAAAATATGAAGATATATCTTTATAATGATATTATGTGGTGAAAGCCAATGGCATTTGTTTTAGGTGAAGTATGTGAAGGCATGAAAATCAGGTAATAATTACTTTTTGTAGAAACAGTTTTTGTTCATGGAAAATATTCTACAGAAAATGTCTGTCTTGATAAGCATGGGCTTCTAAGTGAGCGGAGGATTTTTAAGTTTTAGAATCATTCTGTCTACTGAAAATAAATACTATTGTATCTGTATTTCATAGTGACTACTGAGTGTAAAAATGTTTCTACTCAATGCTATAATTGATTGTGAGAGCAGTTCTTGCTAGGTAAATATTTAATATTTTTAGTCCACTATTCTTGCATACAGACAAGGCTTTTTAACGTTGCCTGATCGTTACGTATGTTAACTATTGTTTGGATTTTTTTTAGTTTTGTTTAAAATTTGAATTTTTCATGAGGAGCAATGCTAATAGATTCATTAACAGGTAATTACTAACATTTTAAAGAAACGATCCTCCACCTTCTAGTTACTTGAAATGCATCTATATCTGATTCCAGAAAAGTCTCTAAGTTAGGACTTTTTTGATTTGCTTGGTCTAAGTGATAGAAAGAACAGGAAAAGAGGTAAGGATTTCAGACTCTTTATTTCCCATACATCACGTAATTTTGTTCATAATACCTAATAAATTCAAAGTTGATGTTATGACTGGATAATCACTTTTTGCATGCTTCTTGCATATGCTGTTGCATGTATTGCATGTATATTATGCAAAGATATAGTTATATTCTGTTTGGTCACCAAGAATAGTATATATGTGTGCTCCTATGTGTAAACAGTCAAGTGTACAGACATATACAAATATATGAAAACCATATTGATATATATATATATATACACATAGGTACAGACATGCATATCTTTGGCTTGTAGGATATGACTAATCACTTTGACTTCCATTAGGAGCTCAGGCAATCATTGCATTTTCACCCTAAAGGACACAACAAATGCTAGCAACAGAAAAGCAATTTAAAACCAATTCATGCCTTAGCTGTTGCTCACCCTATATTCAATTATCTTCCCTATATAAATATCATTATAGCACAGAATATGTTAGGAGACCACATATAAGGACATGTACCATCCTAAATAGCACCGAAATGATACTACCATTGACTTAAAGGAAGTCCTTCTGAATGAAAAGTTGTTGTCAGTCCTTGGCAGACCACACACGATTTGAAACACACCTTTGAAAGAATATATATTGCTAAAGGGAAGGAGAACCATTAAATAATTAAAATATATGTTAAAAAGCATATCTATGTTTTATGGTAGTATAAAGCGTGAGGGATCAAACTGAAGAGTTTTTGGATTTTGAAAAAGCGACATCAATGCTGACACATTGAAGCTCCTGGGTTTTAACTGATACTGTAGTAAATCACCTTCCCCATTAAAAAGAAGCCTTGAGAACTACCACACCTGTAAATTCACTGTAGGCAGTAGAATAAAATCATTTATCTTCTCACGTAGATAAAAAATCCAATTAGGACCAATCAGACTGTGGTGGCACATTAAAAATACTCCAGTTTTACCTCGGATCAGCACGAATGTTCATTTAAGAAGCCAGAAAGCAAAAAGGAGATATTGAAAGGCAACTACTGGAAGTACACCTACATTGAAATTCCAAGGTATATATTTTGCTTTATCTTTACTTCATCTTCTCATTATCACCTTGGCCTGCTCTTATTTAATATGGTTTTTTTTTTCTGTTTCTCCTTGCTCAGGCAGACAAATAAGTCTATTACATTCACTGAGAAATCTTAGGGTAGTCAATGCTTCTTCTCTGAGATATCACTGTCCCGGTTTAAATGAGACAAGGTCTTTTGCTGAGGATGAGTTATAAGAAAAAGATCCGAACTCCTTCCTCTAAG
>JAYRBT010000082.1:18886958-18908045 GCA_036023395.1 Myiotriccus ornatus | reverse complement strand
TAATAGTTCAGCCCCGGCTACATCTTTTGTCCCGCTAAGTATCTTTGATGGCCCAGGGGGAAGGGAGAAAATTCTGTTGCTCTCTAGCTAAAACCACGACAATCACCTTTTTTCCCCCTAGGAAAGAACTATCTCCAAAGGGATTATGAAATGGCTTTTATCTAGATCTGTAAAGAGTGTTAACTCAAAATTAGTCAGATTACTTTGTCATTCTTTTATTAATCAGGTGATTGGAACAGATTCAGTTATAAATTAGTGGCAAAGATGAGAATAAAAATGGTATTTCAGATGAGAATAAAAATTATTTCAGACAACCATGCACCACATCTGTAGTTGATCAAAAATGAAGTTTTGACTCCAGTTTGTGTTACAGAACTACACTCTTCTGTAGATTAGAGATTCAGTTATAGATAGTTTATGACTATTTATTTTTCTCCCAACACCCTTTTATTTTAGTATGTCCTTTTGATGTGTTTACCCTCCTGACTGTTTGCCTGCGCTTGCTTCTTCATATTATTTTAGTCCCTTTTTGTAAGATGATCTCTTCATGTCTTTTGTCAGTTTAGGTAGTTTATGGTCATTGGCGTAAATGAACTTTTTTTGCAAATCAAAGGCCAGTGCTCTGCAAGAATTTGCTGTGCATTGTCATCAGAGTTTTGGACAATGGGGTGACACTCCCTTAGCTCTGTTCATTAAGTTGCTTCTTTTGTGGCTACACTGTAAGCTGTTAACTAATGAGTCTTTCACCTTCTCTATTGTCTCCACTAAACTTATATTTTTGAGCAATATGAGATGACACTCCCTTGCCACTTTCAGTAAATAAGAGGTAGGTAAGTCAAAGACCATGACGGGGATTGTGGACTAGTTAGCTAATCAGATTTTTTTGCACTGTCAACACTACGGTACTTCTGAGAGAGTACCGTATCTTTGGAACAGGAACCATAAATATTGGTGAATAAAGCACTTAGTGCTTTTGGGGTCTCCACAATAGGTAGTGAATGATCAGGGTTTAAAGGATTTAGGATTTGAAACTATGTGCCTATACTGTTTCTGCGGCTGGGTTTTGGTAGTGGTGGGGGGCTACAGGGGTGGCTTCTGTTAGATGCTGCTAGAAGCTTCCCCTGTCCCATGGAGCCAGTGATAGCTGGCTCCAGGATGGACTTCCTGCTGCTGGCCAAGGCTGAGCCACTAAGGAGTGACAGTAACATCTCTGTGATAACATATTTAACAACAGAAGGTTGTTGTGCTGAAGAAACTCCAGCCAGGAAAGAGCAGAGTGAGAACATGGGAAAAACAACGAAAACACCAAGGTCAGTGCAGAAGGAGGGGCAGGAGGTTCTCCAGGTGCCGGAGCAGAGGCCCTGCAGCCCGTGGTGCAGACCATGGTGGGGCAGCTGTGCCCCTGCAGCCCGTGGAGGATCATCGGGGTGCAGAGACACCCCTGCAGCCCATGCTGGAGCAGGTGGATATCCGAAGGAGGCTGTGACCCTGTGGGAGGCCCAGGATGGAGCAGGGTCCTGCCGGAGACCTGTGGCCCATGGAGAAGCAAACCGATGCTGGAGCAGGTTTTTCCCGGGTAGGACTTGTGAACCCTGTGGGGGACCCACGCCGTTACACCTTACCTGTGAAGGACTGCACCCCATGGAGGAGTGACCCACAGGACAGCAGTTTGGAAAGAACTGCTGCCCGAGGGATGGACTCAAGCTAGAGAGGTTTATCAAGGACTGTTCCTGTGGGACAGATCCCATGGAAGCAGGGGAAGGACTCCTCTCCTTGAGCAGCAGCAGAAAAAACAACTGACAGTAACCCCCATTCCCCATCTCCCTGCACCACTGGAAGAGGAGGAGGAAGAACATGGGAGGAAGCAGGGGTGGTGGGAAGGTGTATTTAAGACCTTTATTTTTCATTCTTTGGCTCTTATCCTGTTAGTAATAAATATAAGTACTATTCCTACTTCGAGTCTGTTTTGCCCATGAAGGTAATCGGTAAGTGACCTCTCCCAGCTCTTATCTCTACTCATGAATCCTTAGCTGTTCTCTTTTCTCTCTCCTCTGTCCACTTGCAGAGGGAGAGTGATAGAGTGGCTTAAGCAGGTACCTGTTATCTGGCCAGGGTCAACCCACTACAACTGCGCTTAACTTTCCCTGTAGATATTTTGTTACAGTCTATTTCGGATTTCAGCATCACATTCTATGCCTCAGTTCTCCATTCTTAAAAGACTGAAGAGCCTCCTGTACATAACAGAATTGTTACAGAGAGAAATTAATTCCTGACTATGCAGTACTTATAAAATTGTAGAAGATGTAGAAAACCCTTTATATCCAGAAGTGAACTGGAATACTGTCCCTGTTGTATCTGAATGCTCAGTCTGTCAGGCATTTTCCCAGCAGTGGGTTTGGATCTTCATTTCCCATCTATTTCAGGCTAAGCCAGGATAATTTTGATTTGTGTTTAATGGCTCATTGCTTACTAATCAAAATTCTTATCTGACATTTTATTTTTACCAGAAACTTATGCTTGATGCAGACACAAAGAAGTCAAAAAAAAGAAGAGAAAAGAAAAGAGTTTTTTCAGGCCCCACTTCTAGCACAAGTGTGAGGTAAATGGCTCACATATTTTCAGTATGCCTGAAAACACACTATCAGATTGATTCACAGCAAGCTCATGAGAAGTTAAGAAATCGCCATGTAAAACACCAAGCATGCTGCCTCTTGATACTCAGTCTCAAACATCAGTACAGTCCCTTCAACAAAAATTTATGTAAACATAAAATAAAGTCAGTACTTTAATGCTGTGCTGATACACTCCATGGAATTTGCACAATACTGAGACCTGTTGCTATATGTAACGCTTTACAATCTTCAAATCCAAGAGCCAATCACAAACATGTTGGTGTTGTTTGGTATACCTCTGAGGATATCAATTAATCTGGGTATCATTCAGCATGTGCTATCAGTATTATTAAATATGCAGATTTATTAATATTTCAGTGCATCATTTAGTTGGATGTTTAAAAAAAGATTTTATGAATCTATTATTTAAATGAGATAAAGGATTTTATGGTTCTTTATGCGGAAAATACATCTCATCTCTCTTACTTTATTATCTCATTTGGTTTTAGATGAAGGATGTCAGATTGCATAATGAGGGAACGAGATCTCATTTTCACAAAGGCTGCTCAAACTTAATGCATGGCTTTCAAGCTCCACTGTTCTTCTAAGTAATAAGACCCTATATGTCATACTTTTTTGCTTGTGAAATGTGGAGTAGTGCATTGTGAAGCTTCTATTTCTAAGGTGCTCAACTGCCTGTGACATTATTAATTGAAAAGACTACAGTACATTATGGCTTACTGGGTTACAGTTTCTTTCTCTTTTTAATATGCATGGGATTGTTCCTTCAGAGCTTTTGGAAGAAAGAAAACCAGTGTGTGGTCAAAGAATATCTAGCAATGACGCATCACTGATATTCTTTTATGTACAAGGTGCGCTTTTCAAATGCTTTCTGAAAACCTAATTGCAAGTTAGAATGGATTTCAGAGGTAAAACAGTCAGCAACGAAACAATTTTTAACATATTGCTTAATTTAAATTTTAATGCACCACCTGTCTCTAGTGATCAGCTTCCACTAGTATTGTCATCCTTGGGCTCTTCAGGCTTCTTCTTGGAGTACTTAACTGTTTTTGTTAGCAAGCATCCGTGGCTTTCTTTGAAATGCTCAGACTGTGTCTGATGATTCGTAAACCAATGGTGGCTAGATTCATTTGAGTGTTTAAATCTAATGAAATCATATGAAGTTATTTAAGTCTAATTAAGAATAAGCCATCAGCCAAAATCAGGAATAGTGCCAAGACAGAAACTCTAATTTTCTTGCTTTACTTGCTGGGTCAGGGCTGACAAGGTCAAACCTCACATGCACAACTAAGTGAAAATTAAAATAACACTGTTTACAATAATTTCTGGTAACATGTTTAAGAATTTTAAATTGCCCTAGGAATATGAAGTCAAGATATTTAAGGACTATTCAGCCACAATTAATGGAATTTTAATTGGAGTAATAGTCACAGTGGGTCATAGACCTAGAAAAATAATTTCTGAAATGCAAGATCAGTAAAACAGCACGTATTTAATACTTATGGGAAAGTCAGGCTTTCTTATTTATTCTTTCCCCCAACCTGAGGGTGAAGAAAAGCCAGTTAAGGTTTTTACAGGTATTATGGAAGGTTTGGGGACCCTCGGGAAGGAGATAATATGCAGAAGTGTGGTGCTGATCAGGCTAATGTGAGAGCAGAATTGCTGGGAGCCTGAGTTCACAGGATAAATATGGGTATATGAGGAAAGTATAATTTACTGCTTAATAGAGAAATTGGTTTGGTTTGGTCCAAAAAATCAGCAGAAATTATTCCTTAATTTTTCACTGTGATCTAGGGTGTTGTGAATATTCAGATGACTGACCATATATAATTATGCATGAAATTCCTGAGTTAATTTATTATGTTGATTGCAGACAGAACATTTAATTTCTTATCTGTGAGAAGGTGTGAGTGTTCTTCACACCCTTATTCTCTCAACTTAGCATTTTGACTTTTGCACTTCCATTTTTATGTATTTTAAGGTGAACATAACAAGCAGCAACTTGTCCTTACCATGGCACTGCTTTGTAAACAAACTTGAGTCACTGGTCTCCTATTCAGCAGAGTCCAAGTTCTAGAGTCCGATATCCAGATATAATTGTAGTAAATTACAATTATATGTAAAAATTAGTGCAAGGCTTTAAATCTGAATTTTGTAGAATTTGGAAACACATTATTAGTGCAGATGGCAATCAAACCAAATATATAAATAATCTAAAGGTATTTCGTCATCACACACCATATTTATTGGACTATTCTGCCTACAGTAGATCTCCAGATGGTTCCGATAGTTATATTTAATAGCTAACTTAAGTGTCAGATAGAAACTTCAAAATGAGATGATGAAATTACTCAAGGCAAATCTGGCTAGCTGATGCATACAGTATTTGTTATTCCAATATGGGCCTTTATTACTATTGTTGTATTAATTTTAAATATTATATTTTTAATAGCATGTAAAGAAACTTCAGTGAACATTACTCAATAATTGAAGACTGATTATTTTATTAGTAGTTGCTATGAAGGAGGAATTATTTTCTTAGTGAGTCTGGGATTGAAATGTGAGGGATTTAACTCTTACAAAACTAATGTAATGTATACTCCAGAATTATCCAACGCAACATTTCTGCAGGTATCTCTGTGCACATTCCTGAGACAGAACAAAACTAAGTCTGAGGATTTTAGCCCAACATTTTGGTATGCATACATAAATAAAATGATCCTTATAAAAATATCAAAATTAATTACTGGAGAACAGGATTTTGATTTCCACTTGACAGTTTAATTCTCATTAATACTGCTAATGAAATTCCTTAGCTTCTTATTGATACCTTAGTTAAAAACTGTCTTTGAACCCACAGATCTGTAAAGTCCTATGCAGTCTTATCTCATTAGCTAAGAATCACCCTGGATACTCTGTACATGTTTGGCCACAAGGACACACTCCTGGCTCATGGACAGTTGTCCATGAGGATCACCAGGTCTTTTTTTGCAGAGCTCTTTTCCAGCAGGTCAGCCACCAGTTTGTACTGTTGCAGGGACCCACATGAAGGGCCCTGCATTTGCCTTTGTTGAACTTCAGACAGTGCCTTTCTACCCACCTCTTCAACCTGTCGAGCTCCTTCTGATGGCTTGCACAACCTTCTGGGGTATCGGCCACTCCTCCCAGCTTTGTGTCATCAGTGAACTTGCTGAGGAGGTGTCTCTCCCTTCATCAAAGTCATTGATGAAGAAGTTAAACAGCACCGGGCCCAGTACTGAACCCTGGGGGAGACCGCTAGTCATAGACCTCCAATGAGATCTTCATGCAAAAGGCCCTGAGACGGACTATTTTGTCTTCACATCCAAAGCTCTTCGTGTGGGGAAGATTTTGGATATTCTTAGTGTTACATTCTGGTTATCTTTATAAAACTCACACAAACAGAATTTATTCAGTGCATTGAGGTAAAAGTTGATTAGTATTAGGTGAATGTTTTATTTATGCTCTTGATGTAAACAAGTCTGCTCTTTATGTAAGCAGCATTTGCATGGGATCAGCTTCCAACGGTGTTTAGATTTCCAGGATACAAAACTGTGTCACTGCAGCATGATAATATCGGATTTTTCTCCTAAAGCTTGACTAAAACATACTTGTACATTCTCTGAAAAAGAAAATGAGATACAAGACAGCTGTGAAAATTATTGAACTGATATGGCTTTGACTGTTATCAAAAACTAAAAAAATAGCAAATGGGAATAAAACATGCAGTGTAAACAATCACAACTTTGTAGCACATCTGTTGAAGTAATCTGGTACAAAAAGATTTTTAAGACCCTCTTTATTCCCTTACAATTGTCTGCTCATATTTTATTTCCTCAGTGTTTTTTGCAGTTGGTCTAGTTGAGGTTATCAACACTGCTTAGAATGGCCTACTGTTTATTTGAGCAGGAACTTGACACTTATTTTCATAGGCTAAAGACAAAGGTAGGTATCCAAATGCCTCTTAAAATTCAGGCTAGTCAGCTGGGCTGCCATAAAGATTATTTCCCTCTGCCATTTCTTGAGAAGGTTTGATCAGAACACATGAAAACTCACAGAATGAGGATAGACCCATCGTTTAAGTACACACATATCAGCTTTGTGTTCTTCACGTTTCAACTATAAAGCAAAAATATATTTTGTAGAAATAGTCCATGAAAGTTTCAATACTAAAATTCAGTTAACACCACTATTAATCCAGTACCAAAATTTATGTTTATGTAAAGCAAGAACCTTTGTATTTCCATGGTTATGGCTGTACACAAAAATGTTAAAGGTGAAGCACAGTGCCAGTGCCATTTTTAATCTGAAGTTTTCCCTTAACCTCCCTTGGAATTATTTATATTTTTTATAATTTTAAAAATTCAAGCTTAGTTTTCTTGGTTTTTTGGTTTGGTTTTAAATTGATAAGTGTTTCACGTCCAAACTTGACTACATGAACATGTTTCTAGGGCTATAAAATTAATTTTTAAGAGTTAAGAGAAAAAGTATGTATTCATATTAGAACTTCAAACTTACTACTATATCTGAGTAATTTTAAAATCCCAGTTTATTTCCTCTTGCCTTCCAGAAACAATTTTTAAATGAAAACTATGAAACTCTGGTGAACTCTATGAGATATTTGTCTTCAAATTCAGTGGAGTCAGAATATTCCAATGAAAACATAATTTGAAAAATATTTCAGGGAGGACATTACAAGAGAGAGCTGCTGCGTTCTGTAAACACAGTCCTTATATCTCCTGAAATTACTAAAGAATATAAAGATGAAGGTTTTTTAAGATGGACCTCCAGACCAGTATGCTCAACATGAGCACTTCAAAGTCATGTGTTTACCCGTGTTTTGCGTTACAAGGAATTTATTAACTTTGCTATTTTAGATATAAGGCATATATTCTGCATTAATGTACAGAATACGAATAATTTGGTATCAAAAGTTCTTACTACTGCCAATGTAATGAATATGAGGATGATTGGCATTAATGAAAAAGTCTGCTCTGACTTACATCTGTCCATTGATGTAGGTACAAAAGTTTGCTCAAATTTAAAATTATTCCTCAAACATCTTTGATCCTAAGATACAAAGAATGTACAATATTATTACTTGCTCATGTAGTAACTTTCTTAGATATACTATCAGTGTTTACAAATTTGTTAAAAATAAAAAGCATAATAAATAAGGCTGCAAAAAGAAGATGATTTCCCTATACATTATTTCTTAAACCATCAGTAGCCTTCCCTTTGGTTTTCAATTGGTGTAATCCCTTCTTTGTTTCAAGCTCTCATGACCACACAGTTTTTAAATTTTCTATATGAACTTCCTTCCTTTTTTCCAGAATCAAGCTGACTGAGTTGCTTAGGTATCTACCTAACCTTTCATTAAATAGAAGAGTTCTTTCTATGAATGTAGTACTATTTTCTTTCTCTCTCTCTCTCTCTCTTTTCTACCTTTCTCTAGCAAATGAATAATGTAATACCATTATATTAGTATTCGTGCACATCCTCATCATTTAGTGATGACAGTAAATCAAAGTTGAAAACACATCTGTTTACACAGAAATTACCATATTTCATATACTGTATGCAAATTCTATGCAACTTCTGTTATTTCCTTGAGGGCAGAATGCTCATTCTTGTGACACAGCTAATTACTTCCACATCCAAGTTTGACTTGCTTATGAGATGTGTTTATGGTTTTCAGTACTGCATTTGGAGTCTTCTCCAAACCATGCAGTTCATGGATTTAACATACTGAATTCAAGATACTGGAGATGGCCTCATCATTAAAGACCCTATCATTTTAAGTATAGTAAGTTAACGCAAAGGGAATAGAGCATTATTGTAAGCAATGTGAATAAACCATAATGAAAAGTTAAATAGAAATATCTGATCTATTTTTCATTGTGTCTTAGTTAAATTATCATAAAGCTTGTGCATTTAATTAATTATTTTTACGTGCATGCAAAAAGACAATGTTTTTTGATCAGACATTTAATAGCAAACTTACATTCTAGGGTTGAAACAATAAAATATAATGCTAGTAATATTTTCTTCGTTAATAAAAAAAATTTAATTTCTTCATAGGTTCATTGAATGGACTTCCACTGCATAAAAAAGCGCCAAAATTATACATACATAACATATGATGACTATTTGAGATCAGTTCTGTTCCTTATGGTTTATGTACCTTTTACTAAGAGTGAATGCACACACTATAACCTAAGAAATAAGCTGTTTTGTCTGGACAAAGATACGACAACTAAAAGAGATACACTTCCAGTAATATTGGCTATTTACCAAAGTATAGCAATAAGAGTGGCAATCAGTTCCCCAGAAGAACTTCGATGCTTTTAACGTCACATAATATCTGTGTGCTATGGACTGTTGGGAAATGCTTCCATAATTGATTGTTGTATAGACAAAATCAGCAAATGTAGTCTTAATTGGCAAACTGAAACAGTTCAAAAAAAAGTTCCAACAAAACTTCTAGCTGCTTTTTGAGTCAAACAGTATCAAGGCCATCTGCAGTGTTGCTATGATGATTAAAATTATGTAAATAGTCCAGTAAGTGCATGACTTGATGTTAGGATCTCCTTTTAGTGCTGCAACTTCTGCAAATCTATGTACTTAGTGGAATGCAAGTAGAATAGAATTTTTGTTTCCTATAGAGAAATGGGAAAATGCATTCTTCTCTGCTACAGTTCCTAAATAAATATCCACAATTTGTTTAAGGTCAAGGGCAAATTTGTCACATCACATAACAAAATAGTAAATCTAATTTAATAATTAATAGATTTTCAAGAAAGTGGTGAGCAGCAGAAGAGTGATTGTCATTGGGATGGCATTAGATTTGTCTTGCTGTACTGTCTGCCTTTGCTTAATTTCGTTGTAAATCAGGCCATGATTTGATCTCTTCTCTTTTACGCATATTGCAGTTCCTGGAGGAGCATTCATAGCTGGAGTATGTACAACTATTAGAGAAGCTGCTCTTTAGAAGCTGATGTATTTGAGCACACAGTATTGTTTTGGCTGTAGCTTTAATGCTTATGGTTTAATGGTTATGGAAGCTCTAAGTTATGCTTTGTTAGCATAATTAGATATCCATCAATTAAAATAATTGCTTCATTCCACTGTTGCTGCTTTGGTGGTTTTTTTTTCCAATCATCTTCTTTGTCCATAATTTGCTCATTGCTATTATAAATCATAAGACCACAGCAGTGCATCAGAATAAAATTCCCTTTGGTGCCCTGTGCTCCTGCACTTCTGACAGTGAAGGCACCAAGTGAATGTGAGCTGCCTTTCCATCTACTCAGTAGCAGTAAAATCACTAACCAAAAAGTCTGAATATTTTGAGTAGCCAAGGGAACTTTTCTGTTCCATGACTTTCAGAAAATTTAACCATTTTCAGAAACAAAATTCAGATCCATTCCTGTATTTTAGCTTTGCTTCAGTAAACTGCTTTCATGAGACAAATTTATTCACTGAAAAAAAGAATCAAAAACTAACAGCCATTTCTTCTTGCTTTGGTCATCCTGAATCAAGCACATGTTGATACTAGGTCAAAAAATCATGTGGCAATGCTATAAAACTATCCATGACTAACAGCCTATTTTGTCTCATGCCCCTCTTGCCCAGATGTTTCCACCATCTTTATATTTCATTAAGCAATATGTTAAGTAAAAAGCTCTTCAAGAAGAGAAAATAATATCATATATTCAATATTTTTGACAAAAGATAGTTATAAAAACTTGAGATATAATCAAAAATTCTTTCTTTGACAGGAGCAGATGTCTAGATAAAATGTCAGTTTGAATAGTTAAAAGAGGAAAAATAATTTCTGCAATTCAAAGTTCAGCACTATGTTAGTAAAAGTCTAAAGGAGATTAATAAAGTCTTTATTTTATTTTAAAAATCATTATATACCCTCCAAAATCCTAAAAATAGTAAGTGTACTCAGCAAAACCTCAAAAATCTAAAATCACCTGCATTATACCTACAATTACCCAGTTATCTATAATGTGACTAAAATGGAAGCAATTAAGTAAGCCATGCTTAAGGAGGTTAAGCTCTACCCCTATGACTGGCAGTCAAAGCAGGTGGGCAGAGCAATTTAAAACCAGTTAGCTTTTCTACTTGCATGAATTTTATGAATTTAAGTGTTAAAACTTGTTCATTCACACTGTGAGTGAAATAGCTGTTCATTACAGTAAATTAAACAAAACATTAGCTATTTCATGTAATCAGATAGCTAAAGCAAAAACCTTCATCCAAAGTGCTGGTACTTGGCACTACCGAAATCTCAGGCAAACTAAATTACATGCACCAGCAAGGCAGCGTGGTGGATGGCCCCACCTGGAGCACTGCATCCACCTCTGGGGGCCTCCAGAATAAGAAAGACATGGACCTGTTGCAGCATTTCCAGAGGAGGGGCACGAAGATGATCAGAGAGATGGAGCATCTCTCCTGTGCAGAGAGGATGAGAGCTGGGATTGTTCAGCTTGGAGAACAGAAGGTGGTGGGGAAACCTCAGAGCAGCCTTTCTGTACGTAAAGGGCACCTACAACAGAGATACACTCTCTACAAAGATAGAGAGTGAGTTTATGTGAGGGCCTGTAGTGATAGGACAAGGGGGAATGGCTTTAAGCTGAAAGAGGGAAGGTTTAGATTAGGTATTAGTAAGAAATTTTTGGTGCTATGAGTGCCCCATCTCTGTAAGAGTTCACTGCCAACTTGAAAGGGGCTTTGAGCAACCTGGTCTAATGGAATGTTTCCCTGCTCATGGAAGGGGGGTTTGAATTAAATGATCTTTAAGGTATTTTCCAAAGAAAACCATTCTATAATTCTATGAATTTGACTGTATCTGAGGAAAACTGGGAATATGGTAGTGAAAATCAAAGCCACAGTGAAAATCAAAGCCACATTAAAAACAAGTTTTAGGAACGTAGGCCTGAGGGAAACATATAGAGGTTTTAAATAAAGTACTGGATAAATGACTACTCTACTGGATGTTCAAAATCTTACTTCTGTTCTTGTGGTGTATTCAGAGAAAAAGGTTTTCCCATTTTTTCAGAAATATGAAAAAATTGATCAAAAATGATGGTTATCAATATCATTTCAGTGGCATTATTTGGGCCCCATAAATCCATAAGACATTATCTGATTTATTTCTATGGATTTTATTTAAAAGGCCTGGTGCTAAGAAGTAGAACTAAGGTAAATTAAAAAAAAAAAAGAAAAAGAAAAAAAACCCACAAAAAACCTATCAAAAACCCCATCACCCACCAAAAAAACAACAAACTCCCCACCCCCCAAAAAAAACAGACACATAAAGTGAGGCTGCCTAATCCATAATGATTTTTTAATGTTTCAGGAAACAATGTTCTTTGACACCTCTTCATTTTTACCTTTCACTTTTTATCTGTGTTTCAGGTTCATCCGATATTCACTTGGGTAGAAAATCTGAGGATGGTGGTAATGGAATTGTAATTATGAGTATGATAAAAGTGGGCTTTGCACAGTCTTAATTTACTCACTGAGGAGCTGGAAGGAAAAGGAGTCTTAACCGTCTTCATTGATCGTAACAAAAATCTCATTTATCCTAAACATGTCAATCTGAAAACATTATCATCTTGGAATGAAAACCTTAGAAAGAATGGTAGGAGAACTTTCAGACTCACATTCCTGCACTAGTCACACAGTTATATTTGCATATAGGAAGAAAACAGTTGTGACAGATACGAAAATACTGGAATTGGATGCCTGAAAGAGAAAGATGAACAGAGACATGAAAATAGGAAAGATAAAGCATTTGTTATCCCAGTTAAATACTGTACTAAGGAGCTATGGGCCTATGATCACTATGGCCTAATTAGGTTTATGGTTTACAACCAGAATCAGAATGATACTCCGGCTTAGTAAGGCAGGTAAGCATAGGACTAGGCTGTAATATTTTACTTGTGAATGGTCCTGTTGACTTTGAAGGTCTTGATTTTAAGTGTTTTTGAATCACTGGTTGCATTTCCTTTGTCTGCGTGGATTTTAAAGGCTAAATATTGACCGAGGAGGTAGAAGATTCTAGCTGTATTCTGCCAGATGTATTTATTTTGCATTTCCCATTACTCTTAAAAATGCTTTAATTTTATAGAAAGTTAAAATTTAATATGTTCTTAAAAGTCAGATCTAACCAGGATTTAATTTCATTGCCATGTTTATACTATCACATCAGTTCTCAGTAAAATAAAGCAAGATATTTGATATTTAAAATGAATAAATCTTCTGTATCTGGAGATTAATGATCCTGGGGAAAATTATTACTATAATGCTGGATATATGATTTTGACAATGAAATATGTATTTTTTTAGTACTTCTGGCAAGGAAATGGATTTAATATTCTTAAATGTTTAGAAGCCTTAAGAAATGAAATGCAAATGTGTTTCTCTATTAAGCCAGTATATTTCCATCCAAACTGAAGTGAAAAAGCTGGTACAGTGGGATCTCTTCAGATTCGCACAATACATAATATGAAAAATAGCATCCCCAGCACATTTGTTCTATCTTTTCCAGCTCATTTACTTTTCATCTATAAGCCCATTTGGAGCTTCTATTACACAGTGAATGATTTTCCAATTTATGTCACATTCACTCATATTTTACAAACTGTCAGTAATTAAAAGAACACTTTTGCCTTTAAAACTTAATTTTTATTGTCATAATTAAGTTTATGTCTTAATCCTGCTTAATTTTATAGGAATTTTAGTTCTGTGGATGGAAGGGGAGTTGGCTCAGGCTTCTCAGCAGTACACTGGGACAGAAATGGAAGACCTTTGTTTACTAAAGGAATGCAAGATTCTTTAACTGTGTGTATTTCATCCACATCATCTGTTTTGATACGCAAAGTTGTCCATGTGGTAGGACTTGTTCCACTAGCAGCATTCGGGAGCCAGTCTGGGAATGTAAGAGATGCCAGTGTTACTCCACGTGACAGTATACAGACACGCATATGCACAGACTCATGATTGCTAGGTAACACCCACTGCATCCTCCACATGCCTCATGTTTGCCAAATCTTGCCTCCTGAGCATAACTTTTATGTACTTGCATATATTGTGTATTCCTGTTGATAGCCCTGTTGGTGCTCAAGGTGCCATAGGAGCTGTTGCTATGAGTTACATAGTTCTTTTCATATTTTCTCTCATCATATTTTCCCTTTCATTCTCTTCGTTTTTTTTTTTTTTGGTGTTCTGCTTCCAGACCTGGACAAAAACTTGGAGAAAGAATAGGCTTTAAGATAGCTGCCAGCCTGTGCAAGGTGAAAATCCTGGAGACTGACTTCCTCTGCAATGTATGAAAAAAGGAATATTACACTTTCTCAGCCACCCTCTTTCATACAGATTTAAGAAAACAAGAATAAATTATTGATTTTTCTATCAGAGGCAGCTGTGTCACATCCTGCCAACCCTGCTTTTCTACCTCCAAACCCCAGTGGGATTTAAGTTTAAGAAAGTTCAGCTCAACAAAAATCCCAATTATTTTTTCGAAAGTGAACCAAATCAAAGATTAGCTTAGTGTTGTGGTGCTAGCAAACTATTTGCATAAAGCCCATTTCTATCAATTTGGAGATGTGTATATTTCTGTGTGGGTGACAGATTTGTTTTTGTTTTGCTGCCCAGTGCTTACATTTTGTAAGTACTTCTAGCTGTGAGTGACTGTGGGAGGCATGTAACAGTACTATTTAAAATTTCAGAAAGTAATTCTGCTAACAAATTAAATTAACTGGAGACTGTAGCACTGAGAATTCTAACATTGTGCCCTTTAGTGGTGGAACTGCTAGCAGGGATGTGTTTTCCCCTGTTGCCTAAGTAACTAGCTTTAATTTACTTGTTTGGACATTTGTATGGAACTTAGACATAGCAAACCTTGCCCAGAATGTCTTGTACATTCTGGCACATCACTGATTTGTTTCATTTTTTGTTTCATGAGATTTTGTTCCAAGGCTGACTTTTCAGTCTTAGCTTTATTTTCTACTGTTTGATTTTTAAAATCACCACTCCCTTTATTTCTTAAATCATTTCCACTCTTGTATCATTGAGTTTCTTCTGAAAATATGGCCACTTGTCATCAGAAATACTCTGTTGCTTATGCCTGATTAGTGAAAAAAAGTCACGAGTCAAATGGGTGTAAATAGTGTCTTTCCATCTTAAAGATACCTCTAAACATTAATAAATCCCACTTTTATGATAGCCATAACGTAAAGGAGGACAGAATTTGGGACAAAAGCAGGTTGTTCTGATCATCTGGTCTGACTGTCCACAATAATTTACACTTTTGTCCATTGGTGCTATATATCATTATGTTCCTTTTGCTTATAGAGTACTAAGGATTTCAGTTCCTTTAAAGTCACAAGTTAGCAGTAAGAAACAAGCCGCTCAGTTTTCAGCTTCCTTCTTCTAACCAACAAAGTATATTTTCTCCCAAAAAAGATCATTGTTTATTAAGCCCAGGGAAACCAGTTCCATCAAATTAAACTACACACAAAATTAAACTCAAAAGTGGGGCCTGGATGATGTTGCCAGCAGGTTTTGACTTTGTTTTATTCTTAAGAATTCCAGAGAAAATTCATTTCTGCAGCTGTTGATTACACTGTTAGAAAGTGATTTATCACTGGAAACAACAAGTTTTCACTTTAATTCCCACATTCAAAACCTCCTCAGGGGTCATATGTTGGAATAGGAGGTAGCATACTGTATTTGATGAAAACAACCACAGTTTCTATCTTACTTCAGGATGAATAGTTTTTTACTAATTGTTTTCTATCTTACTAGAACTTATAATTTCAAAATAAAGTATTTTTCCACTATTAATTGAAAATCTAATGTCTCTCTCACTTAGGCTTTTGCTCGATGGTGGCACTTTGTTCCAGTCACTTCCCTGGGCTCCTCCGGACAAATCATTGCCATGATCTCTTTGAGTTTTTGTTGGAAGGATTTTGCCATGTTATGTCACAGGCAATAAGACATAAGAGAAAAAATTTATTTACTCTTCGTAACAATTGGCTCTTTTCCAGTATATTAATGTTTAGAACACACATTTCACCCAGTCCATTGTATGGAAGGAGATGTCAGAACACAGGACCTGCTGATAACAACATTAGAAGACAGAGGGTTATTGTGTTTTGTTTGTCTGCCTCCAAATTGTCTTTCTAGGCTTTGGTAAGTATTACTCCCTCAGCATGGCCTGGTTTTCTTACTGGGAAGGGTTATAACTGACAGTGTAGTTATCTTTTCTGGGACCCATTTGCTAGAGGGTTGTGTGCAAGGGATAGCCTAAGAAAGATGCCTAATCTCTGCCAGTACTTCCTGCATCTGCATCTAGCCAGCTGCAGGACCTGTCTTTATCCAGACATTCATTCTCATTTCCTGCTGATCATTCTGCATTAGGTTTTGAGTTGATCTATTTGGTTTGGAGTTATTTATTCAAAACTTCTTTGAGTTTCGAGTAGAAATGAAGTTTCTAATTTTAGCCAAGTCATTGGTTGATATGATTACATACTTCTTATCCAGACATGCTGCAGATCTGCACTGGTAGATTTGTACCACAAACTTTTATGCTGCCTGCTCTCTTGGTACATATCTTCAGCCATTGCTGCGAGCATTTCATTTGTGCCACCAGGCACTGAAATTCATTAGTATCTGTCAGCTGCTGTTTGCTTGTCTCCTATGGGAAGAGTCAGCTATGTCAAAGCTGTCCATGGTTTATGTCTCAGAAATTACTACAACCAGAACTGGCATCTTGCTAGCAACAGCCTCAGCAGAAGAATAAAGGAACTGAAGAGCAGTAAAGTCTGAATTAAACTGACAAAAATCTAAAGGAACATTTTTAATCTCTTGAGAATCTGCTTCAGGGGCATTCCTAACTTCTGGTTCCCATGTGAAGTGGCAATAGATAAGATGAATGTTCACCGTGGTACTTGGGTATAGTCTGTTAATTGGACATGGGTGATGATACTTTTTCCAAATTCTCCTGTTAACTGAAAACTTCCATTACTAAAACTTAATTTTAAGATAAGCTTGTCTAGGTACATATTTACAGAGCAATCTGAACTTACTAACTGTTTAATTTCAATTTTTGGTGTTCTCTTTCTATGAAATTGTAATTAGATTTTTTTTCTTTTTAAACTGAATTGTCATTAATAGTTATTTCTCCTAATCTCAGTAGAATATTGAAGATGGACTACAGTGTGTGGTCTGTATTTACCATATATGCAGAAAATAATTCACTGCTTGTTATAAAGTAATTTCTATGTGCTTGTGAAACATTACATTGTCCTCCACAATTGTAAATTTACCTGAATTAAGTTATGCAAGTATTCTTTAATAAGCTACTTCATTTCTACATAATTCATGCTAAAAATGTAATTTTCTCACGGTAATTGATGTCCAATCATTTATCTATTGTGTCTTGGGAATTTTCTTTGCAAAATAGAATTTTAGTAGGCAGTAAATCAATTAATATCCATTTACCAGTCTTTGAAGATTAACTGTTTAAGGTAGAACTGTGACTACCGTTGATTGCTATCTGATTTCTGACTTTGTGCCCTATAAAGGTTATGCTTAAATTGCTTCAGTCCTCAGACATCCTTGGTTGCAGTCAGTGAGGCTTTTGACCTTATAAAGACAAGCAGAGGGCTCAGTAAAAACCTACATAATCAGTAGGTTTTTACTAAGAATAGGAACATGCTGAGTTTCAGCGTTGGGCACTGCACCTTGAAGATTTTGAAATTGTAGATTTTAAATTGTGTGCCACTGGTGGAAAGCACCACTCACTTTTTGTTGAAAGAGCTCACAGAATAGGTCTAGATGACATATATGTACGCGGTCAAAGAGAAAAATGTCGAGATATTATATCGTACTTCATTTTTTTGTATAACCCAGTATATGAGATATTCGATATGTCACCACAGGCCGTAGCCTTCATGTTAATTTGACAGCACAATTGGGACTCATCAGGGCTTGTCTGTCCTGTTTGAACTTGTTTTAACAGTTTTCTACTAGCCATCTCACTGTAGCCTACCCCATTTTAGCATAAGCTCTGTGATAACTATCTGCAGCAAATATCTGAAAAATGTGCATATTCCCCCAACAAACAACACCATTTACTTCTGCTGAGGATGAGGGAAGCATTGGTAGCTTTAATACTTCACTTGGGAACCACAGAGAAGGCAGAAAGTTCTTGCAAGAAAACATGCTAAATTGGACCCAAATGCATCCTAGACCAAAGATGAAGACTATTTGTATTATGTCCCTAAAAGGGCTTGATTGCCCTTCTGACGAAGACTTTAGGTTGCTGACAACTTAACTCAGTACTCTCCCATTCTTGAGGGCAATCGAAGTTGCTAATATTAAGACCCAGAAGATCACTGCAGAGATGAAAACAACATAAAGAAAAGAGTTTGAAATCTTTGGCCTAACACAGAAATTCTCAAGACTCAAGTTTTTCCTCAATGTTTTGATAACACTCAGTTAAAAGCTTCATCAGAATAGTTTAATGGAGCTGCTGCTTATATAGTTGGAAAAAAATACAGATAGGAATTTTTTCACTCAGGTGAGTTGTCTTTTTGATGTGGTAAATACCTAATTCACAGCAGCTGTCTAGAATTTTAAATTAGTAAGTAAAAGCCATAAAAGTTTATTGCCATACTTGAAATAGCCTGTCATTATCTAGAAACACTACATTCATTTTAAACTTTGTAATTCAGTGCAAACATTCAGTAAGTCTGATATGGGCTGAAAACCATTGCTGCTGATGGCAACACCTAACTGAAAAAAAAGAGCCATGCAGACTTTGGAAACAAAAACTGGATGAGTCAAAATCTCAATCACAGCTTTGTCAGCTGCAGTCTGACAACATCTGGTGCATCTCATGGAGGAGGGGATGACATGGGAAAACATTTCTTTTAATCTCAATTTTTGATACACTCAACTGCATTCAAAGCAACTCTGGAAGTAGTTTTGCTTGCTGCAAGAGGAAACTCCCATGGTGATAAACCCATGCCATGGCAGCTTCTCTAACATTGGTACTCTGAGACTTCAAGCTTTTTCAAGAAAACAAAATCCATCAAATTTCTAGGCAGCTTTTAGATAAAACCATAAAGGATTTTTTCTAAGAGAGTAGCTGAAATCTCTTTGCTTTAAAGCAGCTGTAGAGGATCACTACCTGATGAATCGTGGGGAGAAGCAGAAGTCTGGGTAAGAACTACAGAGGAAGGGTAGGTAATCAGGAAGATCTGGAGTCTGCATGCTAGGCTAAGGTACGTGGTAGTTTTAGGCTGTGAATGGGATTTAGCGTTTTTTTTTTTTCTGTGATTGGGAAGAATAATGTGTTTACTTCAACTGTTTGGGACTTGTCCAGTTTGCCAGCTACACACCCTTTCCTAGAAGTGGTCAGGAGCTCGGGGGGTGTTCTGTATTACTGGGAGACGAAAATAGTGGTATGGTGTGTTTCTGATTCATTCCCTATCTGGGGTGGTTCTAGAAATATCATTTGAAGCATCTTCTGAGCTATAGTTACAGCTGCCACTTTATGTGAGTTATTACAGTAGTGAAAAAATTTCCATGTCTTAATGGCAGCCAGTTGAGGAAGGACATAGGAATGTATGTTCTGATTTTTCTTTTCTTTGCTTATCCCATTGATCTCTCGCTGTAAGCAAAGTCACTCAAAGTTCAAAGCAACATTAACACGTTCTTAGAACCAGTAAGGAGAGTTCTAACCTTTTGATGATCTGGGAGAACATATTACATTTCACAGTAACTCAATAATGCATCTAGACTGAGATTCGTATTCATTTAGCTTAGATTTTAGGATTAAATGAATCACTAGATCTAAATAATTGTTCTTTTTTTTTTGTAGTGAGAGGATGAAAAACAGTCAACAAATTAATAACAATGACAGAGTATTTCCTACAGTTCCTTAAAGTGTGAAACAGCTCTAAGTAATGCATAGCTCCAACTGAAAAGCAGTTACTCTAAACAGAATTTTTAGTATGTCTGGGTTAATTTAAGAAGCATAACTAAGCATTTTAGACTTAGGCTAGAGCTGCTTTACTGAGACAGCACACAGTCACCATGTGATTCATTTTAATTATATTTTTTTCCAAATGGAGCATGTGCTCTGAAGTTTTACACAATTTCATTGTGTAAGTGCTAAGCTTCTATCCTTAATCTCCCAAAGGCTTAAATTCCTAGGACTCTTCCCAAACCATGCATGCGCCTTCACTGCATAAAGCTCAACTTCATATTAGTTGCACTGAAAGTACGTATTGAAGGAGCTGTTCTGTGTTCAGAACATCACTTTTTCATATCTCTGAAAATCAGAGCTGGAAAGTATTCCTCTCTTATTTTAGTGAAATATTATTTCCTTGGATATGAGGATATTGCCCTTATATTGAACGTTGACTTAAAATTTGTGGAAAAAAGTTACTCAGGATTATTAGTTTCTATTTAGTCTTATTTACTAGGAAGTATCAGAGCTATTCATAAATTTTCTGGTGACTTACCTGTTGACAGATGAGGAAATTGAGATAAATAGGAGATTTGACCAAGAAAGATTTGTAATAACACACTTCCTGTCTCTTTTTTGGGGAATCAATTCTTGAGATGGGTAGAGCAAGCATGACTGTTGGGAAATCCTCAGGAGCAGTCAAAATCAATAATATGAGAAAACTTGGTGGATATACTTATTTATTTTTAGCCTGGTCATTAAGGTATATACTCTGTTGAGAATTCCTCTAGACCTTAGCAGCCTAATTTTCAGTTCTTTGACACTTGGACGTGTCAATAGCAGCACTGTTTAATTTGGTTCAGGTTTACTTTTATATATACTTTTTTCTCCAAACTTGGAAAGAAATCTAAATCTATTTATATTTCTTAGGGGTGAAGGGAAGGCTAGTTCTTGTTCCAAGAGCCATCCTTGGCACATTAGCATTTTGTTTTCCAACAAGGGTGGCCTAACTGAAAGAAAACTTCCAACAATTCCTGCACGCTGTGTGACCTAAAGCAGAGTAGCCACAGAGAATGTGAAATGGATACCTTTGCATGAGACTAGACCAGAGGATGAATGGCAGGAGCACACTTAATACACCTTGGCCACTGATGTGTTTATGTGTTTCTTCCATGGGACCAGTCTGGACTGTTGGAGTTTAATACCTCGTGAAATGTATTTAGTCATATGATATAATAGTTCATGTCACATAATGTATCCGGTCCTCTTCTGCTGTCGTCGGTCGGAGGCGGGAGGACGACACTGTGTTCAGGGATACCAGCCCCCTCTATTACAACAGTGCTTCTACTTATACACTTCTGGGTGACACACATGTACATGCACCATTGGTTTAGTATAAACATAACAACTCATGATTGGACACACAGCCACATGTCCGAATGC
>JAYRBT010000082.1:18866632-18886858 GCA_036023395.1 Myiotriccus ornatus | reverse complement strand
CCTCTGCCAGGTGTAAAGTTCCATCTTCAATATCCTAGCTTACAGAGAGCCCAGGGCCAGCTGGGCTCCCCCACACTCTTCCCCATGGGTTTCCCTCTCCTGTGAGACAGTGGTACTTGATAAATTAGTTACAGGGACCAGGGAGCTCCTTATTGGAGAAAACAGAACCAAAATTCTTGGTAGAATGATGAGATGGAAGAAAGACTTTCCTATTTACTTGGAGAAGGCTGTTTGAAGAAAGACATAGTAGGTAGGAGATAGAAATGTTTCTACCTGATCAAAGTTTATGCCAATTAATAGTTTTGCCTTCTAATAGGCTATTGTTTTATGGACTAGAAGCATTTTTGGTAATTTTTTTCCCCTGTTTACTTTGGGATTTAGAGAAAGAAAGGCAGTTGCACTGAGCTCTTGACAGTTCATAACTGAAATATTTCGTCCTTCAGACTCTGGGTATGGAGAAAATTTGTAGCACATAGGATTAACAGAAGAATAGGAGAATAATAGGAGATACAAATCATTTGTATCTCCCATTGATTATTTTCTCTATTAGCACAGGGGGTTCCCTCTTGAATGTAATATGGTCTGTCGTCACAAAGATGGAAATTATGCTACTGAGGTGTATTTTTCCTGAAGTGTAATGTTTTTTAAGTCTGCAATGACCGAGGACTTTGATTAATCTGATTATATCTAGCCCATCACACGTTTCCTTAATATTACGGACTTTTTTGCCTTCACTAGTTGTAACTGTGGTGTTCTTGCTGTACATTGATCAGTGAATTAAGTTTGGTTTTAACTTCTCAATTATTTTACCAGTTTCTTTTAGCAAATGAACATGAGTGGTAAGAAGACTTACCCAGAGTCCTTTTTGATCAAATGTATTAGCCTCTTAGTTCTCTTTCAAGATAACTATTGAATTAGTGCCACTTAACTGAAAGCAGATGTTTTGCAATTATTGCCTTTCACATCGAAGTAAAGGATTCTGTTAAAAATGGATCAGTTTGGGGTAACTGGGAATGCTTGGCTTTCTGCTACTGTGCAGATGTCTTCCAATTCCAATTTGACAGTTAAAAACTAGAGTGGTCATATGATAATATGAGTAGCATATTTTTGGGAAAGGGTTCTCCAACTGTCATCTTGGCTGAATATTTGTGAACTATTTAAAAAATAAACTTTTGGTGTTTTATTAATGATTGGCTAAAATTGTTCTTGCATAAAAATTTGGAGAATTGTGTTAAGATTAATGACATTTACTAACACTGAGTATTAGGAGAAAATGAGGTATGTGTAAAAGATATATACACTGGCACAGTACTGCTCCCTAGTTTCATCACACACACAAAAAAATGTATCATCTTGTCATAAAAAGGTTATATTAAAAGCAATGAAATTTTGATTTCTGGGAAAGTGTGACTGTTTTCTACTTATAAGACTTCTCCCTGAAAGAAAGTCTTAGTTGCAGCAAAATTTTAACACTATTTTTAGTTGGAGAAGCTCATATCCCTGTTTTTCAATTCCTTCCCCTGTTTCATTGTTGATAATTACTGGCTCTACAAAAACTTACTGGAGAATTACTAACTGCAATCTGTTTTCTGCTTAAGCAAATAACTTCCTGTTCACATGAAAAATAGACTTAAAAATGCAAAAGTTTTCTGGCCCTGTTTCAGAACCTGTTTGGACTTTCTAAAGATTTATCTTTTAGAAGTCCTAAATTAAATATCTACAATTTTTTCAACTAATTTACTTAAACAAGCTGAAGACTCAGTGGGCAATCTTTTTTCACTTACATGAAATGTTTTGTCTTGCCTTAAATTAAATTAATTAGGCTAAGCCAGATAAATCCAGCTTTAATGTAAATTCAAGCAGGTTTTTATTTTAACTTTTTGTTTCCTTTTCAAAAACTCATTGTTTGCTAAAGTAACTTTGAAAATAGACATAGTGCATGGCTCTGCTTGGTTTCCTTTTAGTCTTTAGTTTCTCTGCAATATTTCTCTGCTGCTTTAAAAAATAGCCTTTGATCAGTGCCCATCTTTCTGCTTTTCTGGCATCCTGGATGTTTTTACCAGTTTATACTCTTCATTCTCTCTCTGTGCCTCCTTTTTGGTTTTTCTTCTGGCTTTCAGGGTGCTTGCAGTTCTGCATTTGAATTTTTTGTCCTTTCAACTTTCCCTGAAAGTTCTTTGCTTTATCTTTTTGTCCCTTTTAATAGGATTCTGAGAACTATAAACAACTGTGTTGTACTTATTGTTAGTTGACAAGAAGGCTGAATTGTTGCACTCATCGGGAGATTCTCCCTACATGTACATAGTGAAACACTTGCAAAACAACAACAACAAAAAAGACAGGTTTCTTTGGTTTTGCTCTTTCTGTCAGACCTTCACTAAAATACTTTTTTTCCCTTCTTCACTAAAGATCCTTGGATAACATTCTAAATGCTTACTGAATATTTGATGCCTTTTTCATTTATTTCCACTCATAAAGGATTTCATTGTGGTTCTGACTCATTTGGGTTATGCAAATTTTCTTCTTATTAATGTTTTAGAGCATATTAAAATGGAAATGAATACCAGTTTCAGTAAAAATTACCCTTTGACTCAGAATACTCATATAGAGATTTACACTACAGGCAGAGAAGTAAAACAGTTTAGAACAATGCAGTAAGAGTTTTAATAAAATGGGAGAAAACTGAAAGACAAGGAAAATCCATCATTGTGAAGTACATCAATGTGAGGAGTTTTAGAAGATACGGAGGAAAAGAAGAAATAAGATGAACTATTGTACACTGGAGAAAATTAATTTAAAACCAAAGCAGCTGAATAGCGCAAATATTTAAGCCTTTGCAAATGTAGTAACGTGACATTATATAGCACAATATTTTTCTTTTAATGTAAGCTTCTAATCAAAGCTGTACTTACAGAATGGAAACAAACAATTCAATGATGCATATTCTTGAGGAATACATATATATATATATAAATGAATTCTTAATTCATTTATTCTTAGTTCTTCTTTTTATCAGGAAGTTTTTCAAACAGCTCTCTGGCCTGAGGAAAAAGCACTAAAATAAAGCAGATAAAATGATGTCCACAGAGATAGTGATGAAAATGGTGGAGTTGAACCGAATGAACTGGAAAATGCTTTCCAGGGAGAACAGGAACCTTTATTACAATAAACATTTGCCCGCCTCTGGTGTTGGAGATAATAGGAAGCTGCAACAGATCTTGCACTGCTCACCTTCAGGCAGTGTTGAAGTAGTCATCTTTGTACCCTGACGAGACTTCTTACATTGTGAAAATATGGATCTGCAATAACTGATAAGCTTCCAGGCAGAGGCTGCCTGTTTCTCTTTGCAGATAGTATAGCACTTGTGCTTTCCAAAAAGCATGCTTTAGTTGCAGAGATGTATCAAAATTCTTCTTACCCTGGCTAATAGGCAAATTGTAGTAATGCAAAGTGGAATGTGCATTCCCCTTAATTGATTTTGTGAATTTGCAGGTGAGGAAATCTCCGGACCTGCTGCATCAGTTACTTGTTACAAGCTGCTGCTTGGGACACTATATGATCCATTGAGCAAAGTAATACAGGTCTGTCATAAAGAAGTTATATTTTTTTCATCCCACTATTCCTATTAAAGGGGTGCCAGCCTTACGTGATTGCTAGTCTAATTTTGTCTGGTTCTTAC
The DNA here is from genome assembly GCA_036023395.1 of Myiotriccus ornatus. Lineage (NCBI taxonomy): Eukaryota > Metazoa > Chordata > Aves > Passeriformes > Tyrannidae > Myiotriccus > Myiotriccus ornatus. Next base: position 18,883,179 of record JAYRBT010000082.1, on the reverse strand, counting down.
TGTCATTTGCCCTGGGCTATTACTGTCCTTTAACTTTTGCAATCAACTTCTCTTTTTTCTACTAAGTCTCTGTCCCCTAGGTTTAGGTCTCCCCTAGAGTGCCTAAGGTACTTCATTAATATAACTTCCTTGTTTTCATGTGATGCTAGGCTGAATGAAACAAGCTGATTCAGTATTTTCTCACAAGGTTGTTTTTTTTAATTTTCTGTATCTCTATACCCACTCCCTCTCTTCCACTGGAAAATCCTTGAGTCATCTGTGTAAAAGCATTGCCAGAATGAGTGGGTTTCAGGGAAACATCAAAACATGGTGAAACACATTACTAAGATACCCTCATATGAAAGTATTCCACTAGTACAAGATAAGGAAGTTTTACAATCCTTCTGATGCAAAATCAACTTTGAATTTCTCAACTGTTTTTTACATTTGATGCAAAAACTCTTCATACATTTTGTAAACATTTGCCACCTCACTCTGAGCAAAGAGAGATCTTTATGAATGTTGGTCATTTAGTAATTCTACTGTTTCCCTGTTATTTTCTTATCTAATGTATTTTCGAACCATTGGGCAATAAATATGGTCAGTAAGTTAATGATATACAGTTGACTTGCATAACATGCGCCAAATTTTTTTAGTCATAAAACAATGTTATAATTCAGTTAAATATTATCCCAAGACACAAAGGGTTGAAAGTCACTGCTTAAGCAGAAGCCATATTTCCCTTTAGATGCAGGTTCAGAAAGTGAGGTTCTAAAACCATCTTTCAGAGAGATGTGTGTAAATACAGCTTGGTCAAAGACACTTCATTACCAATACTAGACAGTTAAAGTAATTATTTTCCAAGTGAAAGCTTAGGTAGTAATATAGCCCATGAATAGACTCACATACTTCTGTGTGTTATACTGCTTTGCTCTGGTAAATACTCAATCATCCATAGGAAATGGGTGCCAACGTGGTGATGGCTCCTCTGCTCCACCTGGAGAAATGTGCATTTCCACCAACCAATGTGGAGAGAGCAGTGAGGAGAAACAAGGTAAGTCTGAGTGGGCTTCAGCGTGTGATATTTTGGTAACTGAACATGTCAGCAGAGAGAACTAGGGAGGATTTTTTTTTTTTTTAATGTTTCAGAAATATCTGGGAATTATTTTTTGTTTCTTTTCTTTTTTTTTTTTAATCGTCTTCTTCATTTAATTTTTAAGAACGTTTCTTCCAGATTCAGTTTGATTTTTTCCTGCTTAATTTTCACCATCTGTAAAATGCAAGTCTCTCATAAATCTTCATATGGATATTTTATAGCAAAGCGTTTCCTCATCCAAATTCAATGGAGATTCAGCAAGTAATACCTTTCTCCCTAATTTGCAACAGATTTGTTCGATAGAATTCAGGTTTAATCCAAAATAACTAGAGATATTATATTACATACCTAGACTGAGGTATAAGCAACAACAGCTCTTTCTTCTTTTTTGTTCCCTCTTTTTTTTTTTTTAAAGTCTAGACAAGAGTGGAAATTTTTTTTGAATTCAGGAAGTGATTATCCTGGCTTAATCTTTGTCATATTCAGAGGTTACAAAAACAGTAGCTGCTGTTTCCTGTAAAGAATTGATCTGAAGAGTGAGAATGCATTCTAACTACTACTGTCTGAGTAAATTAGTATCAGAATTCTAGTATTTCCAGAATACTGTACTACAAAATGATGCTGCAAATAATTTCATATGATTCATCAAATCAGGTTTCTCCTGTGACAAGTGTGATTTTGAAACTAATCTATGCAAAGCTCTTCATGAATTTAGTTTACAGCCTGGATGGATAAGATAGTCCTTCTCCTTGAAGTTTCTGGTTCTGGAGTCCCAAGAAGAGCCTAAATTTATCAAAAACTCTGATTCTGCCTAAAAAGCTTATGTAAATTCTTTCACTCACTGTGCAACAGAGGAAGCATATTTGTTGAGATTTAAACATTTCACTTTAAGTATGAAATAGATTGTCCATAGGTGAGCCTGTGTCTTTCTGTGCTCTCAGAAAAATGCTAATGAGGTCATGTCAACTACCACTGAATTAAGCTGAAATCTGTGAGAAAGAGCAGTAACTTAAATCCAGATTCTTCGAATTACAGTTGTGTGCCCACCTACACAGAGTTTTCCTTCCTCCAGTAGGACCCTGTGTTTCATCCAGACAGTATGCGGAGACCTGTTTGGGACAGGAGTCTAGAGTCAACTCTAGGAGAACTGATTTTTTATTTCTCTGCAAATAAGACAATTGTTAAGATTGTATTGGATATCATGACATTTTTGTAAGTTTATTGTGCTGTACAAGAATGTATTAAATGGCAGTGGCTGGAAATGATGTCTGTTGAATTCCCTGATGTGTCTAACACATCTCAGATTAGCGAATTTTTTTATCATTTACACAAGAGATGGTCATGCTAAGTTTCACTGCATAGCTTTGAAATCCTCATTGTTCTTGGTTTCCCTGGACAGGACATTACCTCCAGGCAGCACTTTCTGTTATGATTGTAGAATATAGAACAAGAGATGCATTCTTCCATTAATTTTTATGGAGGCTTTTTGCACCTGTTTGTTGAGGGAATACTGCTACAGACAAATGCTTATATGAAAGTAAAGAATTGAAGGTTGTTCCAAAGACTAATTTAGAAAAATAAGCCTATGGGCTCTGTAAAAGACCTAAATATTAAATTATGTTGTGTTTTAATAGGACTGAGGAAAAGGTGTAGAACTAGGCTTTGAGAAACAGGCTGTGTGCTAGGACTGCTTGGATAATGCTCTGGGTTACTCCAGGAGATAAGTCACCTGTCAGGTATAAAGATACAGATCAGGCTGTATCAAATTGAATATTCATCCCTCTGCCACTTTCTTCTGATTTGGGATTACTGCAAAACTATTTTTCCTCTTAGGTTTCAGCTCCTGATCTTATGTTGATGGCAGGTTCCTGCTCTTTTCTCTGTGCTCTACTCAGGTTTAAGGAAGTATCTGCAGTGAAAATATATAAAAGATGCAACTTCAGTTTTTATTGTTAATTTGGTCTTCATATTGAAAAAAAAAAATATCACAAACTGAGATTTTATACATGTGCACATTTGAAATAGAACCTTAAACTGTAGTCTATTTCTCTGAGACTTGGAATTTGTCTTTAGAGGTTATTTTAAATACTTTTTTTTTGTTCAAAGGATATTCTGCAAAAATTATCTAGAACATCCCACACATTCCTTCCTTCTGGACTTTTCCTCTCTAAGCAGTGACTTTACATTTGTCAATCTAACTTTCAACAAATTTACATTGGCTTGCTTCTCAAGTTGTATTTTCTGTGAAAATGAATACTGCTTTGGAAAATAATAATGAATGATCAAGGATTTATTTTTTTAGTTAAAATGGTACCATTCCAGCTATTTCATGCACACTGATTTGCATTTGTTTTTTCAGCTATGAGAAAATTACTGAGGAAATACTGAATATGATTTGGTGCATTTCATGCAATGTGGAGCAGATATGCTTCATCAGTGTTTGTGTTTTTGATGAACCACTGGCACTTTTCAGCCACCTAAAGAGCTAAGGAATTAAAACAGCAATAAAAAGTTGGTTGGTGAATCAGCCAATCTGCACATTAACTTGAGTCAAGAATGCTTACATGAATTATTTCTGTTTTCCCCTCTCTCACCTTGTGATTGATTGTTGCAGTAAACTGATGTGAATACGAAAGCCATGAAGTTGAACATTGCAGTGTGACTATAAATGCTGCAGTGGCAACTTTATTTTAAACTATTAGTGAACTATGACAATACAGAAGCATTAACAGGGGCCTGAAGCAAGCACCAATTTGAGAGGGAGTGCTATAGGGCATTGTAGCTCGTGTCTAGCCAGAATCACAATTAGAAGGCAGGGTCTAACCCCATTTTTCTCTTCTGTGAAAGAGAAAAGGTGGGTGAAAGTTTCCACACAGCACATGAAATCTGGAGACAGTATCACCTACTGGCCTTGGGGTGAAGTTGCAATAAGTTTGCTCTTCACGGATGTATTTGCTTAAACTTTTTTTTAAAATTAAATCCTTCCACCACTCTACTAAATGGTTCAAGTAATGGGTGTGTCCAGCCTGTCAGGCACATGCAAGCCTTTCATTCAGCTTGGATATGATGCATAAAGGGCTATCTGACACCCACGCAGAAAAAAGCCTCTGCCCCTCCATCCCAGTAAGGAATTATGAGGTCACAATTTTTCTGAATGAACTGGTTCACCAGACTGGGGTCTGTGGCAGAAAGACATGTCCTGCTTCCCTTTTCTAACCTATGCTGCCCTACAGGGGAATGTGGAAGGAGGAAACACGGTCCATCCTCCCCATGTTGCTACACGGAGAGAAATAAGGCTGAGGAAAGGCAAATGGGGAGACTATGTCATTCTGAGGGCTCATTTCAGCTCTTCCTGAATGATGTGTTTTCTGCTTTAATACAGCAACTTTCTAAAGACTATGAGCAATGGCAAACTTTGGAGTATGTCGTATGATGAGTCTCACCTTTCTGTTGTTAGGCCTTGGAGGGATTTCTGGGAATGGGCTTACACCCCAAGTTCCAAATAAATGTATGTTGCAAAATGGTGAAATAAACAGTAGAGGAATAGAAAAAAAAAAAATTTTTGCTGTCTGATTATTTCCTAGTGTTAAGTCTTTGTTCTTCTATGCAAGAACCCTAGACAAACAGAGGACATACTGAAATTCTTCACATGATAGCTGCAGTGTCTTTTTAGAATAGCCTCTGCATATAAACTGTGCTAGCTTGGAGAATTTCCTGCAAATAAGTAGCTGCACACATATACGTGGAGAAAAAAAGCATATGTTATAGTAATATAATATAAACAGACTAGTTTGGATTTGGTTTGGTGAAAGGAGGGCTTGATGGTCTGTTTTGTTTTTTTCCACTGCCCTGGTTCTCCTTGTTCATAATTTAAAAATTCTGGGTTCTCTTGCTTTTTTTCAGGAGTCTGTTCAGAATTTTCCTGTTTACTAATAAGGCAGCAAGTAACGGTGAAAATATATCATTTTGCTTCCGGTTTTGAGCTTTTAATTTTTTGTTTGTTTGCTTCAATTCAGGTTTCTCCTGTGACAAGTGTGATTTTGAAACCAATCTATGCAAAGCTCTTTACGAATTTAATTTACAGCCTGGATGGATAAGAAGAAATGGTCAGTCAGGCATAGGACCACCATACTCTGACCACAGTGGGAATGAGAGTGGTAAGAATCATCAGATTCTTTGCAGAAACCATGTACTCTTACAAATTATGTAATTTTTTGTTTTATTTACTTAACTTTGCTATTTTATTGATAGTTCAATTGTATTCTGCCACATGTTTTCTGAAAACTTGTGTGTAGCTTTTCAGGTGATTGCAATTGCAAAGAACTAGAATAAAAAAAAAAAAAAAGAAAAAACAACAACCCCCCCCCAGTATTCCAGTAAGCAATTCTTGTTCTCATAGAGGCGCAAGTAATCAGTTGTAAGAGTAGTGTTTATCTACCTGAGTAATCTTTATCTGTTATGGAGACATCAGGTGATGAAGTCAGTCTTGATGACTGCAAAGTTTAGAAATGTTAAGATGCGTTTTCAGTTTTTCTTGGATTGGTGAATGCCTGGAGTGTGTATCTATTATCTGTGGCTAATATTACAGCTCCAAATGTTTTGAGAGAGGATGGCTTTGTATCTGGGGATAGGGTGAGCTTTGATGACCTGTTTGAGCCAGTTTCTTTCGAGATCTTATTTCAATTCCATTTTGCCTCGAAGACCGTCTCTCAACTAATTCCTTTTCTCTGTCGTCAGACAAAATATATCCCTTATACTTTTCCTATTGCCAGGTTAATCCTGCTTTCTGAAACCTGTCTTCTTCCTTCTGTATTACATGATTTTCTTCATAACTTTTTAGCTAACTCAAGCCACTTCTTTTAGCTGCAGCAAGCCTTCTCCTACTTTCCAAAGCTGTTGGAGGCTTGTTTTAAGCAAGCAAGGAAAGAGAGGAAGAATAGATGGTGACTTCTGATCTCATAGTAAAGGGATGAGCTGGTTGAACTAATAACTGTTTAGTTTTCTTCTCCATATTTTCTGTAATTCTCTTTCCCTTCCTCTCCACTTGCTCCCTCTCACCTCTCCTGGGTACCAGCAGTGCTTTGACAGCCTGCAGTGCAGGCACCTGAAAGCAATACCAGCATATAACTCTATGTGGGATGCAAGTGTTGTGAGACTGATTAGCCCAGGTGTTTTACACTTCTTTTCCAAAATGTGCTTATCTGGGATTGTGGAAATCTGTGCTGTTCTAAGGTAAGCAGCACCTCCTATATATTGCATAAGCTACCAAACAGGTAGAAGTTCCATGTAATGATGTGTATGAGTTAGTGGTTTCAAGATTAATGTGTGGAAAACTTGCTTAGAAATAAGCAGATGAAAATGGAATACAACTTTAAATTATTCTCACTGAAAAAGCAGCAGCAAAAAAACCCACTCTGCATTTTCCTGCAAGTTCTTATTTCACAGTAGACAATTCTCATGATGCTTTGTAATTAGGAAACTTTATACACGTGATGTGCTTTTTAACAACTTCAAGTTTTACTAGTGCGTAGCACAGAAGCGCATCCTGCTCTGTGCACTGTGCTTCTGAAAGTAAGTCTGCTCTTAAATAAATATTGATTTAAACTGATGTTTAATGTAAAAAAATTTGAGCAACTACCAAATATTTTCATAAATGTAAGCTTTATTTCAAGTATGTAAGTTGTGAAATAATTTATTTTTAAAATAATAACAGCTCTTCTCATCAAGAAGCCCAATTAAAAACAAAACAAAACAAAAAAAGGTACAAAAGTACCAGGGAATACAAATACAGCAAACGCCTGTCTAGAATCAAACTTCATTAACCAGGCAACAGTCTTGCTCTAGTTGAAGCTCCTAGAATTTGTGGTGATTGGTAGTACACACCACATCAGGATGTAGCAAAGACCGGAAGGATACTCTTGCTTATAACCATAAAAAAGGTTACCTTGTCTTGCAAAGAACTGGTGGGGAGGGGAAAATTTAATTCGTGTAGACAGCAAAAGCCAGAAAAAGATTGAGAATCATCAACCTGAAGGGTTTTTTACAGACAAAACAAACTGCTGAGTCACCTGAACAGTTCAGTCTCGTTTACTTGTTTCGGGCGCTCAGTCACTGTTGTATCTTCCATGTCTGAATTGTGTGGTAGTCATGTTAACCTAAGTTATTTTGTTCGGGTAAAAGAAAGCTCAAATACTTGTACCTATTCAGCTTTCTGAGAGGCTGGCACTCAGATATGTGAACTGAATGACCAAGGAGATTTAAATGTGTTCAGGTAATTTGGTTTTCTACCTGGAGAATGTCTAAACTGTACTTTCCTGAATGCTGGTGCTGATAACCTAGGAAATAGTTATCTTCTTATGACAGTTAGTTGAGCTTTTCCATGGCTGGTGGCTCAAGAGATTATGTGATCAGTTTTATGTTGCTTCCTGCTTAAAACCCACAAATGATTCTGTGTGGTAACAACTGAGCAGAGTGTGCTCTATGGCAGAGTGTTAAAGGGAAGAGTTCCTGACATCAGAATAATACATGCACATTAGCAGAAGAGCAAAGATCACTCGGTAGATGTAACTCCTTTGAAGATTTATGTAATCATTTACTAGAACCCCACATGGTTTTTTAGTGTTGTCTCTCATGATTCTTTTTTCTTTTCACTGAAAAAGTAGTTGAACAGATCAGTGACGACTATTAAAAAAAAAATAAGACACAACAGGTTTTTACTAGATGAAACTCTTATCTTTGCAGAGGTCGAATGTGAAATCGCTATTCAAAGAAGTTCTTAAAATTATTATTTCTCTTCTACATGTGTAAAGTACACATTTTAAGTGTAGAACTTAAAATTCCTGTAGCAGGTGAAAAATAAGTTTTGGAGTCTTAGATACATTTATCTTTAGGCAACTAAAAGAAAAATTTCAAAAATTTATGGAAGTTAACATCCAGTGGAACAGATTGGCGTCAGGGACAGGGTTCTGCAGAGGCACCAAGCCATCTGTTGTGGGTAGGAAGAATATCTTTGCAGCTGGCAGGCTCTGAAAGTGCTGCCTGAGCAGTCACAAAAGGTCTAAAAGCTGGGGGGAGCATGGCCATTGCTCTGGTAATAGGCTGCAAATTGCTCTTCTGTGGGGGATTGCTCAGCTGGCTCCAGCACTGAGCTAGGCTTGTGGTGCTTGGCCGGTGATTTTGCAGTTGCACACAAGGATGAAAGGTCAAGGTGGGTGATTTAATAAATGAAATATTTAGATGTTCTGGCGTTTCCTCTGATATCTGCTTTCTGTAGCAATCTTTATTTTTAGGACTTCATCCTCCTCCTTTCATTTACATGTTAATGTCAGAGAGCGACAGTTTACTTGACATTGCTTAGAGTTTGGGAAGCAGGAGAAAAGGAATAAAAAAAATTAAAAAGGAGATTGAGCATATTTTGTTCTTTATTTTTCCCCTGGCACCGTTTAACATCTAATATCTCTGAAACCGTCATGTTGAGGAGGAGCCAAATTTTGACTTGCAGTATTTGTTATCCTAAACTAGACTGGTTGCCCACTATCTTTTATAAGATCTGCAACAATATTGTCAGGTAGAGACATGATCAGTCAAAAGGTATGGCAACAACCATATTTCACTGACTCTTGTTGATCTGTTACACTTTCAAGGGAAGTGAAGACTTGTTTTATAAATGGAAAGATAATAGTATTTTTAATGGTAGCTTTAAAATTCTGAAGACAACTGTGTATATTGGGAGTGTGCACAGGTCTACCACAACCTTCTCTTTGCAGTGAGGCAATTTTCTGAGAAGTGAAAAACCAGACAACTATCAGAACACCAGAAGAACCTGTAAGATCACCACAGTCTCCTGTCCCATTTTCCAATACCTCCTTAAAGACTTGAAAAGTCATGATAAATCTATGATTAATCTGTAAAGTTAGTTGCAGCAGTTCAATGTTTAGGCATGGAATATGTGATCTACTCAATAATTGGGATTTACATTCTGACCAGCTTGCTGAGTTAGTCTCCCTTTGTCCCAAAATTTTGCACTTCAAAGTTGAGTATGCACCAGCAAATGAAGCTTTCTGGAACCTATTTAAAATTTTAGATGGAACATGGAGCATAATAATAATAAATAAATAAATAAACAAACAATATTTAATGTGAAAAAAACTTGGCATACAATGACTGCAAGTGTTAATCTTTTTTGAGGAAAAAATATTTAGTCAGCTTTTTAGTTATTCATTTATACCTGTATGTGCCACTCTTCTTGTTTTGTTGTTTTTTAGGATTTTTTCCCAAGCTTCTAAGTTTTCTATTTTTATTCCTTTTAATAGCTTATTTCCTCTCATTGTCCCCTGAAATGCAATCCTCTTCTGCAACTTTAAGGACAAATGTTTTCCTTCCAACTGATGAAGAACATATCTGCCAGGTATTTTGGTGCATAGTCTTCATATTACATTGTTTATCATAGTATTTCCCTGGAATAATCAGACTTTTTTTGTCCTAGATTAGATTTCATTACTGGGTCAGCGGAACATTGATGGTGGGGCTTCAAAAGCACCCTGAAGACACTGTTACAAATATCTGGCAAGTTTCAAGAGAACTACAGAGTCAGTGGAAAGCAAATACTATAACAATCAATAGCACCGAAAAGTTCGAGGTTAGTAAATTGAGGTTACTGTAAATGACACTTGTTAAATGGTTTCTAAATTGTGGGTCTCTTTAATAGGTTAAAACTAAATATTTTGTAAATGGAAAGAATGCATTATCATGAGGTAAATAAGAGAAAAGCCATTTGGAAGGTTCTACATAGCATTAAAAAGTACTGTTTGTTCTTATCTCTTAGTAGTGTTAAAACTAATACCAAACTTTTCTTAAACTGTGCATGTCTCTTAAATAAAACAATTGGTCTCTTTGAGTCATAATTATCTACCAGCCCTTAGAGGTGATGCACTTTTGATCTTAACTCTCAATACAGTATTCCCTTAGCTTCAATCTAACTGTGCTGATAAATTCAAGGTTTCATTTATATAAGAAACAGCATTTTATACTACAAGATACTGTTTTACAAGGATGCTTTGCAATGCAAATGTCATAGGCTATTTAAATGTTTTTACATGTGCGTTTACAAAAAAACATTAGTACAGTAAACCTAACTTAAGGCTATAATATTGTAGATGATGTGTACTCACTGTTGTGCATAATACTGGCAAGAATGTGGGGAGCAGAGAAGAAAATGAGAGAGCTTTCCTTCTACAGCAGCTACTGTGAAGTTGGTTAGCATGCAAGCCTGAAGGCATGGAAGCATGACCTCATTTCAATAAACCATAGGAGTAACATAATTACTTGACTTGCATGTTGTGTTAAAGCATCCAAAGGACCTGAATTTTTGAAGCAATACTCACCTGCTCTAAACATTACTGTAATGCTAAACATTACTGTACCGAACTCAACAAAATGTTGTTGTTGTTCAATATATGAGCAGTCCAGCTGTGAAAAGGCACGTGTCAAACTTACTGCAGTAATCATTACAATTGGCTAAAGAAATACAGCTCGGCACCTCACCAAACCTAGAGTCTGAGCAAAATTTCTTCTTTGCACACTTTTGCTCCAGTGAAAATTTGCAAGACGTCACTGTCACACAAGTGGATGCAATTCACTTGCCCTTTTGCACTTTTTATATGACAAGATATTCAGCCTACAGGGAAATCCGTGGAATTTTTAAAGATAAAATGTTATTAAAGTATTAAAGTTTCTATGGAAAATAATTTTGAGAAACAAATAATTTTTATTTGGGTGTACAAATCTTTTGGAAATAGGGTGCTTTAATGTTTTGTCTATTTTGAAAACACACTAGAAGTGAGATTTTAATTAAAATCAATCTCTGAACCTCCAGTGCTTCTTTTTTCCTCATTTTGAAGTTAAATATTTAATAGCCAAATACTTTGTCTCTTCCTCCTTAAAAAAAAAAAAAAAGTCTTGATTATCTTTATGGAATAAGAAAAAGTCTTGCTTATCTTTATGGAATAAGAGATTTTGTTTTAGCATTTAAAAAATCTCCTTTTTAGGAAATTCTGAAATCTAAAGATTTTCAGTGCTTTAACTACTCAATACAAGACAAGCTCAGTATGGCTGGTTTGGCTGGGTTTTGGAGAACTGTAGTACCTCCTAAGCTACTTTTGCTGTGTGTTCTACCGAGAACAAATTTGTGACAATGAAGTCTCCCAGACTTCATTAAGAGAAATAGTTCTAGGCTTGTGGTTCACTGGTTAAACTTTTTTAGACGCAAGAGTAGGTGGAGGCATCTAACATTATTTTCTTCTGGAAGGGGAAGTTAAGACAAGACTCACTGTTCGTGAGTTTTGGGGAAACGCAGGTCAATATAGCTCTACCAGAATCTGCTCTAACAGAATATGAACTTGAAGCAGTCTCTGATTTCGTACCAGCAAAGTGAGATAGTCCCTCTCTCGCATTGTCTAAATCACTTTATTTGCCTTTAAAATAACATCTGACTATGAAGCCTAACTGCAAACTATATTATACAGTTTAATACATATTATAAATGAAGTTATTAATAACAGAATTTTGACTTCAAAATGAAACATAACTCTGAAAAGGTTAAATATTTGTCAAATCTTTGATATTAAAAATAGTTCTTGTATTTCTAATTATAAAACCGTGCTCTATATTGGTTTAGAAACTTATTTGAAACCATGTAATGATAGAAACAGAAAATATGAGCACACCATCCTTCAGCTGGTGATGTCATGAAAATACACATTAATGTACATTAGTATCATTGCAGCAGAATTCAGGAGTTTAAAATATTGTTTTCTGAAACAAATCAAATGAGCAAATTTCCAAGATGCTGCGTTTCTCTCAGAAACATGTTTTTGCATGTGATATGGCTGCTATACTTCTTGTGCAAGGCAACTACAACTTAAGGGAAACAACAAAACACAAAAAATTCCACCCTCAAAAAAACCTCCAACCTTTAGCATAATGGTCATATCCTTAGATAAGTTGTATCATCTTGTACAGTGAAATACTGTATTCTTGACAATTTATAGAATAAATGCAAGTTTTCTGCTACAATCTGTTTAACTGTGCAGAAAATCGTTGCTGAACTCTCAAGGTAATATTTGAAAAAAATATTGCATTCACTTTTAAGAGCTAGAATGTACACCCAGCAAAGACTACGGAAAATCCTGGAGCTACAACATCCCAAGATTTGCCTCGGGAATAACTTAAGGAATGTTATCCACAAGATTGATATTTCTGGGGGGTTATTTTGATTGGTGTGCTTTTTGTTGGGTTTTCCCAAGGACTGTGGTTGATCAGCCAGTTCCCCTTGTACATCACTGCAGAAAACCTGTAGTAGCCTGTACATTTACAAATGTAGATTGAAATCTGCCCTTAAGATGAAATGTGAAATATTTGTAACTTCTTGTGTAGAGAAGACTTTTTTAGGGGCAGAAAAAAAATTCACTATTGTAACATTAGAGCAGAATAACTGTTGACCAAGTACTCCTCAAAGTTTGTTTTGGCTAAAAACTTGATGAAAGGCATCTGACTAATGGTATTTGTTGATCTGACTTTGCTCCAGGTCTCTGATAAATTATGAAACGAACCAGAAAATGTTCACATTCCCAGCTCCTGGTGGAATAGTGGCTAGATAAAACACAAAATCCTTTGTGCTTCAATCTTTAACTGTCAACGATTCTTGCTTTGATTTAAGGTATTTTATTGTGATTTTCAGATCCTTCCTGTTAAAAGCTACTTCAATATTGAGTAAGACAACTAGTATATATATCTGTGCTGACAAGCCACGTAAGTGTGAAAAAGCCAGGATGGTAATCCTCAAAAATTGTTGTGTTTTATCTGAGTTCTTGTAGTTCCAGTTGAAACTCCATGGACTAGACTGGCGTATATTGTAAGGTGTTTCATCTAGTCCATGACACTGGTAAATTCGATTTCTTATTGGTTTGCTGTTCATCTCTTTAGGTTATCTTCTGGGGGATGGTGGAGACCGAGAGACAAGATGAAACTGTTGCCATTGATGATATTACTTTCAGTGAAGGATGTTCCCTGGCATGTGGTAAGAATACCTGTTTTTTCAGGAGACAGGTCATTTTGCTTTGTCTTTTCCTTAGATTTCCTTAGAAAACACAGTGGAAATACTTTTGCTATTCAAAGGCTTTCTTAACTCCAAAAGTGTTTTCGTCTGGCTCATTTTTGTTTCCCTGAACACTCATCTGTCTTTTCACATCTAAATACAAAGACAATAAGTGCTTTAAGAAATATGATACAGTATAAATGCAGGGCTCAGTGGGCAGAAAAGGTCCACTGTTTTTGGCCAAAGAATTGATGTGTTCAGCCAGCTCAGGAAAAGCTTTGGAGCTGACTTTAGGAAGATTCCCAGGGCACTTGTGTGTATTTCTAAATGCGTGGAGGTCCTGATCCTCAGCTGTGCAGCGAGGCTATGTTGTTCTGCTCTGCTACACTCAAGAGTAGTAATGTCAGGCCAGTCATCTCTCCAGTCAGACCATCTCTGCGTGTCAGGATTCTTTAGCAAAACATTTCCTATTTCTCTTTTCAACCCAATGTATTTTCATGGGAAAGGAATACTAGCCATCTTAGCATAAATTAAATTGCTTGCTGCTCTGTATTGCACAAGAGTATTGCCCTGTGCACCCATGTCACATCCTCAGTTGAGCACAGTCAAAGCACCTCTTTTGTTTTTCTTCCTCTTATTCTTAACACACGCTCTGAGGGTTCAGACCTCAAACTTAACTTCAGGTATGGAAGCAGTGTTAGACACAGACCAAACTAGGTTACGTGATTAGGTCTGTGTGAACTGTAATCCAAAATAATGCTCTCTGTATTTCCCAGTAGGAAAAAAAATATTGAAAAGAGATGCATGTGGTTATTAGCATGTCAGAGAAATGAGCAATTTCGGGCAGATCACACTAAGTGCAAGATACAAGTCTTGAATTAATGATGCAGGCAGGCATACATATTTATTTCAAAGGGGGTCTATACTGGGGAAATGAAGTTTCATGTAACTAAACTTGATCATGTCAGTTTCTCCATGTTGTAATTTTCTAAGGGTGGAGAGATATAGAAGTAAATGCTATATAAGTAGATTTTCACGCCAGGGCACATCTTGCTTTTCTGTTTTGTTGATGTTTTCCAGCTGTATTGCTTAAATAAGCAAGGATGTTAATTTTAAACTTCAGGCTTGCTTGTCTGTGAACTCAGAAAAGAGTACAATGCACTTTCTCTGAAAAAAATTAATTTCAAATGGAATTTGAAATCTCTCCCAAATGTAAAGAGGACAGACGTGACATTTTTTTCCCCAGCTTCTTTCTTTTCTTTGGAGGATTTCTGCAGGTAAAATGGTGGTATAAAATGGAAAAAAAAAAAAGCATTGTTAAAAATAAATGCATTCTAGCAACCTGTGTAATTGTTTAACCAGTTCCTGCAGGAGGATATAGATCTGTCTGTAAAAATATACTGCCTTTTTTAATATACAATGTTAAAGTCAAAAAAATTTCAAAAATAATAAGCTATAGAGATGAAATACTGTCTCAAAGAGATGGGGGAAAAAAAGGGAAACAGAAACACATGTACTCACCAAAACTATAAATCCAGGTCTTAAACTTACCTTACATGGCAGGTGTTGAACTATATACTATGGCTTACAGATTGAGCTGGTGCACTGTTAAGTACCTCAGGAATATTCTAATAAGAGCCAGTTCTTATCCCATGTTTCTCCATTAGGAAAAGTCAACTTCATTAGGTGACTTCTAAATGGCTCACAGCAGCCAAAACCAGGGTCAAAGGATCCTAATTTTGTCCCTGAGAGAGGAATGTTACTTCTGAACATTTTCCAGTAATTAAAACAAAAGGTCAGACTAATGGTTGGTTGAATTTAAAATCATTTTTTTCTCTAGTCCTTGTGGAATGTCTGGATAAGTAGACTTTTAATGAAGACCACTTCAGTTGCATGAGATTCCTAGTTAAAACTTACATTTTTAATGTACCTTTCATTACTTTAAATCCCAACATAAATGCACTTAAGATACAACCTGTGCATTTGTATTCATTAGTATGACTGTACTTTTAGGGCTATGAGTAAAATATCTTAAATTTTGTGCTTTCAGGACTTTCTTGGTAAAATCTGTGATGGTTAAATATAAATGTAATTTCATTATGCTTTAAGTCTTTTCTTCATTTTTATTCCTCCCCTGTCTCCCAAACCATCCCCTTTCAGCCTGTTGTCCAGTACCACTGAAGACTAAACTTCATGCATTTTAAAAAATAGAACCAAAACTCTATCTTCAGTATTTTAATTGAAGATACTCCACAGTTTGTTGTTTTCCCAACAGCTGCCAAATAGATTGTTATGCCTCAAAACCCCCATAGCTCTTTTTTATACAACTGCGTATGGACTGCAGAAAAGAAATAGCTGTCAAACAGAAAATATTAAAGTTATTTTCTGAAACATACATAACACAAGATCTCCTTTAATTATACCTTTAGTAGACCTTCTGTTCAAAGGCCTCATATTCTTATCTAAGCGGCTGCTCTACAGAACTCCCTCTCAACTCCATAAGAATTATGTATGTGAAGAACCCCATTAAGACGGTTCCTCTGATCTCTCCCGAGACATGAAAGTCAAGAGCTCTAAGGCATGAAAGTGGAATGCTACAAGGGAGTAGCAGGCTTTAGTACTCCTTAAGTCACTTGTAATGCAGAAGTTACACAGTCTCTCTGAAAAGTCGAGTTGTTTTTCAGGAAAATGGAAGTAATTTTATCTGTATTACTTATAATGTATACATTTTGACGAAAATCCAGTATGAATACTTCAAGTGACAAAATCACAAGGTTAATTCCCTTGTTAATTCTAATCATGCAAAGATGTAGCCTTTAGTATTACAGACACAGGTCTTTGAGATGAACTGCTACAGGGATGGGAGTTAGAAAATCCAAAATACTAATCTTACTGTTGTCTGACATACTGTGGAATTAAGAGCTGGAAAATTGGTATTTTGTAAAAAAAACCCAAAACATCAAAAATGTTTAAAACTGAAGTGAAAAAATGCAGAATGAGTAAAAATATTTTGTATTAATAATTCAAAAGGGTTTAAAGAACTTGATTCCTTTTGACTGTACTTGCAGCTTTTTATAAATGTTGAAATTTAACAAAATCTATCCTTTTCGCTTGTGGAATTTTGCATTTTCCCTGAGATTCCTCACATAACACACATGGTTTGAAAAAAGTGCATATTTATGCATCACTGGAACAAGGAAGAAAGAAAGGTTTGTAGCACTAGCTGGACAGGCCATCTCACTGAGATGTCAGTAATGTGAACAATACAGTGTCTCTGAGATGAAGTAGCATCTTGTGGGGCAGCCCAGCTGGCCCTGGGCTCTCTGTAAGCTGAGATATTGAAGATGGAACTTTACACCTGGCAGAGGGTTAACCACG
>JAYRBT010000082.1:18840053-18866532 GCA_036023395.1 Myiotriccus ornatus | reverse complement strand
GCATATGGACATGTGGCTGTGTGTCCAATCATGAGTTGTTACGTTTATGCTAAACCAATAGTGCATGTACATGTGTGTCACCCAGAACTGTATAAAGTAGATGCACTGTTGCAATAAAGGGGCTGGTATTCCTGAACACCGTGTCGTCTCCTGCCTCTACCGACGACAACATCTGCCTGTAATGAACTGAAATTGTTTTCTCCATGCAGTTAGGAATCTCTGCGTTTTCTCTGATACCCTGATCGCAATTAGAAGTCTGCTTTAACCAGGAGATTACCTTTCCCCCACAGTAATGTTAAGGGAATATCAAGGGAGACCTTATCACACTCTGCAACATGAAAAGAAGTTGTAGCCAGGTGGGGTTAGGTCTCTTCTCCCAGGCAACCAGCTGCAGGACAAGAGGACACAGTCTTAAGGTGCACCACGGGAGGTTTAGGTCGGACATTAGGAAGAAGTTCTTCACAGAGAAGGTGACTGGGCATTGGAATGGGCTGCCCAGGGAGGTGGTGGTGTCACTGTCCCTGCAGGTGTTTCAGAAAAGACTGGATGTGGTACTTAGTGCCATGGTCTAGTTGACAAGGTGATGTTGGATCATAGGTTGGACATGGTGATCTCAGAGGTCTTTTCCAACCTAGCTGATTCTGTGATTAAGAAATGGTACATCCATTATCGTAGTGCAATCCTGTTTAAAATCCTGGCTACTGTTGAAGGCAACTAGATTAGTCAGGCATGACGTGCCCTTAAAAAATTCTGGAAAATATGTGGTGATGTATTCAGAAACTTTTTGTCTCTAAAAAGAAGAATTCTTTTACAAGAATTTTGGAGAAGCTGTGAGTTTAACCTCTCAGCAAGAAGTGATTTTTATGTAGCTATCATCTAGAAAAGTAAATAGGTATTTCTTATTATGATGTGTCATTTTTTATGTTACCTGGCAACCCTCTCTGTGGAAGTGAATTCACGAAAGTTACAATGACTGGCTAACGTAAATAGCACTCCATTGCTTTGAAAGAAATATCCATCTTGAGGGAATGATTTTTTAGAATGGTAAAGATGGCAGCCTGAAATACTGGAGATCAATCAGGGATACACAATACGTTTAAAGTAACCTTTTGAAGAGGCGGGAATCTTGTCAAGTTGTTTAGTAAGCGTATGTTTCTAATGAGAAATAGCTTCCTAAATAATGACTTAACAAGTTAAGTGATGGCTTCTCTTTGTCTTTAAGCACCACAGATTTCCAGTTTTGAGCTTGACATATGTGAGTGGCATTCTGACCAGCTGGCTGAGCCTGCTCAGTGGGCATGGCTGCAAGCTGAGCACAAGGTTGCCTCCTGTTCCCTCCTGAAGGATTGGAGCAACAATACTGAAGGTAGGAATTAAAGTTAATTCAAAATTACTAGCTGTCATGAAGAATATGGTGCTTTTTAGGGCAAAATGGTGACCCAACGCTGAAACAGACCAAAACTACAAAAAGTAATTGTATGCATTTTGTATTTAAATTAGCTTTTGATTGGCCATTTAGTAAGAGTACTGTGAACACACATGCTGGTAAAACATGAAATATTTTGACGTGAGAATCAATGAATATTTTCAAGTATTCATGAAACATTTTAATGTAATAATTTCAATATAAACCAATAACAGATTTATTCTCCACTTAATTCTCTTTACGAGAACTCTGTAAGAATTTGGTGAAATTAAATTAAATCCACTTAATCCAAGTCCTTGTGTGTGGGCTTTTTTCTGTTTTGTTCTGATTTTGATACTTGGCAGTTTTACTTGTGTAGTACTATTCTGAACATATAGACAGGAATTTAATCTTAAGCCTTACATTGGGGGAACTGTAAAGAAACAATTATTACACAAAATAGTTTCTTACTCTTCTTTTAAAGTAAAATTTGTCAATAAAACTTGTCCAGTTGCAATTTTCAGAAGTAAAGAGAATCTCTTGTTTCTGAACTGTGTAGTGTGTGCTTTGAAAGCTTAGTGGATGTAACTCTCTAAGTGTTCTAATGTGAAATACAATCATCTTGCTAGGTGAGTGTTTGACTTTTCTACTGAGATTGCCTTCAAAGGGGTTAAGTGGGGCTAGTTGAAACAGGATAATTTGTGATGTAGCTTTGAAGGACTGATAGTGTGGAGATAACTGCTTGAACTTTGAACCCACAGAAATGGATCACATCTCAGTGATAGAAGCAGAACGAATGCTAGATATTGTTTTCATTTCAGAAAGATTTCTAAAATGAATTTTAGCATGCATTTCAACACGGTCTAGTAACTATAAATCAAATTATAACGGAAGAGCAGGCAAAAGTCCCTGAGTGTATACACTGTTAAGATGAATTTTTGCATGTATGTACAACGGAGAGTATATAGACTAGTAAAGCAGACTTTTTTCTTTTCCTCCTTAAATGTGAGGAAAACAAGTCACACCATTTTCCAGTTTCCAATTAGACTTTCAATTTGATTTTATTTGAAATGCCTCCCTGAAGGGTGCCATACTTTAACATGACATCTCAAGGGCTAGTAACAGGTATGGATTTCCATTTTATGGCAATACTGTGCTAACAGAAAAGATACTGAAATTCTGTAAGTGGCTTTCACAGGACTTGGTCTAGGACTAGACTAGCAATGTCTGTGGAAACACAACCTATCTGGAAATGTTTGCTTTATAGGTGCTTGGGCATTACTGTATGAATATGCAAAGATAGCTCTATAGGCTGAATCTCTAATCGAAATAGCTGCTTGGGGACATTCCCTGTGCTTCCTTGTCATCAAGAAAAAAGTAAAATGTGAGAAGAAACAAGTGTCAAAACAACACATAGAAGTTAATTCATCATTAACATTAAAAAGTGTTGAAAAATCTGATCTGTGATTGCTCACCTCTCAATACATTCAGTATTTCTATTCATGCAGATTTGCTGAGGCATAAATGAAGAGGCTGAATATTAACTAAAATTCTGAAAACTAAAGAAATGGTATGCAAGCTGAAAAAATGCCATGCTTGAGGGCTCAAACTTGCAATGCAAAGACAGCTTGACTAAGCTTTATTTTCTGATTTTGATCAAAGCTTTCACTTCTATAAATAGAAAGAGGTAAGAAATGAAATTATAAAGTCAAGATCTACACAATTATATACATAAAAAAAGGATTGCTTATAGTCTTTGAATAATCCTCCTTTGCTGGTATTCTTAAATTTAATAAAATACTTTCTGTCTTTGGATGACTTTTTTTCTTTGTTCCATTATTTCTTCTTTTCTCCAGTGTTGTAGACACTTTCTCTATCACTTTTCCTCTTGATTTCTCTAGTGTTAAAAGTTTTTACAGAGGTTTTATATTCCCCTACAATACTGTTCAGAAAATACTTTTTTCTTCTTGTTTTCTTTATTGATATTTCATGCATGCTATGTAGTTTCCATAGTTCATGCTTACATTGGATTAAGCTGGTTTCCTACATCTAGGAACACTTCTTTAATAAGAAGGCAATGAAACAAATTTTCTGCACAAGAAAAATGAAGATGCAAAAAGAAATCAAAAGAAGTACCAAGTTTTAAAATCGGGCACTTCAAATAACCAGTGATAAAAATCCCTCAAGTTAAAACATTAAAAAAACCCAAGTGAAATCACTAGATTATGTGATTCTATTTCATCACTTTTTTTCTCTCTCTTTTTCTTTTTTTTTATTCAGAGATTTAATCGAGGATTTGTGAGTTCATGAAAATTTACTTTCAAGAGTAGAAACAATGACAATTTTAGGTCTTTTTTCCTCTAAATGGTTGAGTGGAAGGACTGTTGCAGGGCATTGGTTCAGAGACTGAACAGGTCTCTGCTTGGGAAGAGAACTTGTCAGAAAACAAGAAGTCCCACTCTGTGGCTCACTTTAAACTCAAGGCTCAGTTTTTACTCTAAAACCAGTGGCACAGATTCAAAGTTGTGTCATTTGTGAAATAAAAATCCCATGGATTTAAGTGGGAGTGATGAGATTTGAGTCAGAATATGGTTAAGATGGGATGAGTTAGCTAAATATTTATAGGTTTTTAGTTTTCAGCATAGCAGGATACTGGCAGGTTCACTAGCCCACCTCAGCTCTAAGAAGGTGCTGGGCCACCTCAGCAGTAAATCATAAGCTCTGCTGCTTATCTGAGCTCCAGTGCAGTCAGTGGCTGATCTTTCTTCAGGACTCCCAAGATTTTACTTATGACAGAAAAAATTTTCCTTCAAAATTGAAAGAAACAAGACTGTTTAGCTAAAACCTGACTAAGCACCCATGTGGAGAAAATAAAGGACCTGTTCTGCCTTACAAACAAGGTGAAGTTTGGCACTTCAGAAAGAGCAAGTCAGGAAAATTTAAGAGATCAAGTCACAGAGAAGGTCAGACCATAAGCACAGTAATATGCTATGCAGTGCCTGCACTGAGGGAAATTCAGACCTTAAAGAAAAGGTACAAAGTTAGCAACAAATGAAAGAAAACTCTTCCCAATACCTTTAATCATTAGAAAGCTACTTGATAAATGTTGTCTAAAAGTAATAATAATAATAATAATAAAAAGATCCCTGAAATAAGGGACCATTGTTCTGCTTTTACAAGCTATAGAGAAGAGGGGGAAAAATAATTAAAAAGTAATTTTTCAGTTTCTGTAGTCTTCATTTCTGAAGCTAGGCCTCAGTTTGTCTCAGAAGCACTCAAAATACTTGCATAAAATGTGTTCTCTAAAGAACACTTAGTGTGTCCCATGCCTCTGGACACAGGATCATTCTGAATGCTTCATAGAACTTCTGTTTATCTAGTGTTTTTCACTTGCTTTCTCATCTAAAAACCATGTCAACTCCACTTTGCCCTGTTTATAAAGTTTCAGGAACTTGAAATGAAAAGGGAAAAGAATGTTAATTATCCTTTGGCTCAGAAACTGAGTTGGTTTTATAATGGCATCAGAGAACACTGAAGTTAGATAAAGAAGCAGCAGCATAACTTTCAGTGTTGCTGCATATTTCTCTTATGCACAAGACAATATAGAAATGTAGATGCTTTGTTAATATCTGCCAAACAGAAAGTTGGGTTAAACCTATAATACTGCCTTACATTGAGGTTAGCTGGTGTGGCATGACATTGCAAGCTTAATTCCAACAAAATTGCAATCATATGTTTCAGTGTAAATCATTACCTAACACAAAGAGTAAACTGGAAACAAAAGGAAAACAATGTTGTCCTTTATAAAAATGAATGTTTTCCTTGTGAAATGACACTTTCTCCCTTCACCTTGAGATTGTGCAATATCTGCATTTGAGATAAGTTTTATTTAGAGAAATGAACACAGAAGTTGCTGACTTGAGACCTTTAATTAGTTCTTATTTACTTTTTTAATAGTTGCTTCCAAAGGTACCAAAATATTCAGTGACTCAGGAGCGGGGGGAAAAAAGAGCTGATATATTTGGTAAAAAGTATTTAGGCTTTTTATTTCTGACAACTAAAAGACACTGTTGAGGGTATGGAGTACTCTTTTAGATCTCTGTAGGAATGCTTTTATAAGGGGCAGTAGGTCAAGAAGAGCACAAATTGCTTTTCTGCTTCAGATGGAAAGACAATATGCTTCCAACATTTTGTTGCAGAAATTCTGGCTGAGAAGTAAAGATCTTGATTACACAGTGGAGATGTGACTGCCTCCTGTAGCAATAAGGCAGAATTCCATTTTTATTTTTTAGATATGACTGTAAAAAGCATATTTTCTGGCAACCATAGTGGAATTAGGAAGAAAGCCCAGTTTCTGAATATATTTGTCATTAGGTTACAATCTAATGGTTGTAAACGCTGAGCTGAATGTGGGAATTCTAACAGCTTTTAGCATGAAAAGTAACAACTTCGAGAATCTACCAACTGATACAATTTTTGGTTGCTGGGGCTATCTATGAGTAAAATGAAGATATATATATCTATCTTTTTAATAGGAAACAGATGACATTGAAGTAACACAAGCAGCATGATTATCAGATTCAATTCTTGCTGGGATGGGTCTGTGGTTTAATTACGTGAAAGCAGTCCTTATTTTCATAGACTGAGAAAAAAAAAGTGTTCTGTGAAAAAGTGACCTTTTTCTTCTTTCATTTTTCAGGCCGTTTTGAATGGTTAGAAGCTAATGACAATGCATTATATGAAAGTGCTTATCTAAACAACTCCATGTGTCATTGCTCCAGCAAGAATTGCCATTTTCAGTTTCATTATTCCATGGCAGATAGCAGTGTTCTCAAGGCAGTATTGTTTATCAATCAGGTAAGAAGAAACATGCATCCATTTCCAAAAGGCAAAGGCATGGCAACACAGGTGTTACGAGACAAAATACAAGAAGATACACCTGCTACTACATGCCTGCCCCCTGAATTAGTTTGGGCAAAATAGTACCTTGGTACCGTTCCACTGATCTGTGCAATTGCAAAACCTGGGTATTTGCCATCTCAGCCATAAACTAATTTGATGGGTGAATGTTCTGCAATAAGACTTCAAGGACACCCCCAGCTATTACAGAATTAAATAAATTGGGGTTTTCAGGGGAAAAATCTATAGTAACAGCTTTTCTAGCCTTCTTCCTGTTCTGGAAATAAGAAAATAGGTGCTTTCATTTATGGAGACACAGAAAAAAAGTAAGTTGTTGACTCAGGATAACTGGGAAATTCTTGATTAGACACCTGATTTGTTTTGCCCAGGTTTTAGAGTAGTAATTTTCCTATTCTTTTACCTATTAGTAGACAAAACAGCCATGTCAAACGGAAACACAAATCCCAGTTGAACTATGCTATTTCCGTCTTTTTTACCTCCCTTGCCTTGTAGAGGCTTTCTGATGTTCTCTTGAAAGTCTGGTTTAATAGCTTAATACTGATGCTTTGTACTTCTACTTAATGAAAGCAAGAGCAGTAGAGCTGGTCTCATTAAGTTAATGGCTCTCATATCTTGATGCTGAAGTTGAATTCTTATCATCCAACAATACATTTGTATTTAAAAAGATAGATCTACTTCATTCACAAAGATAAGATGCTAAAACCTCCTAAGGGTAACATTACCAAGAGGTCTAAATATGCGAACAGGTAATGGAAATAATTTCTTTCTTTCTGACTGTGTCTTCGAGTATTCATGAAATCAACTCCAGGCTTTTGCTTGTGTTTCATTTATAAAAGGGAGTAGTTGTATTTTTCTATTTTTCTATTCTATTTTTCTAGATTGAACCAACTAATTTATAAACAGGTTCTTACATATACATTAGAAGAATATTTTTGGTGGTTATTATATCGAGTCAGTCCATTCTGTTTCCACAGGTGCTCTTAGCCCTTTTATGTTCTAGTTATTTAATTTCGCCTTCAGTCAGAAGTGTATTTATTGCACATAAAGTTATTTAAAGCTGATGTAAAATTTGCCAGAACAACATTAAGAAACTTCTGTTGACAGTTTCAGAAACAAAACACTACAGACTCATATTTGAGATTTCTTAAACAGAAAAGAAGGAAGAATTGGGATTTACACATTTTGCTACTTGATCATTAGGTTGTTTATGAAAACCAAATGAACCTTCAAAGCTAGCCAATACTGAGAAACAGAAGTGAAAGACAAGTGCTAGTTCTGACTCTGGAAGACAGCAGAGCTGCTGTCTTGGAGGCTGTCATTCAAGATAACCTCTCAGTTGTATGTTTCATGCAGCTTCTCTGCACATCCTGTTGTATTTATTGATCAGAACAGCTTGTCTTTGAATAACTTTTGTTAAGTCCCAACACTGACAGACCTGACACAAATGGAGACTGGATTACACTTAATGTACAGTTTTACTATTGTTCCTAGAGAACAAACACCACAGATACTGTAAATGTACCCCTGGCCTTCCTCACCCTTTGAACAGAGAGAGCAAAGAAGAGTGAATGTATTTTCTAATATAGATATTATGGCATCAGCTGGGAGAAAGAGCATCTAAATTGCTCTTGGGTTTAAGAAGGACATGGAAAATGGACTTCTTTTGTCAATAGAAACCTATTGTTTACTTACATTTAACTTGCAGTCCATTATAATCTGCAGCTTTTCCTCTTTTATTGCTGCCTTGGCAAAGTTGCTCTTCATTAAACACGACTTCATTTGACCATTTGATTTTTCTTTCTTAACTGTGATTCATATGTCTTTGAACTTTGTCTTATTGGTTTGAAACTGGGTTCTGTATACCAAGATGATTTTAAATTCTAATGATGTCCTTCAGAGTGCTTGTAACTCCTCCCAATTTAGTGTTTTCCACACTCTTTTAAAATTTGTCATTCCACTCTCCACACTCTCCAGTAAGTTCATCAGCACTATAATTATATCAGGACCTGGAGCAGACCTATGAAGAGCTCTATTATAATTTTCTTTTAGTTTGTAGAAAACTACTGACATCTTCTCTTTAAAATAATCTCACATTTCTATTTGTACACCCATGTAATTTCATCAACACCAAATCTTCACTTTTTTAAAAGAATGTCCTATGAGATTATGCTAAAAGCCTTTATAAAATGAAGTAACCTTTACTTTTTCAAGCCTATTTATGATGAAAAAATCCACAAACATGACACCCACTGAATGCAACTCGATCCTCAGTAGCAGCTAATGTAGGTCTCTCACTTTCTAATTCTCTAGCTGCTTAAAAGATTGCTGTTAGTAAATTTTTCCTTTGTCTTAAGAGTTGTTCAACAGCTTGGCTATAATTGCATAGTCTGTATTTTTCCCTTAACTGTAATATATGTCCTTTGTTGTCCCAGTTCTCTAGTTGTCCACACATTCTCCTCAGGTTCTCAGAGTTGGCTGTTGATAGTGAGATATTCCCTTCATTATGTAACCTTTACTTAAAACTTCCTGATTCCATTCCAGTTTCAGTATTTATGGCTTATAGATATTTGTAGCATTATTCTTCTATTCCAGCCTTGTTTGCATTCCCTTTTGGCAATATTAACTGTTCAACTAACATAAAATATTCATGGAATCATAGAATATGCTGAATTGGAAGGTACACATAAGGATCATCGAAGTCCAAGTCCTGGCCCCGCACAGGACAGCCCCAAGAATCACACCATGAGCCTGAGAGCATTGACCAAATGCTTCTTGAACACTGTCAGGTTTGGTGCTGTGACCACTTCCCTGGGGAGCCTGTTCCAGCGCCCAACCACCCTCTGGGGGAAGAACCTTTTCCTAATATTCAAACTAAACCTCCCTCAAAACAACTTCAGGCCATTCCCTCAGGTCCTGTCACTGGTCACCACGGAGAAGAAATCAGTTCCTGCCCCTCCTCTTCCCCTCACAAGGAAGTTGTAACTGCAATGAAGTCTCCCCTCAGCCTCCTCCAGGCTTGAACAGACCAAGTGACCTCAGCTTCTCCTCATATGGCTTGCCCTCAACGTCTTTTACCATCTTCATTGCCCTCCTTTGGACACTCTCTAACAGCTTGATGTCTTTCTTATATTGCAGTGACCAAAACTGCCACAATATTCAAGGTGAGGCCACCCCAGTGCAGAGCAGAGCGGGACAATCCCCTCCCTTGACCAGTTCATGATGCTTTGTCTGATGCCCCCAGGACACAGTTGGCTCTCCTGGCTGCCAGGGCACTGCTGACTCTTATTCAGGGACCCTGCAGTCCCTTTCCACGGTGCTAGTCCCCAGTGTCTTGTTCCCCAGTCTGTACATACAATCAACAATATTACCTGTCAGATAAATTTTAAAATTTTCTGTGAAAACTGAAACCAAATAAGATAATGTTAACTTCAGTCTATCGTTTGCCATTCATTACTTGCCTATTTATCCCATCAAGTAGTGGGCTTATACTTCCTCCTTTTATCTTTTAATTTTGTATGGCTTAAAAAACAGATGGAAATTAAACAATAAAAGGTAATTTCAACTAACGTTTATATGTGCAATCATATTTGTACTCTAATGAACTAAAATTCCTCTGGGTGTTCAGCAACACTTGCAAAAGCCACATAAGTACACTCCTCTGCAGAAGTCAAAGTTGATCCATTAAGCATTGTGAGGGAACAAATAAATCTTTGTTCCAAATTACTCTCTGAAATGAGAGAAGTGGGGACAAAACAACGGGTGCAGTTGCACAGCAGGGCATGTATCTGTAAAGAAATGTCAAAAAAAGAAAAGGTCTATTTCAGAAGTGGATTATTTTAGAAAAAGTCGTGATTGTCTGTTCCATCTTTCAAATCTGACTCATGTTATCTCAGAAAAAAACATTGCTGGGAAAGGGAACAATTCTTGCCCATTTTAGTTTTACAAAAAATTGTTTATTGATAGTAATATATCACAATAAGGGGAATAGAGTGAAGGTATCTTGAGCAACTGCTCCCCTGCATAACTGAAATAAATCTTGAAGGAAAGTACTGGAAAAGCAATACCTTCCATATTTTAAAAGAAGGCTAGTGATGCAAGGAATGTGCTAGAGGGGTTAACCTATTTGTACCAAAGAGGTGGAAGAATCTGATGAACAGGATGAATACTGCAGAGGAATATTATAAGGAAGGGAAATAATAATATTGGCTTATTAGAGCTGTATAAAATCAGAGGGTAAAGTCTGCCGAATGGAACAATAGCCAGTTTAAAATTTTGGTGCATCTGAGGTGACTTACAGTTTTCAGTGTAAAAAAACCTGCCCTAGAAGGTCTGAATACTAACATGTGCACAGAAAAGTCAAGCTTACTGCTACAAGTTGTTCATATTAAAATGAATTTGGGAGAAAGATGGTCATGGGACTTGGTATCTCAAGCTGTTATTTGAGTGTTAACAAAATTGTAGTATCCAGGTGCATCCAGTGCATTCACAGCAAATGTAGAGTATTCCCAAAAGGTATACAAATGTGTTTGGAGGATTCATATATGTAGGTGTGGGGAAAACAGTAACTAAAACAGTCATTTAACCATAGGCTATGTTTTTTACCTACCATGCAGTATGGTTCCTAGTACATCATCATTTTATGTGTCTTAAATGTGCCTACTGTAGGCTAATAGATTTCCTTTGGAAGCTGAATTATCTAGGAAAATGAAGCAAGTTTTACACAGAATGATGTGTCCTCAATATTGAAAGACTTTTGCTGAATATCTGTTACATGAAAAGGTGAAAAAATACATCCCATACTGATGTGGAAACTCACAGCTGACTTTTAGTTCTGAAATCAAATATGTCATGTGGTTTATCCAAATTTGATCTCTTCTATAATTCAGTGTTTGGAATAAGAGTATTGCCTTGGCCCTGTCTTGCAGTTTTCTTGTGGTTTTCTGATCTTTGAATGTATGTTCAATAGAGATTTAACCTTCCAACTTTGTTAGTATGTCAGAACAGGATGAATAAGGAAAGAACATTAATCGACTATACATCACAAATCATATCAGTGTAAGTGTGCTGGCACAGACCTCGCAGCCTATCAAGAAGTAGACAACATCTTTCTCCTCTTTTTTATATTGCAAGAGAAGAAAGAAGATAACTGTCCTTGTCTATAATATTGATAACATTTCACATTCCTATCGTAACCCTATTTATTAGTCTCCTGTAAGATAAATTGGTCTTATACTTTTAATTTCTCTTCACACCAGGGACTTTCCCTTTCTCTTACCCTGTTTCGAATATTTTTCTGAACTGCCACTAATTCTATAATATCTTCTATGGAAAAGTTATGACCAGTATTTTGCAATTTCCTAAAAGGAGTCTCAAATTTTATGTCTGTAATGGTGAGTCTGTTTGTATGTATAGCCTATATTAAACTTTCCAGAAGTTTTTTTTGTCTTTCCGGTTTTGCTCTGTCTTGATGCTGTTCTTGAAAAGATTTTGTGTAGGTATGTGAAGTTCAAAATAATGCCTTCTTTTCTTTATTCTGGCCTCAGTACGTTCCAGACAGGATCATGACCAGAAGCAGGATAAGCACAAGCTGCTTTTGCCAGACTATTGAGTCAAAAGGGCTTTGAGTTCTTGCATAAAGGCAGCCTTGCCATATTTAGCAGTCTTGCTTTTATCCTTAGGAGGTGGAATGAAAATGGGGATTAAGGTAACTCAGAACATGACTAGAAGTTGTTAGGTTGTACTCTGCGTGCTTGCTTTACAGATTTAAAAAAAAAGTTTTAGCACAACTCACAGACCCCAAATTCAGTTCTAAGAAAACAAAATCTAACACAACATAATATAAGCAGTTATTTATGAATAGGATACTTATGTAGAGAGCACCATGGAAACATATTGTTAAATTCATCAATAATATGGCTTAATTTACATATTAATTAACTTTAATTCTACCAAGTCAACTCCTGATAACTGTATTAGTCTGTCTAATCACAGTAAACATGTCTTGTTTCCCATAGACCTCTCTTCCATAGACCTCAGTGCAAAGATTGTAAACATATATGAAGCTTTATTTTCTCACATAGAACAACTTTGAAAATATTGGTCGTTTGGCTGGGATATGAAAATATCAAGAAGAAAAAACAGCCTTGATAATTTCTAGAGAAACAAAAAATATCTTTCTAATATTACTTTCTACATTTTACAGGAGGAGTATGTCTTGTGGGAAACCAACACCATGACTAAGAAGGAATGGGTCAAAGTGAATATACAGCTACCAACAGGACCAGAAAAATTAAAGGTATGAATGAAAAAAAGTGTGTGCTCAATTTTTGAAGATGCTTTATTGTTTATAGAGCTTCTAGGAAAATGAAAAAATTGCTAAAATTATATATATCCCGAATGTTTTCCTGTTTCTTCAATATGAGTACATATCTGGTTGTAACTCAACAAAATGTATACACAAATGTCTTCACATGCAGAAGCTTCAATAACATGCAAGAAAATTAATACAAATCTCACCTGATTTGGTTAGTCATCTGAGTCCATCTAAGTCATCATCAGTCCATCTCCCGTGTTACCAACTCATTTAAATATGTACACTATTGTGTGAGATGATGTAAATGACCTTTGTGGGATTTCAGTGAAATTATGTAAACTACTAATTGAAAGGATTACTCCTCCTTGAGTTTACAGGCATGGAGAAGAATGCTAATTTGCAACTACTTAATTCTTATATTAATTTACAAGTTTTTATTTTAAGTAATTTTTCATTTATATTTATTTTTTGTTATTCTGTAAATAACCAACATATTTTACTGTTTCAACAATCAGTCGAAAACATAATCTTTATGAAAGGACAAAGACTAAGCTTACTGCAGGAATTGATGTTGCAACAGATGTTAGAATGAATGCACTTCAAGAAGCTAGTAAGTTCTCAGTGCATGTTGTTGCCTGCCTCTCCTTTTCACACAAGGACAAGTGTGAATGAACAACTAGATGTGCAATTAGGCTATCTATAGTATCTAAAATAAATAAACAAATAAATAAAAACCAAATAAATAAAAAGCCTACTGAAGTTCTATGTATATAAGTAAAGAGTTGAAACTATGTTTTCTTTTACAAAGACTGCAAGGATCACTTGTACTTCGGAAAGAAAAGATATTATCTTTAATTATGAGGCTGTGTCATGTTTGCTGCACAGTATTGTGCTGCTTGAACCAGTAGAGAATGCAGAGTGTTAGAAGGCTTTTGCCTCTGTGAGGAAATTGTCTCTAGTGGAAGATAGTGACATATAACATTGTCATTGTTTAGAAAGAAAAATGCCTCTTGAGATTTCAGTCCAACCTAATTCCCGGGCTTTGGGGAGTATGCTAGACCCTTCTGCTTATGTCCCAAAACACAACTGACTCTTGCACATACCTACTTTCTGAGACCCACTATGGTCATGTCCCAGCTGGTCAAAACCCACAACTCCACTTTTACTTATTTCTCCAGCTCTAGTTTTTCAGGGCTTTCTTTCATTGCATTCATGTTTTTGATATCCTGCTTGCTGCTCTAACTCAGGTAAAAGAAACCTGGAGAGCACAAGTGGGGTAATGGCATTGTTTTGGGGTCCAGTGGAGGGGGGCTCCACCACGGCCAGGAGCAAGAGGTGTTCATCTGAAATTTCACTGCCATAAATTAGCTTGTGCTAAATCTGCTCAGAGCAAGAGAACTCTGTCAGAGAGAAAAATGCTCCTTGATACTCTCTATGTCAATAGCAGTAATATAAGCCAGGTGAGGGCACAGGCCCGACGTTGATGAGCAACAGTCCATACAACTAAAACATCAGCACGGTCACTAGCAAGGTTTTGACCCAAGCAAATCAGCCATCTCCCACACAGTGCCCAGAACAGCTCCAAGATCACAAACAAGCAAAAACCAACCCCACTACAGAGACTAGGTGTATCCGTTTTATCTTAAGTGATGGAACAGGTGTGAGTTGTTAGGCTCTGCTATGCCAGGTGGTGTCTGAGGACAGTTCCCAGCCCATTTTACGCACCTGTGAGCACAGCTGAAAATTTTTCTCTTGGGCATCTGCAAAATGAGGTTATGAAGAGATTTCAGAAAGGAATATGGAGTCTTTAGGATATTACACTTCAGGACACCTTTCTAAAGCATAGGAGCATTACTACTTTTTACCTAAATGCTTATGAGATTATGAGGGGTTTTTTTTGTGTTTGTTTTTTGTTGTTTTGGGGTTTTTTTGTTTGTTTGTTTGTTTTTTGGTTTTTGGGTTTTTTTTACTTCATTCTTGGACTTCATCAAACCATTTTAGCTGAGAATTTTCAGAAATTTCAACCTGAGATAGCCATACAAAACTTCAGATTCTGATTTGAAATTCATTATGGCTTTATAGTAGAAAGTATGCAGTGCTTTTTACACTTAGAACTGTTTTATATAAATATAAACCAGTTTATTTCTGTTGTCTGTTAACACAAATATTTTAACTGTAACAATCCACAGCTTGTGTTTAAAGGAACACTCCAGAGCAGGGCAGGTTACATTTGTTTGAATAGCATCCAGCTCTTGGACATCACAGCATCAGAGCCACCAGGTTTCTGCTCCCTGGAAGAATTCACCTGCAGGGATGGGCAGTCCATGGCACCTGGATCAGCCTGTGATTCCCACCCAGATTGTTCTGATGGCAGCGATGAGGACCCAGCAGCCTGCTGTAAGTGAATCTCATTGTTTTAGAACACTGTGCTGAAGAATATTGTGAAACTCGAAGAGTTCTATACAACAAATCACTAGAAAAAATATTGTTAATTTCTATGGCTTCTTTTCCCCAGAATACTTAATGACTTTTAGGTTAGTGAAAACGTTCATAGCTTTTTCTGTTATGTATTTTTCTTCTTCCCATTGCTTTCTATTTCTCTGTCAGGCCTCAGCATTATCTTTTAGATCCAGATAGTACTTTTTAAAAGTATTTGCTAAAATGTAGTATTTAGCGTATTTTTACTTATATGCATTCCCTACATACCACTTTTATAACCTCTATTTCCCTAATTTGCTAGGGAATAAAATCTGCCTTGGGATTTGTTGTTTGAACAGTTTCCTAATTTAGACCGTCCCTGAGTTACTGTCAGAAAGTGTATTAAGTGACATGATATTTGCATGGTGATAAAAATCACCATACAAATGGGCCACAGTTCAGAAGCTACATCTTCTTCATTCCATTTGAAGTTGAAGGTAACTTTGCTTAGAAGCCACAATTTCTACCGCACAAACAAGAGTAAAAGAAAATAATTAAAATTACTGGAAAATGTCTGTAATAATTCTGAATAATTTTAGATCTCCTTGTGAAAACAACTTTAGAGATCCTATCATTTCTAAAATTAATATTATAGGGTTTACATCTGTATGTGTATTTGCCTGTGGTAGCAACAATTAAATGTATGTTGCAGATAAAAACTGTGCACATATTTAAGATATTGGTGATGATATATAGTGCTGCTGGGAGGTATCAATTAAAATTTGTGTATTGCTCAAGGTAGCTGGATGAAAAACACTGATAATGTTTTGTTTTCTAATTGCTTGATGAGACTTTAGGAACTATTTGTGACTATGAGCTCTTTTTTTTTAACTCAGAGTCTGAATCTTCAATTTCTTTTCAGTTACTTAAATAACCCTGAGGGAACCATCTCTGAAACAAATAATATGTGCAAATGCTGAAACAACATTTTAAATAGGAAGGTATACACTGTTTTATCTCTGGGTAGAATCTAAGGAAACATTAAACTCTGCAGGGGCTCCCTGAGATCTCTTTTCCTTTTTTCACAAGACTTGACCCTGTGCTGCTAGCTCTGTGTGTTTGCTGGTAGGAGTGTGAAGAGTCCTCTTATGTTCTTTACGAGCAATGGAATGAAATTGAATTGTACTTTAAAAATTGGACTGTATTTTTCAGCAATTTACCCATCTCACTTCATAATAATGGGAGAGAATTGCTGTGAATAGTGACTAGGAATATAAAAGAATA
The DNA here is from genome assembly GCA_036023395.1 of Myiotriccus ornatus. Lineage (NCBI taxonomy): Eukaryota > Metazoa > Chordata > Aves > Passeriformes > Tyrannidae > Myiotriccus > Myiotriccus ornatus. The sequence continues at coordinate 18,850,192 of JAYRBT010000082.1, read as the reverse complement.
ATTTCAATGTTTAAAAAGAGGACGAAAAATAATTGTCACAGTTGAAGGGTAGCTGTTAACCACACTGTACAAAGTGAAAATAAAGATAATTTTAAACACTTACAGGTACACTCCTGTGCCTCAGACATTGGACATTGGCACTGGGTGACCAGCAGACTAACAAATTACCTAGATATAGCCAGTATTTTAAAGAAAGATCACAGTGGGACTCTTGGGAATATTTCTTCCATCATGCTGATGTGAATGGGTCAGAAAAACTGGAGAGTGGGTAGAAGAAGGAAAAATCAAAATGGCCTGGGAGTCTCAATGCTGTTCTTTGTGGAGTCTCCAGAGTTCAGGTGCTGGGGCAAGGACTGATGAGAGGCAGTCAGTGGAAAACCCTCTTCAGTTTCTCTGCATAGTCTGCTGCCTCTGCACTTAACTTCGGTTTACCTATTGGACTGATTCTCCACTAATTCCCTTCAGTTTAAAGAAAACAGTAGTTGAACCTTAGGTATAGGGATTGTTTGCTTCACTGTGTTGGAGTAGTCAGAGGTTAAAGAGGTATCATTTTGTTGGAGCAATGCACAGAAGTATACTCATCCTCCAAAAAAGTGTGAAGAACCGTTCTTTTCTGAAGTATAAGTAGCCCATAGTTGTTGTTTATTCCTCTGACTACTGGCTGAGAAGAAAGAAAAGTAAAAAAAATAGCCATCTTTAAAATAACAATAACTGTTGTTAAAGTTGGCCTATTTTAATGGATAGTATTGTCTTGGATACTTCACACACTCCTTTTCAGGAAAGAGGACCCTAATGGTGGAATTCAGCTATTCAGTGGTTTAGTCAGCTTAGAAAATTCACCTTTCTAACACTTTTCACGGTTTTGAACAAGAGATATGTAAAGAAAAAAATCCTCCTTTATTTTTGTCCTTTGTTCTTTTATTCCCATTACATCCATTTTACAAAAGATCTTGAAATTGTCCTCTGTGATGTTTAGAGTGCACTATATTCAGTCACATTAATTTTCATTAAAATTTCTATCTGGTACAATAGTGCACATTTTAGCCTTTGTTAAGTATTTTAGTATCTATCCTTGAACACATCCTCAGTAGTTTCCTTTGATGAAATACTCTCAGGTACTGAAAGAACTGAGAGATCTCTCACACGGAATTAAAACAAAGGCAGAGAGCTGCTACTTAACAATGTGAAGCATGTCCCTTTTCTCTTAAGAATTTCTTTTTTTCATTATAATATGAAAGTTAGAAATAATGTGTCTTTGGTCATGTTTACCTGGCATATTAAAATACATGCCATTTTAATAACACAGTTTGTTACAGGAACAAATACCTATATGTTTTGTAGTGCTTCTTAATCTTTCTGTTTAATATCTGCTCATTTATATAAATATATATTTAAGTATATGAGACTTAAAAGACTCAAAAAGTAGGAACTTGTCCAGAAAACACATATGCACATGAGTAAACACCTTTATTGGAGTACCTTTGCTGAAATCAGTGAATCTAATGAAGTGACAAATTATGAAATTAATGTTTTTAGTATTAAATTCTCAATTTTTATTACGTCATTTTGACTATCACTTATTTGTGATCATGTCTAAATTTTATTTCTCAGTGACTGATAAAAAATAACCCAAACCTAGTTACTATATTCAGAACAGAGTGAGATGCAGAACCTACATCATTTAAAGGACTATAAAAATCCCTTTCACACTGATGTCTTCACTTCCTACTAAAGAAATAGGAAGATTTGCACTAAATACTATGAAAAATAACTTATGTTTCAAACACTATACCTACTATTATTTTACATTACTTATACATAACATCCACAATACACATAAAAACATCACAAATTAATCAGCAGCTACCAATCCTAGCAACTTAGAAAGAAGTCTAGCCTTAAAAAAATTAATTATTTTGAACTAATATCACACTTTGATACAGTAGTGTTTCTAGAAGTTGCCTCCTCATCAGCACTCATATATATTCAAAATTATTGTAGGGTGGGGACATCCTACAACTGTTTCTTAAAAAGCATCACCTTCCATTTAGCCTAATTAGAAGCTTTTTTGAAACATCTGTCTTTTCCTCTTCTGCTTTTAATTTACTTCTCTAGTACTAGCTTAAATATTCTCAGCTTTTCATAGGATTTGTATAATATATGAATATAAAATATGTAGAATGAAGGAACTTGTATAATTTTAAAGCCATGTACCTTTTACTGCATTTCATTTACAGTATAGTGATTTACATATCCTTGAAACCTTCCACAGCAGATGAGCACAGATGCAAATCCTTTTACTACCATTAAACTTTAAAGTAGAAAGAGCATTTTTTTAGTATGAAACATTTGTTTTACTAACCATTTATGTGTTTTCTGTGACACATTATTATTCTGTGCATGTGGAGAACAAGAAGGCACACCCATATCATTTTCACAGACTTTATTGCTGACAAGCCCTGTGTACCATTGCCTTTTGGTTTCGCCAGAACTGTTAGCTCAAAGTCAACTCTGCAGACCAAGGGTTGACATGAGATTCTCTGAACACCACGTGTCTCTTAACCCTAATCAAGGTAACTGAGTAGTTTCAGGACGTGAGGCCATTTCACCTCAGGGAGTTAGGAGTTATCTGTCTAATGATTTATGACATATGGAAGTTCAGGCTAGATGACCTGTGGTCACCTGTGGTGTTTCTCTATGCATCATTTAGCAAATTCTAGATAAATAAAACTAATCACAAACGGGTAGGGAAAGTGCACAGAGAGTCAGAAAGAAGGTATATGTGTAACCCTTCCCTTTCCCAAAATTGCACTCCATACTCTTAGGTAAACACCAACCTGATGGAGAGACCGAGTGTCCCCAGTTGTGTTCATTTGATTGAACTGGCAGAGGAGGATTGAAAACTTTCAAGCAGTTTCAGGCTAGCAAAGCTGAAAGAATATTAATTTGCTGGTAGCCCAGCCTAGTTAAACAGAACTACTTTGTTTTTCCCCCAGGGAGGATCATGAGAAGCTGTGACAGAGTAAGCTACTCAAAGAAAAAAAATATTACCATTTTACTTCCCAGGGCTCTTGGAATATGTGCTTTGCTTCCTGTTTATTTATTTATTTAAAATATGTGAAAAAATGGTTTGTATTAATTGTGAAATCTTTCCAGTGTATTTTATGGCTTTAGTAAGCTGCACTTTTTTCTTGAAATTAAACTGTTTGGGGAACAGGTTTTTTTTCCTGGTTGTATCATTGATATTTGTACAACTGGTGTAATAATTTTCTCTTTGATTAACTGAGACATGCTGATATATCCACATGGAAAAAAAAAATTTGGTTTGTTATTAAAATGAAAGCAGGTTGTTTTTTCCTTTCTATTTTCCATTCTGTTGTGCTGAATTATAAATAGATGAATGTATAAACCAGAGAATTGAGTTGTTTTCCATTCAAAATGCTGAAAAACTTTCTGCAGTTCGAATCCAGTAAAATCTTCCTAGGGAAATAAAAGACATAAGCTCTGGTGATAAGAGTTGCATTAGGAAGGAACATAATAAGTCAGAAAAGAGCCTTATGTCAAGCTTACTTAACTGTAGTATGACTGCTCAAAAACTACAGGTTATACAATCACATATTTTCCAACTATGTAAAGTGAAATATTATCTATAATCACTTGAAGTTTCAGATAAAAATGTAGAAAACAGGCTGTGAACAATAAATTTTATGCATTGGTTTGATTGGAAAGGCACAGTTCTTAAGGTTTATTAATGTCTGAGCAATGAAAAAACACACTGAGAATCTCTCTCACTTGGATTTGTGTTTTAGCCAAAGCACAGAACTTTTCTTTCAAGCTTGATTAAACATGTACAAGCACCTCTTAAGTTTTTAGAGTTCAGTAGGGATAAAGTTGAAGTCAAGCTGTTAACTCGGACAACGGGGTTTCATTCACATTTGGTGTCTAGCTATTCTCCAACATATTTATACGTTTAAAAATGAAACATCACTTCCAGAAACTACATAGGGTGGAACACTTGAGTTTGGTGAGTGACTCTGGCCCAGTGTTTCTGCAGGACTGGATGCTTGTATAGAGTTTACTTCCCCAGCACTCCCCTCCCAGACAGCCATCAACAACAAAAAAATCCCAGAAAAATCCCAAAACAACTATCAACAACCACAGCAACAAAAAAAAACAACCAAAAGTGCAGCACCATGAATGTTCTTCCTACCTTTATAATTGTGTTCATACTTGAACAAAGTTTGAAAAATCACTGAACAAAACAATTTGGGATTGTGTCTTCCTGTGTGTGCCTTTCTTTTTTTTCTTTTTTTTTTTTTTTTCCTCACTGCTTTTATATTCAGCCCAAAATTTGATGTTTGGACACTTCTTTCTACATCTAAAGTGCTAAAGAAATTTTACTGGTGACTATCAATGTAAGAAATCATTATTTCACACCTTTCTTCCTGTTGAACACCAAGGGCAGTGATGGGCTCTGTCTATCACATGAAAGATGTTGGTTTTATTGTGATCACTTAAAAGCAAATCATAATTAAAAAAAATACTTCCATGTTAAATACCTTATTGATCTTACCATTAGTACCATCTTGATTTCGGCTTCATATTTAAACCATTATTTTAATTTTTTTTTTGTTGTTGTTGTTGTTCTTACACAGTCATTTATTTATGTCTTTTTGGATATTACTATGCAGACATTACAGCCAGCTGCTTATGCAGTTCTTTCACAGGGTTTAGGGAGGCCAGAAAAAAGAGATGTTTAAATAATGTTTGCCTTTTTGTGTCACGTTGGTTCTCTCAAAACTGCTTAGCTAAGGAAAGCACAATGCCTAGACATAGTATTAATTACTGAACAGCAAAACAGCTTAGTCTTGGATATCAATTTGCATATTCGACCTTAATGTACTAGCAACTGAAGTCTAATTTAAAAGATACTTTGTCAAAAGCACAAGAATTTTGTGATCAAGTAAGTTAACCAAGTTTCTTGTTTGACTAAATATACTGCCCTGCACAGAAAAGTATGCACCATTAGATTTTACTGTATATAGTGAAGCCAGATAAGAGACGCTGATATTTGTGATTTATTTTGTACCTTAAGATTTAACTGCTCAAATAACCTCTTTATTCTGGGGAGACTTTTACTACAGAGCTTTGCTACCACAGTGCTCAAAGAAGGATGCATTTCATTTTGATTTTGTACAATGTGAAAATTGAAGTAATATATATGATGGTGTCTGAGGCTGATACGGTCAGATAAATGTGCCATGAAAGTGGAAAATGAAAAATACAGTTCTAAACTAATGGTTACAGTTGCAGTAAGTGATCCAAAGAGTTAAGTGTATTGCTTTGGGAAGCTGTTCTGGACCAGGAAAAAAACCACTCTCAGAGTATACAATTTTCTTATCAAAACATTTATTTGTACTCAATAAATGAAATAGTCTGTGAAACTGTTATACAATTGAAGTTGGTCTAATCCATACCAACTGAGAAAATGGTCTTTTACTTTGCAATAAAAATTTCTAGGAGATCTGAATAATTCATAAATTTAAATCTCATTTTCAAAAATAAATTAGGTGAAAGCTTAATTCATCTTCACTTTCCATGTATTTTAATCTCTGAATGCATTTGATTTTCCCCATACATTCATAATTAATTTTCCAGTACAATTCATCTTTAAAACATACATGATATTACTTTCATAATCCATCCACCTATGTACAGGTCTCACCTTTACTATGATACAGTTTGTTCTCTTAGTACATCTAAATAAAAATAGTCATAGTTGTGGTATTGAACTGCTGCATCAAATTCAACTTATTGAACTGTTGTTGTTATTGTTCTTACAACAGCTAATTACACCTTGTGTGATTTTGAGACTGATCTTTGTGGATGGAGGCCACTGAGCAGAGGTGATGCTGACTGGAACATAAAGAAAGAACAGGCTCCCCTTGACAGGAAACTCCCTGGCAGAGGTAATACAACTAATACAGGGCATGGTGAGATTTCTTTCCTTATTATTTCCTCCTTCTGCCATGAAAATTCCTACTTGTAAATGGTCAACGACTGATAGTAAAAACTGATTTGAAATAGATGCTACATAGTATGTATGTAACATAGCTAGGGTGTTACAGAAGCCTAATCTGTTGGGGATGCTCTGAGCTGGGAGGTGGTTACTGTGCCTTTGTAACACTCATTTTTGGCTGGCACAATCAATGACGTAGAGACTTGGTGCAGTTTTTTGAGATACTGACCTTTGAACTGACAGCTGCCTCTTTTTGTGCTTATCACAAGCATTGTTTACTCTATGCTCACAGACGGCCATCCCTAGAAGTATTATTTGGGCAAACTATGACTGTAGCTTTTTGTAGAGTGCAGTTAAAATAAGTCCACATTGTATGGGAAAAATAGAGTGACTATAATATCCTTTAAAGAGTTGTTCTTCCTTCAGCCCATATTTGCCATGCAATGCATTCAGCTGGAAAAACAATTTATTCCAGTAGAGGGCTGTTTCAAAGTTTTTTTTTTGTTTTGTTTTTTTTTTGTTTTTTTTTTTTTTTTTAAATTAAAGTGTTATTATGACACATAATAAATGCATAAAATAAAACATGCATAAAATAAAATTGGTGACTATGTTTGTCATTGTCAAATAATATTGGCAAGTATTCTGTGACTTTAATTTTATTAAAATGTAACTACTGCACTGCTTACAGTGGAGATCAGGGTACTTTAAAATCTGGGTTACAGTCCAGTAGCCCTCTAAGTTAAATTTATTTAATGATGTATATTATCTAAAATCAGATCTCCACACTTCTCTCCCATGTTCATGTTAAAGGAATGTGAAATATTAAGTATTCCACCTCAAGTATTCAAAGATAGAGCAACTCCAGGGTTAAAATTCACCTGAGCAAACATGAGGATGTGTGTACATGCTATAGAATGGTTCTGACTGCAGTCATGTACCTGTTTTTTCCATTAGTCCTTGTGTGATGAAGTGCACCAAAGTTGCTACTCACTTTTCTCAGCAGCTGTTTGATATTTAATTTTATTGTCTCTGTAGAGTGGCACTGGATCTGCATTACTGCATTGTCTGCAAACACTACTGTGTTACAGCTTCCAAACTTGCAAAGCCCCAGGGGGTAGCACTGATCAGCCTGTGTCTTTCTCTATTCTAGGTTCTAGTGAGATCTAAGTTGCAATGTGTCATAATGAAGGCTACTGACAGAAACATCTGTTCTGCAGCCTAAGTAGCATGTTAAAATTTCCCATATGGAACTGTGTGCTTTTGCACTTAAGCTGCTTCGATACCTGAATCATTACAAGTTTGGTTTAGTGTTGCTGCAGGTTGAAGCCTCAAGCAGATCTTGAGGTTACCATGCCCCACTTCTTGAGCCAAGCAATGTTGCATTCCCCATATAAGTGATTTGGAAAGGTATTTCTGAGGTGGTTTTTTACCATTCTATCACTGCGCCTGCTACAGCCACAGCTTTAGAATTAGGATTCCAGAATCTGAGCAAGTTTTTGCCAACACTAAATAAAGATTCTTCAGGTTGCAACAGTTCCTTGTAGTACCAAAAAGCATTCATGTCTCTTCTCTCCTGGGGAGGGCAGCAGCAAATTTTGATTAACTGAGATCTTAACAAGGTTACTGTAGAGCCTCAGCTGCAAGTTGAAAGAGGGTCCTTTGAAGTACCCTTGCATTCCAACGAGGGGAGCTTCCCTCGAGCTGCGAGCGCAGCATGCCTGTTTGTACAGGGAGCTGCAACGGTCCCCTCTTTGTGCCAACCTTGCTAAAGCGATGCCATTATTCACGTGGGGCTGGACCTAACCCTCTGCTTTATTATGTATCCATGGAAAATAAATGGCTGAGGAGTATGACTGTGTCAGCACAATAGCTGATTTTCCAAAATGTAAGGCAATATGTGTAATATCAATGCGCAAAAAAGACAGCCTTTAGTGTTATTTTGCATAGACTTTCATGAAAAAGTCTCAGTATTCAGCAAAGGCAGCACTGACGACATTCAAAATATGCTGCTTTAGGGCCCCTTGAAAATGTTTATCCTTCCCTACCTTTGTCTGAAGCACATCTGCTGTAGTTCAAATCCAAACGCAGTTCATTTGCCAGAGTTCAGATTAGATCTTTAATTAAGCTTTCATCCCCACTAGCACAGACAACAATGTCAAGTCTGTGGACCCCATGAGAAAATATAGCTTATTCCATTGGCTCCTGGGGTCTGCAACATTGTTAGCATGCTTAAAACTGGCTGGGCTGTGCTGAGAGTGAATACTGTACCCTAAAGGAAATATTTTTTGTTTTAAATTCTGCTTGAAACATTATTTAAGCCAATTAAAATGTGTCCTTTAGGGATCTCGGCTGAGCTCTGTGCTGTTTGATCTCCAGGGTGCTCTGTGCTTCAGCTCCTTTGCTCTACCCAGTTCATGCTGAGAGCAGATGGGCATCATGAAAAGGTGATGGGAAAGAGCTGTAGTATTTGCAGGTTGGAGATCTTAAGTTTTTGCTTGAAGAGAGCAGATTAAAAAAATAATTCCAGTAGGTCTGCAGAGTAAAGCCCTCAGAGAAGCAACATCTGAGCTCCTTTTGCAGTGCTCCATATTCACCTCCTCAGGTTTAACTGCTTGCAGACACCATGACAAGGTAACCTGAGCAATGGCTGCCCACATAGCCTTATTTCTTTCTCCCTGCCTCCTTGTCTTTGGAATCAGTCATGATAACTTGGCAAGAGGCAGGAACTTATAGCAATTGTTTTGCCTTTGCCCGCATAGACACTGTTGCAGCCTGTTTCAACACTCTCCTCATTATCCCGAGAGACTGAACTGATGGCAAAGCCGTTTCATTTGTTTTTATCTATGAATAAGCTTTACGTGCCTCCTGGAGCATATAGTTACCTCTCTGAGGTACCTATTTGCCATTGGAGCGTGACGTATTTCTCAGACTTTTTTTTTTTTATTTTTTAGGAACATTCATTTACTTCAGTGGATCACATCAGATGAACACAAAGATGGCCATGTCTCATCTGGGGAGCCCTTTTCTTGTCAAGCTGTCCCCCGGGCTCTCCTGCTGTCAGGTAACAGTTTGGCATTAAGTGTCCCCACATTTGTGAGCTATCGCTCACCTGATGAGCAGATATGGTATTCTTCATGCTGTAAATGTTGCTACTGAGGACTCCATTTCAAGACCAATGGAAGGAGTTACAGACTAATTCTTTGGGATGAGGGAGATGCAGCTGACGTTTTACTGCTTTGCTGCCAAATGTTTATATCTGATAGTTATTATTATTGTTTCTAAAGCACCCAGTAGGGGACTCAGATTTAAGCATACCCTTCAGGTTTTTGTAGGCTGTGACAAACCTATCTGGACAACAATAAATAACAGGGCCATATCAAATAGCCACTCTGTTGTCTGTAGGCAGGAAAGTCATATAAACAGTATTCCATAACAGGAAACCTATGGTTTGAAGTCACTATATGCTTTAGCTATGTTGGTGTGACCACAGAATTCACTACCATGCTCAGACATGTATTAAATTTTAATTGACAATTTGAGAGGATGTTTTTTCAGCTGATTAGTGCAGTACTTGAGAGTTACCTTGAAATGCTTTTTTTGTCAAATGTCTTGTGGCTCTACAGAGAAATGCAAAAACAACCAGCCAGGATGGCACTTGATCTGAGAAACTAGAAAGGCACCTGGAAAAAAATGTATCAAAAGGGCCAAAAAATACAAATGCAATAGACGAAAAATGAAAACACAGTTTTATAACTAGAGTGTGGTAATTTTAACCAACATATGTATTTTTAAAACGGAATTTGAAGAAATATATTAAATACGTACAGCATCTAGTCACTGCAAGAAAACATTCCCAACTGGATTGGCCACTGAATAAAGTAAATACATATTGTAAAGCTTTATAAGGTTTTTTGTTTTCCTCTTTTTCCAGAGACTTTTAAAAAAATTTTCTATTCTCTAACTTTTCAAAGCTTATGCCATACTGGGAAGAAGCTAAGTTGTGTAGTTATGATGTTAATTTTTTTCTGCTACTGCATAGTGCATTCTGATTTAAAAAAGTACAGAGAAGAAAGGGAAAAGACAGAGAAAGCTTGCCAAAATAATTTCATTGTGTTCAGTG
>JAYRBT010000082.1:18815648-18839953 GCA_036023395.1 Myiotriccus ornatus | reverse complement strand
TTCTGATTTAAAAAAGTACAGAGAAGAAAGGGAAAAGACAGAGAAAGCTTGCCAAAATAATTTCATTGTGTTCAGTGGCAAAAAGAGGCTTTAAAGAAACACAATAAAATTTAGACTGGTTGCTTTATTTTTCAGGCTCAGTGTAGAACAGAAAATATACTTGCACTTTGGAAAACTTTTTTTGAAAACAAAAATATCAGAAAAGAAGAAACTGCATTTAGAAGGCCCAACAAGTAGCAAACTTTTATTTCAGCAGGATCTAGGCATCTTAGGTTTTATCTCATGTAAGGGACCTGACGCAAGTGCTGGCTTAGCTAAATCTGCTTTACTTGAAACTGTAGCTGACTTGGACTACGTAAATCAATGAGTTACCAGATCTCATCTGAATAGTTGCAACTTGCATCTGAGGAATAGAAGCCTCTTAAACAATTTAGGAACAGTTCCTTGCTGTTGTTTAACGCAATTTCTCAGTTATTAATCTTCACATGGCTTTTTAGTGTTGTAAAGCATCAGAAATTAAATAGATGCAGGATAAAGTCAAGCAGAATGCTGTTTCAGGGAACTTGTAAGGCCTCATGGCATCCCATCGAAGCCTTGCATGTTGCATTACTCCTGGGACACCCAAAACACTTTGTATCCACCATGCATTGTTTAGGCAGTTTCATCTTTCTTTTGTAGACTTTGATGCTGAGTAGATAATCTGTACCTTAAAGGTGCTTATCATAGAAACCCTTAAGGCAGACTGGGCACAGCTGATATGTGAATCAATTAATTATTCTGGTTAGATCTATTTCAGTTTGGTCTGCAGTCAAAATAAACACTAATGCAGTGGGGATGCACATATTTTTCTCCAGTTCAAAGCCAGAAAAGAAACACTTTTTATTATAACTATGCATGTATTGAATACATTCAAAATTCTCAAATTCAACAAAATCTAGAGCAAGTTCTTACCTTATATGTGTCTGAAAAGAGAGTGTTTGTGAAGCCTCAAAGCCTGGATTTCTGCCACATTTTCCCTACAGACTTTTATTTCTGGGAAAGAGTAAGGAGTAGGGGTTGCTCATTAGGATGTGTTACGTTCTCTGTGTATAAATGTGAGATGATGTCCTCTGTTAGATGTCCCACTGAGAGGAAAAAAGGATCCACATAAAGAGATCTGTGTTTATTAATAGCTTTACAAGTTCTTTGGCTCCAGTTTTAAAAGAAAATAGGAGTTGAAGGATAACAGATTTATATTGTGCCTTTCTGGTTAATTTAAGCTTAGAAGTAACTTCTTTCTGCAGCTTCTTGTAGCTGAGTCTTTTTGCAGATGTCAACTAAGAAACACCTTCATTTAGCTCCAGGGTTTAGAGTTGTAGAAGTAAATTTCTAGTCCCAGCTCTCTGTTTATGACTTCTAGCGGACACAGTAATTTTACAGTAGAACATGTAGACATAGAGAAGGAGGGTAACTTTGTTTCTTACATAGTGAAACCATAAATTTGTTTGAAAAACAGTTAATAAACAAAAGCCATCTAAATTGTTCAGAGTGTAGTCCTTCAAAGAGCTCATTTCAAAAAGTGTTTGTATACCTGCTGCTTTCTATTTCTTAAGTTTTTGGTGGGGAAAATGTTACATGAAAGTATTTCATTTTAATAATAAGTCTCAAGATTATTTATGTAAGACGTGATTTTCGTGGCTGGGGAAAAAACAAACTCCAAGCAAAATTTAGAGACTAAGTCCACCAGCCATGAAGCCGGAAGATATTAAATAGCACCAGTGTGTTTTAACAGGAATATTTCTTAACCACTGATCCTGCTCTCATTTTGCCTCCATGAAGACTCAAATATTATCAAGGCTTCTGCAGGGAAATAATGATACTGCAGCTAAAGAAAGTTTAGTCTATCACTATGTGAAAAAACAAGGACTCAGGGGAGGGAAAAAATTAGTCTTTGAAAATCTTATTTCTTCTCTGCAGTTATCAGCTGCATTTTTACCTTGGTACTATTGAAAAAAAAAAAAAGAAATTAAATGTATCAGGTTTGCTCTGCATTGCAGGGGAAGCAAGTGAACTGTGATTCTCATTAAAAAAGAAAAGTAATCTTTGAGAAGTTTCTAAGGACTTACTAAGATAAAAAGAATTAAAAGAGGCCATATTATTCAGTCTGAATAAGTTGATAGATACAAGTTAAAAGTTGTAAAAATAAGCTTTACTTTTAAATATGATTTTATCTTTAGACACGATACTGCTCTTCAACATGCTGTAATTTCGTACCTTCGTTTCTTTTATGCCAAGTCTGTGTTTAGACCTGTCATGTCATTCTTTTTTATAATGTACATATATGAATTGGTGCTGAACTTATTTCAGATTGATTACGTAATTTTTGAAAGTGTTTCATTAAAAACTCTTTCAACAGGTAAGATTTTGGTACAGGTTATCTCAGGGTTCCCAGCTTTCTGTCTTTAAGAGAACTGCATTGGATGGAAGTTTGGAAAAATTACGTGACATTTCAGGATCACCTGAGATGAAGTGGACAAAAGGGAATATACCTGTAGAAATTGCAGCTGAGGAATTACCTTTTCAGGTAATCAGAAATTGAATTTACATTGCTTTCAAAAAGTTACTCGAATTTGGCCTTTAGAACTAATTTACTTTTATGATGAAATGTAAAAAGATAATTTCTATTCTTTAATGCTCATATGAAAAAGAATTTTATTTCACTTTTTTTTATGGGTGCATCTACTAAAGAACATGGCCATTGTTTCAATATTCCATGCATTAGAATAACTTTTTGTATTAAACATCAAGTAGCAATAGTGCAATAGCTTTTAAAAACTGAACTTTCTATAAAAACTGCTCATCAAAGTGAGGGTCTAATTATGTTGCCTACAGGCAGAAGAATCTTAGAATCCTCGAATCATGGAATTGATTAGATTTGAAGGGATGGTAAAGATTATCTAATTCCAGCTGCCATTGGCAGGGATGCCTTTCACTCGACCAGGTTGCTCAGAGCCCCATCCAGCCTGGCCTTGAACACCTCCAGGCATAAGGCATCCACAGACATCAATAGTGATGGCTTTTACCAGTTTCGATTGAAACAAGGTCATCTGGGTTGCATAATTTTCCATAGGTAAAGGTAGTTACGGTTTTGACAATTGAGGAGTAAATTTCTAACCTGGTAAAATCTCAATTGTAGTTTTTCCTGGCTGGTATTTAGAGTTGGCTGTAGGCAGTATTTACTTCCTGTGCAAATGTTGTAAATTATAATGGAATATTATAGATACATATGTGTGTGTGTGTGTGTATGTGTTTTCATCATGTCACTTTTAATGAACTAACCTTTTTTTCCTCTTTACAGATTATTTTACGAGGTACTATTCTAACAACAAATGCTACTGTTGCTATTGATGACATCAGTATAACAGAGGAATGTGTAGTTGTGAACAGACCACTTTCAGGTCTCAGCCAGGAAAGTGAAGGCAAGTTTTGTGGTTTTCAGTACATTTTTCCCAATGTCTGTTATGTATAACTGTGATTTGACTGACAACTTGAAAATACTTTAATAAAGTGGAGGATAATCTGTGAAAAAAAGTCTGTCTATTGTAATCAAACATCTGTCTTGAAGTGTTCCAGGCCAGGTTGGCTGGGTCTTTGAGCAACGCGGTCTAGTGAATGGTATCCCTGTCCATGGCAGAGGGCTTGGAACTAGATGATCTTTAATGTTCCTCCCAACCCAAACCATTCTACGATTCTATAATGAAGGCTCTCTCTCATCATTGTGTTATACAGTAGCTGCTATAAGTAGTTTTTCCTAATTCTGCAAAGTGAGCTGTGGTGAGAGTTTCCAGATACCACTTACTATGTCGTACCTGCTCACATCCACATTCAGACCCAAAGGCAGAAACAAATCATCTTATATATTGCACTGGAGAACAAATTCCACTGCATTACCCTTAGGACAGGAAGCTTCTTCCATTATTATTGTTAAATATCTAACATATAATAATAAGTGTCCACCATACTTGTCTGTGTACTCACATTCTATAGTCTTGAAGTACCAATAGATGGAAATACAGAGCAATCTTACCTTCTGTCAGACAGCTACTTCTAGTCCCCTTGATAATAATAGCTACTTTTTAAAAGTAGCATGGACACATATGCAGTCAGGGGTAATGTTGATGGGTTATAGCCAGCCAAAAGCTGAATTTCTTCTCTACTGAAAAATTTAAGGGCATAATGGAAGACTTCAGTGTTGTGCTTTTAAGGCTTCTCTGATCCCTATATACATGTTGATGGTAGCTAAGTATTTAAAGAAATATTACTTTAATTATTTTCCCTCCCCACTTACCCATTAGTGACACAAATATTGTTTTTAGAAAGGATTTTTTTTTTTAAACCAACATGTCTGGATAGAAATAAGAGTATTTTGAAGAAGTTACACAATAAAAATGAGAAGCTGTGCATCGTTCCTCTCACTAGCTCTGTTTCCAGAAAACTACTGAAGTAAAACCAGTAGACCCTGGCTTTTTGTTTCCCCATTCATTGAAATTTGAGGCATTTTTTAATGTGTAGGTTGAGGTGCAAGCTGGTAGTGGTGCAGCATCCAGCTTTTGTCTTCCTGCAGCTTTCAATGTTATCTGAACGCAGAGAAACCACCTGCTCCCTACCCCAAGGGAAAGAGCAGGCAGCTGTGCACAACCCCTCACCTCTGAACAGCCTGGCTGTGTAACATTAAGGTGCATTTGATAATTTAGCACACAAAAATGTGAATATTATGTGGAGAATAATATGTAGTCTAAGTGCATCAGACATTAAGATCAGCTGTGTTTCTTACCAATTGTGATATAGTCTAGCACACTTCATAGGTGATGCTATGTTCCTTAGGCCGAGTACACTGCTGTATTAAAAGATCACATGTGTATTTTTTATTAATATATCTTTTTCTGATTTTTAAGGGGAAACAGAATTTGCAGATGCTAATGTTTCATCTTTTTACTGTCCACCGGGATTTTTTTCATGTGGGGATGGACAGTGTATTTCATCTGACAAACTTTGTGATTTTACACCTGACTGTTCAAACAGCCATGATGAAGCCAAGTGCCGTAAGTGAAAATTTAAAAATCCATGTTGTTAAGCTCCTATGACTGTGTTTGTTTGTCCTATTTGCAACGCTTTCATGACCTCATAAATCTTGCACTTTAATTAAAAGTAAAAGCTCTTGAGAAATAGTTACTTCACTCTGATTTTGTTCTGTGAATTTTTCCCCTTTTATTTTCTGTAGCAACTACTTCTCCCCTACTATTAAAACCAGAAAAAAAGTTTTTGATTAATTATTTAGTAGAAGCTACTGCATAAAAGGGAGTATTTTATTTTATAATGCTAATGCAGTGGTCACAGACTCACATTCAAATTGTATATTTTTTTATACTTAATTTTGATGTGAAGATGCCACAGCTGCCACCGATACCACGAACATGGTCACAGATATTATTTGAACTGATTCAACATTTTCTGTTTGGATGTGCTATGACTCCAGTCAAGGCTTCATGTCTAGGCTTTCTCTGCATGGAAACAAAGAAGTGGGAAAGTAGAGGGAGGTGATGCGTCTCAGAGTCTCTCTCCACTGTACAGTCAGCAGTGAGCTTGGAAATGTTTCAGGGTCTCTATCATGTAGCTTCAAAAGTCGTTTTGATTCATTCAGTTGCCTGCTCTGCATAAGAAATCACAATCATACTTTTGAAGATGAGTCTCTTGCTTTGAACTATCAACTTTACTATAAAAGTCATGATGCATTTTCAAAGGGAGTTGCCATTGGCACTATTTAATACAAGCTTCCTTTAAAAAATATAGCATGATGGTTTTCACACAAATAACAGAAATATTGTAGATAAGATCCTCCACTTATTTTCTGTGCTGTGTTATGCATCACAAAGCAAAAATCTCTTCACAGATGCTAATACAATCCAAATTCATTGCTTATATTTTATAGTTTTTAATAGGATATTTGAAAGCTGTTGCTCAGTATATAAAAATCTATTTGATTATTAGCAGTTAAAAGAAATAATTACATGTTCTATTTGTATTAATGCAATTTCTCTCCAGTTTTAGTATCCTATCTTTCTTGGCTAGAGCACTCATGTCGAGTGTTTTAGGTGTTTAGAAAGACAGGTATCCAAAATATACAGACCTTTAAGATATGAAACTGCATTTTGTTTTATTAGACAACTGTTTGACTAGTTAAAAGCAGAAGTAAATATTAAATGTTCACTAAGAATATCTTTCCTCTTGTGGGCCAGAGTAAAGAAAATTCTGATGTGACCATAGCATAGTTGAAGTTGGAAGGGATATCCGAAGATCGTCTAGTTAAACCCCACCCTGCTCAAAGCAAGGTTCACCAGAGCAGGATGCCCAGAACCTTTCACAGTTAGGTTCTGAATATCTATGAGGATGGAGACTTCATAGCCACTTGGTACACCCTGTTCCAGTGTTTGATCGCTGGACTACAGCAACAAGTCCCTCTTACTTCTTCTTGTTTCTCTGGGCATTACTGAGAGGAGTTCTTTACTCCCTCCCTGCCCACGTTACTCATATTAAAACTCATGACACTCCATCGCTATTTGATTTGCTTCATGCTTTTTTCTACTTTACTTCAAAGTATGGTTACTCATCTTATGCAGTGTTGGGTATGATAGTCTGGATTGTTCTCACATTACCCTTTTTAAACTCAAGTACTGGGTATTTGCTCTCTGTCAACATAATAACACTTCCAAATCAATAGTTTAATTAAAAACATTCTAAATAGATTTGATCATGTGCAGCTTTCACTGCTCTGGGATAGCAGTGAACTGGTAGCTTTTAATCATGAAAATTAGGATCTACTGGGGTTTTTTGCCATTTATATTGCCTTTTAGCTATTCAGCCTGTGTCTTCATTTCATCATATATAAAGGTGAAGACAAATGTCCTGTTGGTGTTTAATCAGTCCTAGACTAGCCTTAATTACAAGTTGCCTATGTGGCAACTGATTTTCTCTTTTTTTTCCTCTAATTGCATGACTGAAGAAACTTTTATTATACCGAAGTCTCAGTTGGCCAGACAATACATTAACAATGCCATGTTAAAGGTTAAACTTTGGAGCCATTATATTTATGGTGATCTTTGCTCTAAATATGTTGCTGACTTATAAATCATTGTTAGTGCTGAGCTGGCTCAGTGTGTGCTAGCACTACAGCTCGTAAAGTGGGAAGCAGAATGCAGGCACATAAAGGGCCTTACAAGTAGTTTGGCAAGTTGACCATTTCCAAGCAATAAACTTGCCTTTCAGCATGTTAGTCTGGTACTCTACAGCACTCCTATAGCAGCTCTCATAATTCTTCTCAAATGTTATCTCACCATCTTCATGCTTATGTTATTTGTTACGTATATTCTTGCAAATGGATGCAAGCATTTCATTTTTCTCAAACACTTTTCCGAATTTCTGAACTTGGCTAAGCACAGATTTTTTTCTTTTACTTCACTTCTTTTTATCAATATTCACATTTTTTTCCATGATGTTCAATCTAAAAATGATTGTATGCATCTTAACATTCTTGATGTTTTTCTTCTTTGTATGAGAATCAGGCAAGAATATTACATGGGTGTTTCAAAATAAATTTAATTTAAATCCTATTATCTTAAATTCCAGTGAGATAGTTTCCTTAGATGCTTGATCCACTAAGTCCATTGATAAGCAGGGTCTCCACTCAATTTTCTTATCTCCCAACATCAATTCTTCAAGACATCTCTTGATTTTCACTGCCCCTCAAATGAGTTGTTCTTTTCTGTCAGGCCTGGAAGAATTCAGTTGAAGATTTCCACTTCTTGGAACCGTCTTTTTTACCTAAAAGTAGATTTCTGAGCTCATAGTGTTTGCAAGAAACTTTCTGTTACTTTTCTTCATATACAAGGCTGTCAGTGAATTTGTGTTCTCTACTTTGATCCTTTGGCCTTAAAAATCCGTTCATGTTCTTGATACTGACACAAGATGAGATTATTCTTTCTTCCAGGTTTCTCAGCTGCGTTTTACAAAAATGCATGTTCTGGACTGAAAAAATAATTCAAATTTACTCTGATTGCTGTGGAAAGTAAAGAAAATCCCAAAAAGAGATGAATGTTGGGGTTTTTTGTTTGTTTGTTTGTTTGGGGTTTGTTATGCTTGGATGGGTTTTTGTTTGTTTGTTTGTGGGTTTTTGTTTTGGCTTGGGTTTTTTTTTTTTTGAGTGCTGCTACCCTTGATTAGGGTTCCCAGCTTTTCTTCTACAGATGAAGAATTTACTATGGTCATAAAGCTATTATACATGACTTCCATGCGTTGAAGCAGAAAAGCGACAGCATTTTTCAGACTGCAGATTCTGCAGCAGTGACCCACCATACCTGTCACATTGTGTGTTTGTGCTCTGGAAGATGAATGTACAGCATGATTTCTATGGTCTACATCCTATGCATTTAGTGAAGTCTAAATACTCACTTTTCCAACCTAAGAACTATGAGGATGGAATAGGAATCAGATCAGGTTGGAAAGTAAACTGGTAACATGAATGCATTCTCGATATTCTGTCTGACATTTGCTTATTTTTCCCTTACACTCTGTCTTTTTTGGTTTTTTATTTTCTCTGTCTACTTACGGTGTGGATTATCAGAAATAACTTTATAGGTTTATATATAAAATAAATTTAAAATAATTTACCATGGCCACAGACACATCAGGATGTTCTGACATGGGTTTATTCTCAGTTACAGTCACTCCAGGGCGTCCTGATCCTGTGTGACCTCATCCACAGGTCACAGTCCCTTTTAGGGGAGTTCACACTGGAGTTCCAGCCTGTTTCTTCCAGTACAGCAGCAGCAGCAGCAGCAGCCATGACCTGGCCATCTGCCAGCAGGCACATCTCCTGTGTTGTTATCAAAATGTTCCCAGGCACAGTAGAGTAAGGTGATCAGCAGTACAGCAAGCAATGAAAAGAAAAAGAAGCTACTAATGAGCACTAGGCTCTAATAAACAGTCAGGAAAGCAAGCACAGGAGTGTGCCAATTAATATCTAAACAGCTATAAGTTCGATCTAACACATTCCAATCAAACCCGTCGTTACCTTAAACCCTTCAAACCTCAAGTAACAGACAGGACTGCCATGGTTTAACCCCAGCTGGCAGCTCAGTCCCACACAGCTCCTCACTCACTGCCCTGGTGGGCTGAGGGAGAGAAATCAGAAGAATAAAAGTGAGAAAACTCATGGGTTGAGATTAAGACAGTTTAACAGGTAAAGCAAAAGCTGTGCACTCAAGCAAAGGAATTAATTGACCACTCCCCATGGTCAGGCAGGTGTTCAGCCATCTCCAGGAGACTGAGGCTCCATTATGCATTACAGTGACTTGGGAAGACAAACACCATCACTGCAAACATCCCCCACTAGTTTATTGCTGAGCATGACACCATATGGTATAAAATATCTCTTTGGTCAGCTGTGGTAAACTCTCCTGACTGTGTCTCTTCCTAAATTTTTGTGCATCCCAAAGTTCCTTTCTGGTGAGGCAGTGTGAGGAGCGAAAAGGCCTTGAGTCTTTGTAAGCTCTGCTCAGCAACAGTTAAAACATCCCTGAATGATCAACACTGTTTCTAGTATAAACACAAGATACAGCCCTATACCAGCTACTGTGAATAAAGTTAACTCTACCCCAGCCTAAACCAGCACACATATAAACATAACATTGTTTTATATTTATGTCTAAATGAAAGATACATTTAATATTTATTATTTCTGCAGTGTACAAACTAGGACAGCACAAACATACTAAAGCTAGTCTTAAATTAAGGCATAAACTGGACATAATCTATATGTTGGAACAGTTTCATGTACCTTAATTTGAGTTAGAAGGCAAGTAAAGAGAATGATGCAGGTGTTGTTTTGTAAAAACTATTTTTGTTTCATAATTGTTTAATGATAAACATTATTTGGTTTCTAATGGCTATCTTTGTACAACAAATAAAAATCTCCTTAGCATTATAAGAATTATAATTTCCCATTACTAATCTTGCCCAAGTATAAAACTTCTTCAGTGGTTATAAGTTAACTGTTCTTAAATCTCAGTTTAGGGTCAAACCTTGCCAAAACCTCTGTCTCATATGCTCGCTACTCCCTTTCAGCCAGAAAAATGAGTAGTTTTTAAAGGTGAGACCAGAAACATCACCCAGATCAGAAGAAGGAGTTTAAATTCAAGGAGTGAAAAGATTGTTAGCTCGTAAGTTGGAGAAGGTACCTAATGCTGGAAGTGCAACTGCATTAGAATCAGTTTGTGGAGGTTGAATGGTGAAGGGATGGGACTAAAATATCATCTATAGAGAGGGGAAAACACATTTGACAGTGGGCAAAGAATGTCTGAAAAGGGGGCATTGCTTGGGCGTGCTGGTGTGGGAGAGAAGTAACCAGGGGGCTGAAGGAAGCCAGGACAGGAGGGACCTAGGCTGCTGTGGAGGAAGGACTAAGCCCAGCTGGACAAGGTGCCTGTGGTAAAGTGTCAGGAGAAATAATAATAATGGAAGTTGAAAAGTTTTGTAAGAGAGAAGCAAACAAGGAGAGAATGGGAATGAAGAATACAGATGTGGAACAGTGATGCTTTGGGAGGGATCAGTACAAAATGTGCAGTTAGGTGACAGGGAGTTGAGACTAGGTGAGAAGACCTGGAGCAAGGAGCTATTTGGGGAAATGAGGTGAGAGAGTGAGGATTTCCAGTGATACTAGGACTGAGAAGGAGTCAGAGAACAGTTGTGGAATAGGTAAATGGGGAAACAGGTTGCGGAAAGGAAGAGCTTGGAGGAAAGAGCAAAGGCATTTTTGCCACAGAGACCACATATATTTTCAGAATTTCTAGGAACCCAGAAGGCGTGAGTCTAACTTTTCTACTTCTTTCAGCAAATACATACACAGTATTTTTGGGCAAAAAATACATCTCATTGTATAGTTCCTCGTATTTCGTTCCTCGCAAATTATGCACTGTGACAACAAATATTGCATTAGCTTCAGTGTCAGAGAAAACAGGGAGAATAACAAGATGGTCTGAATAGTGACCACTGGATTTTATTTTTGTATAGTTCAGGAAAACCAGGAACATTCCCTTCAGTTGCATTGAATTTTTACATAATTTTATTTCCTACCATAAAAATCTTAATCTTTGCAACTCCTACCACTAAGAGACAGTAGTGCAGTTAGTTTTTAAAAATGTAGGTGCACAGTGAAATCACTAGATTTATTTTTAACAAAATCTTTTTACTCTGCATATTTTGTCTGTCTTATACACAAAGCTATTTCTCATTTCACAAGAGATATACACCTCGATGTTATGTACAAGATATGTTTGTCTATTACTAAAAAGCCCACATGACTGAAATCACAAATAGGTCTGTTACAACTGCATGGATATTGAAATGGATTTCCCAGAAGAAAACAGCAAAAGAAAATGTTCTAGAGTGTTTTATTTCCTCTAGCCGTCTGTAGAGGAGACTACCATACCTGTTTGTCCTAAACCTTTAAGTGTAGGTATTTTGTTGTTGTTGTTGTTTCAAAATGATAGCAGATAATACTGGGAGATGGAAAGTGAAGGAAAATTCAACTTACTTGAGCTTCAAATAGTGACTTGCTTTTTGACATGTTTTTGGTTTTTTTTTTCCCCAGTTAACATTGTTTTTTGATAATGAACTTTTACAATATTTTTTTAATTGACGTCTATTCAGTTTTTCACTGTAGAAATTACACCAATTCACCTAAAAAGTACAGTCTTATTTGACTGAGTGTATATCATGAAATTATTAAATGCTAACTGAAATAGAAAATATGAGAAGGCAGATGTGGCACTTTTCAGTGTGTTTGTATTATAAAGGGGGTTAAAATAATTTTTTAGGATGAGTATATCCAGAATTAAACTTGTTTTCATTTTAAAATTACTGATCAAAAATAGTTCAAAGTTTACTGGCATGTTAGAGCTTTTAAAACAGTTTTTAAGTAAAAAAAAAAAAAAGAAAAAAAAAAAGAAATTTTTTCAGCCAGTAATTGTCATAATATCTCTTCATAATGGTCATAATATCTCTTCATCTGGATTTTTTTTATCATGCCTGTTGTATAGACTTATATAGACTGAGAGACAAGGAGAGATTTTGGGGATTGTCAAGATTGATGAACTTTCAGCCTTAAAGAAGTGGTAATGTCTTAAACATTTATTTTTAAAATATTGTTTTCGGCAGAACTCTTTTAAATTCCTGTTAGGCATCATTCAGCTTACCAGGAAGTTGAACATCTGATTTGAGAAGGCCTTTGAGTAAAGCTCCCCAAAACAGAAAAGGACACAGCACTTTGCATAAGAGCCCAAAATCAGAAACAAATCTATAGAGTCTTGTGGTAACAAGTCGGCTCAGATTAAAATAAGTCTGCTGAAGAGGTAAAGGCAGCTTTCTCAAAACATCAACAAAGCCAACCACTCTTTAATGCTATCCCAGCATCTCTCTGATTCCTTTGTGATTATTGAAGGAGGTTGTTAAAAAGGAGGCTAAATGAGACAGCAAAGAAAAATGTATCCATACAGGTGGCATGGATACCACTAGAAGTTAAAAGCATAAGATAGGTGAAGTCTAGAAGAAAAAGTTAGAAAATTTTACAAATTTTGATAGGTTAAGTGCAAAAATGCAGTAACAAGATGAGAGGAAGATTGAGAAACACTAAAGATAAATTCATCAAACACATGAAACACAGTCTGGTGGAGTCCATAAGGTCGTGTGATGGTTACAGTGTAAGAGAGCATGTAAAGAAAGAAGAAATAGAAGAAAAGCAAAAACTAAAGTATTAGGAGTGAAGGCAAATTTGTGAGTTTGTAAGTTCACTGTGAAAGAAACTATAGAAGTATCCAAGCAACAGCCATTTTTTCTGGACAATCTGCCCAAAATTGAAGTGCCAGTTGAATAAGTTATGGGACAAGACAATTAGGTAATTGAAGTGTTATCAAGCATCAAGATCCAAGTGCATTTCACCCAGGCTCTACCAACTTGCTCTATTCTTGTATTTTCCCCAGTTGTTAAATAGTTGGTCTGAGACTCAGTTGAAGGTTTCAGGGTTATTTTATCTCAATGTATTCATCCATGCTTAAACTAAATGGTCTGGTGCATCCTTTCTTTTGTGTTTTGTCTGTGTTACAACTTACAGATGCAAGAAGTCTGGGCTCAGACTTAACAGTTTTATCTTGTTTATTTGCCTCATTTGGTGTAACCATCTGTGTCCAGGGTCTGTCATATTCTTTGCTGCTGTTCTGCTGGGAATATGGAATGGTTTCTTCTATCGAGCAAAAAGCAAATCAAAAATAGCTCTCCATATTCTCTTATCGTTTTGTTCTGTCAGGGGATTTTCAGTCATTTCTCTCATGCCTCAGTCCTTGAATATTTGTAGGTATATTTTGTCTTCATTTTATTCTATCAAAACATTCTGTCAAAAAATTTATTCCTTCTGTTTTTTAGTCACATTTGATCTACATCATTTTATCGCTGACATTTCTGGCCCACGTACAGTATATGTATAGCAAAACTATATTTTCTTTGATCTCTTAAACATTATTTACTCTTTCATATTTGTGGAATGACTTTTTTAAAGCTAACTGTGGATTTCTATGTGCTTTGCTTAATAATCCACAAAGCCTTGTCTTTTTTGAAGCCACAGACAACAATAATACTAATTTCCCTCATTATTAATTTTTTATTCTTTCTAAAAATTTACTTATAACAATGTGACACAGTTTCTAAAGAGGAAAACAAAACAAAACAAACAAATAAAAAGTCCTTCCATATCTTCCATAAATAAACACTGATATAATCCTATTCCCCAAGAGACTTCATATGATTCTGAAATATGAATAGTCTATACCATAATATGACCACTGAAAGTTGTGATAAGAGTTTAAAAAAAAAAGATAGAATTCTGACAGTCATGCCTAAATATTTGCTTTATTTATTTTAGGTATATGATAAATTAATGATTAAAAAGTCTTTAAATAATTTTCTTAATGCCTTCCATTAAAAGCCTCTTATAATTGCAGGATTTGAAAATATAATTATATGATTTTATGAGGATTTCTTATAAAATGAAGAAGAGGAAAACCTAATGTATGGAAGAAATTCTTTACTGTGAGGGTGGTGAGGCACTGGAACAGGTTGTGCAGAGAAGTTATGGATGCCCCATCCCCAGAAGTGTTCAAGGGCAGGTTGGATGGGGCTCTGAGCAATCTGGTCTACTGGAAGGTGTCCCTGCCCATGGCAGGGTGTTTGGAACTACAGTATCTTCAAGGTGGCTTCCAACCCAAAGCATTATATAATTCTGTGTTTCTTCATTATAACATAATCAATATTTTCCAATTTGCATTCATTCATACATGACACCATTCCACTCCTTCCTTTCCTTTGGAATATACATATTTTCTAAAATATCACTGCTTTTTGAAGCGAAGGATTGAAGAATGCACCTCAATATGTTTTTCAGATCTTTTTCACTGCAGAGTTTTTGTTTCAGGGATTACCAATATCATAGTGTCTCAGTAATGTTTGATGCTTAACTTAATTCCTATTAAGAATAGAGGAAGGGTTTTGTTGCCATTAACATGGTTGCTGACATTCAGGAAATCAGGGTTTTGATTTCTAGTTCCATTATCGGTTCCCTAAAAGATCTTGCAGAAGGTTTGTTACTGCTTTGTGTGCTCTATGCTCTTGCTCTGTAGCATGAGGATTGTGAGGTCTGTTTTCAGCACTTCTTCACGTTCTTTGAGTACTTTGTCTGCAGCACCTTAAGAGACAAGGAGTTGTTTTACTGAATACATTGCGGATGGCGATGGCTTGGTTGTTACTGTGCGGCTGAGGTTTTTCCCAGCTGTTATTAAACAAGTACCTCATCTCTGCTACAAAGCCACACTCTGCCTCTCCATGCCCCTTTGTTAGATGTATTTCTAGAATATTGCTGAAGTATTAGAAACATTTTATTTTTTTTTCATACTGGAAAAAACTTGTTTTGTAATGTCAGATAGAGAAATAAAATGTCTCTTCATTTCAGCTGCTGTATGTGACTTTGAAAGACAGAGCTGTGGCTGGATTGAAACTGTAAATGGAGATGAATTTGATTGGGTAAGAAGTTCCAGTAGTGCTCTTCCACCTGTGCTTCAGAAGCAAGCTCCTCCACGGGATCACACCTACAATAAACCTGAAGGTAAGAAAAGCCAGGCCTAGAAAACAAAGAAATGGAGTGGGTAAACCTGCTCTTTAACCAGATTTTAAGTGGAAGCCATGAATCTTTTAAAACCTTTAGAAACCATTTATTTCTTCAGCCTGAAAAGTTGTTTTCTGTTTTACTTTAATAGGTCATTTTATGTTCATTCTGAAGAGCAGCAACAGCATTTCGCAAATAGCTCGGCTACGAAGCCCAAAGTTCAGGCAAACTGGAGCAAATTGCACACTGTCCTTTTGGTATGAAATAATTTAGGTATAAAATTACTTGATCATCTCATATTGCTTCTCGTGGACTGAAATTGAGGTTCTAGTTTCCAATAGATGCACCTTCCTCTGAAGTATTTGTTTTATTCTATAATCATAGAGACGCACACATAAGCAGAAGCACTTGGAGAACAGAACTGCAGCAAGGGATGACTTTGTTGTCAGGCTCCTGGCAAAATTATAGTAAAGGCTTGTGCCTGCATGTATGTGGACAAATACCACAGTTTTTTTGCTAATAATTCTTTAATGAATTTGAAAATGTGAACTTTTATTCAAGAACAGCAGAGGACTGAAAAATCTAGCAGGTCCTTGAGTCACTTACAGTATCCAAAATTAGATTTAATCATCTTTAAGCAAAAGCTCCAGCATGAGAATAGGTGTTTTGCTTTAAATTCTTTTTTTTATATACACAGGGGAAAAAACGCCCAAAATCTCCCAAAACCCATTAAAAAAAAAAACAAAACCAACAACTAAACCCAAAGAAACACTTTCAGTTATTGTCTTGTCTCAGAAGTTTTGCAATCTTTTCAAAGATAGGCATAAAAATTTGTCATAATTTGTTTACTAAGGTCAAATTAGTACTACTGTTTAAATAAATCTTTGGCCTGAGCTTGATGCTATTAAGTGAAGTTTGTCTCAGTAGTGTCAAATACATCTGCCATAGGAAGAGGAAATGTCTTTTTATTCAAGATTCATGACTTGAAGTTGGAGTACAGGTTTGGAAATTTCAAGCTGTTGGTTGGATTCATGATTCTGCTTCCAGTTTTGTACAATTGCCAACCTAAGTATTTATTATTTTTAAATGCTTTGAGATCCTCAAAAAATGTTGTAAAAGGCAACATGTTAAACCTAAGTAACGTGGGTACAAGGTGTAGTTTTGCATTCAGTAAGTATTCTGTTTTTCCTTTCTGAAACTTTAGAATTATGTACTGAATTAAATTTATTAAAAAAATTTTATGCATCTGAGTGTTTGCTGTTTAATATGAAAGCAAATGTGTCTCTTCAGTTATAGGTTTTAATTTAATGAAGCATGCTTCTCCTTTCAAAATCTTTAATTCTTGAAATGAGGCCTAGATTGATATAGCAGTCTATCCTACCACCAGTCAGAAAGTGTATTCAGTTACAGGTAAACTGGAAATAGGCACTAGGGACTTCCTATATGTCACAGAGATATAACAGAAAATACACCGTATGTATCTAGTTTACCTGATGTGATCCGTTTTCATCATTTGCCCATTTAACATTCTTTTTTTATCATTTTAGGTATTACAACTATGGACAGTCAGTTGGGGCAGCAGAGCTGCAATTGCTTGTAGATGGGCTGAAACAGCCTACTGTCCTTTGGAGGACATACTACAATGAGGGAAATCAGTGGTTGAAGGCAGTCATTCAACTTGGACGCCTTCCACATCCTTTCCAATTTTCACTTGATAAAATCAGTCTGGGTTTTTATGACGGTGTCTCAGCAATTGATGATATTAGATTTGAAAACTGTGCTCTCTCACCTCCAGCATTAAGTTGTGAAGGTCCAAATCACTTTTGGTGCAAAAAGACAAAAGCATGTATTGACAGTTTATTGGTCTGTGATCTTGTGGATGACTGTGGGGATGGATCAGATGAAGACAACTGTAGTAAGTACTTTCCATTATTGCTTGCTTTACATCACATAAAAACTTACTTGCCAGTTCAACCCTGGAGTGAAAAAACATAGAACTGTTACTGCCTATCAATGTCATAGCCAGTGATGATTCCACTGAATATAGTTACTGATGAAACAGAATGATAATTTTAAACCTAAATGCATATGATGAGTTACAGCTGAGAGTAAATGCAATTCAGTCTCCCTTATCTAAACCAGTTATATTTCTTTAATTCAAGTAAACCATGAACATACATTCCAAGGTTATTTTAAAAGAGAGAATTTGCAGTCTGCCAGTTGATTTGGGTCAACATGATATCTTTGATTATACTGATGGAAGTACAGTGTAAGACACAGTGATGGACTGAGAGTAGTGTATGTCCTCTCTTTTCTTATGACCTATACTGTTACTATCAAAAAATTATTAAAATATCTGTGCTAAGGATAGTATCCATGCTGGACATAATTATCCCTTTCAAGGAAAGAACTTGTAAGTACTGAAGAAAGCCATGAGTCATTCATACTTTTGACGCTCACCTTGCAGTGCTGAAGGGTGCTGTTGATGGTTTGCTCCCTGAAGCACGTATTCATCAATTTTGAGAACTCAAGAACATTAATATAAAATAAAATTAACTAGCAGTTGCTTTATCACATCCTAAGGTAACTAAATTATGCAAATCACAATCATTTCAAGAAACGTGGGATATGTTACGTACTTGAAGGGTTATCAGTCTGCAGAGACATCTGCAAGCTATCAACTTAAAACTGCTTTGAATTTAAAAGAAAGTGAAGGTTTTCCTATTTCAGTTTTCCCCCTTGTGGAATGTCTATCTTCTTTATAACCCATTTTGAGGTCCACGGTAAAATATGAGTTGCAGTTTTAAACATCATTAAAGGTAACAGCTTAATTAAAAAAAAAAAAGAAAAGAATTGGCTATAATTTCAGTTACTGTTTATGAAGAGCAGATGCAAAGTTGGAATGCAAGTTCACTACCCCTGACATATTTTATTGTTTTACATTAGAAGTAATTGGGCTAATCAATATATTTTGCTTTGGTGTCAAATAAAAAAGTGCAGTTGTGTTATAAAGGTGTCTCTTGAAGTTAACCTTGATAAAGCTATCGTGTTACTATTATTGAGAATAATAAAGATCTAAAACCCATTTTTAGGACTACATCTGCCATGCAAAAATCAGATCACTTATTACACATACCTACAAGACTGTATCCTGTGGCTTATTTCATTTAATTAACCTCAGGTTTAACTCCTTTGCTGAGTTCAGTTTCAGTTAAATAACTTTGCATGATTTAATTGTACTAATACATGAAATTAATAACACAGATAATAAAATGGTTTTCACAGTTCAGCTTATTCAATCAATTATGTACAGTTTGACAGATATGTATTGAAAGAGCAGGTAATTTTTTTATGTACATATTTATGCTTCAGACAGGAACATTTTCAAGGAGAAGATATAGGCTTTTTCTGTAAATTTGAAAGACTTTTTTGGCAAGGATAACAAATATATTAATGCATTATCCCCCTTGTTACTGGTTTGTTTGTTTGCCTTTTTTTTTTTTTTTTTTTTTTACAATCTGTTCTGTTTACATTTCAGACCCTGACCTACAGTGCAACTTTGAAAATGGGCTGTGCAACTGGGAGCAGAGTGTAAAGGATGACTTTGACTGGATCAGAACACGAGGTCCAACCCCCACGGTTAATACAGGCCCTTTAAAGGATCACACGACAGGCACAGTCAGGGGTCACTACATTTACATGGAATCCTCTGAGCCACGCCAATTCCAAGATAAAGCAGTTTTGCTTAGTCCTCTCTTCAACCCTTCTGGCAGTGGAACCTGTGTTTTCCGCTTTCATTATCACATGTTTGGAAAACAAGTTTACAAGCTGTCAGTCTTCCAAAGAACTGTGAGTAATACTATGGGATGGCCCTTGTGGTACAAGTTTGGAAATCAAGAAAACAGATGGATCAGACAAACACTCCACATCAGCAGTTCTAAGCCATTTCAGGTATGATCCTTCTGGGTTGTGAAGTGCTTATTTCCTTCATTGTAAAACACTGAGAGTATATCAATGACTGCACAATCTCAAAGCTATTTGTAACTGATCAATTTTGCTTTGAAATAGAGTTTTAGGGTTTTTTGAAGAAATATGTAAAATAATTTTGGTGGTGGTGGTGCATTAGCTTTTCCCCCTAAAGCACTTAATTTTAATGTTTTGAACAGGAACATGCTATTTAAAGTAGATAGTATTTTTGTTTTTCAAGTCTCCGATGAAAAAAAGCTTATTAAAATCTACTACAAAACAGCTTGGCAAAAATTTTCATTCATTAATGTAAAGACTGTTAAAAGGAATATCCTCTGCTCTGTTCTTCAGAGTTACAAATTAATCTTTAATTATATAATGCAAAAAAAAAAAAATTCAAAATACTTGGCTGCCAGGTTAGACTAACAATCAAAAATCATTTGGAGAAAGATACAATTAGAGTAAGTTAAAGCTATAAATCTTGACTTATTTTCCTTTAAATATAGTAAATATTATTTACCTTTCGCTCCCCTCCCCTCCCCTTCCCTCCCCTCCCTATATCCTATGTCTAATAGTTTGTCTAAAGACCTATAAACCGATGTGTCCTATATTTGACTTCCTGAGGGTTAGGAAGGTCTATTCAGTAACTGAAAATATTTTTCATGTTTTAGAGATGCATGGTTTTCTGCTGTACTTGTCCAGTTCCACAGAGGGAACTTCAAAGATCTTGTATTCTTTTGATGCAGTTTTGTTTTTCACAGTCATTTTTGAAGGGCATGAGGTGTAAGATTTGATAGTTTGTTCTGAAGAAAGAAATAAAGATCTAACGTTCATAATTATATATTGTGTACCTTATAATGGAGCTAGCTGTGTCACACCCTACGACCCTTTAAAACTCAGAAATGTCAAAGAGAGCAAATTGTGTTCTATTTCTACTAAGCTGACAGGGTCTGGTGTCTTTCCAATTTTTTTTTGTTTTTATCTTTCCAATCTTTCTTTTAAGTGTATTGTGTTTGGATACTTCCAGAGCTAAAGACACACAGTGGAAAGTTCTTCACACCATTATCACTTTTTCTCTGATATATTTCTACTGAGATGTGCACTAGAACAGCCCCTCAATTAGTTTTGGGGTGTCTACTGGTTGGGTAACAGTTTTAAAGCTGTAGATTTTATATTTACTCTGTTGTATTCCCCACACCCTATAAAGTTACTGGTTCACTGCTTTCACACCACAGACTTAAAGTCTTGAGGGTCACCTCAGTGCTTCAAAGGAAATTCAATTCACTTGAGAATGGATTTTTTTTTCCACAAAAGTCTAAAAATAAGATAGAAATTTTTAATAATTTTTTAGTCAAAATACATGTCTTGGTTTCACAATCTTCTCCGTCTCTAGCCAGAGCATCTCGTCCGCTGTTTCAGGATTTTCAGAGATTCCTAGTGAATAGAAAATGTCAGATTCTAGGAACAAAGGTGGTCTAAGTCATTGTAACAGACCTTCATTTTGCTTTTTCTCTTCTAATTATATGAGATAATCATACATGAGAGATGCCTCCTCTTCCTCTTTCCTCCCTCTATAAGTGGGTTATTTGTTTACCACATTTCAAGAAAAAATCACAATGAATAGTAAATCCCCCAAATTCACATTTTCAGTTTATTTTGCTAAGAATGGGAAGCCAACTTTGGGAGTATATAAACAATTGTACCTAAACTGCTGGGAAAAGGAGGAGTTGTCAGCCCAATATTCAAAGCAGCAAAGAAAGGCACTTGAGAACCTCTTAAAAGCCAGATTCTCTTTTGAAAGTTTCAAAATCTATAGATATAAAACTGTAGGCCCTTTAATTGAATACTCTGGCAGAAACCCAAAGGGAACAGCATATGTAGACTCCCTTGGCTCGCACCAGCTCCCAGTAAGCCTCAGAATCTTAATTTTGTCGGGAAACCTTTGTTCTAGCTGCTGTTAAACCATGGCAGACATTTGTTGCTGTTCTGTCAGATGTTTTATGCCAGAGTGTAAAATGTGACATCAATGAGAGGAACAGGAGTAGTTGGATGAGGAAAAGGTAAATTTAGAGCTAAATTATTTAAATGAAAGGTATGAAGTTTTCTGAGTCAAAATTAAGCATCTTTGTCAAATACTAATACCGACAAGTAATAAACATGGTCCAAAATACACGAGTTTATAAAAATTTTGGAAATTTATTGATCTAGAGTTTTTCTTCCTCTTCAAAGGATTTAATAATTTGCAAGAAATTATACTTCTTTTTTTATTGGGAAAGTTTAAGTTTAAAAAATATTCCTTATAAGATATTCCTTTTTATTGTATGAGATACTTGTTTCAACAAGGAAAAACTCCACTGTTGAATGTCCTAGTCTCTGTACTTGACCTGCATTTATTTCCATCTCCCTGAGAAGTTTACTTACATGTCTTTCCCTTAAAAGAACATTTGAAAAGGTAGTAAAATAAGAATCTGTCCATGGCAACCTACTTATATTGATGATGAATCTTGTTCGCTTTTA
Organism: Myiotriccus ornatus; assembly: GCA_036023395.1. Lineage (NCBI taxonomy): Eukaryota > Metazoa > Chordata > Aves > Passeriformes > Tyrannidae > Myiotriccus > Myiotriccus ornatus. The sequence continues at coordinate 18,818,229 of JAYRBT010000082.1, read as the reverse complement.
TCTTGGCACAATCGTAATACCTGAAATAGTTTTTGCTCAGAAGAAAGTGCAAATATTCTTTTTTAACATCTTAGATAAGCATTTCTCTCTTAGATTGCTCTATCATTCAGGTTTCTGTGGATACAAAAAAAGGAAATGATAATATGTGAACAATGGAAAAATTCTGTATCTCAATCCTTTTAGTCATGATACAAATCCCATACCTACTGTGTGTGTCTAAAGAGACCCAGGGCAAATTTACTATATTGTCAATCATATTATTAAAAGAATCAGTAATTACCTTTAACCTGAAGCAACTGTTCATTTGTTGCTCACCTGCAATCTATTTATCTCTGTAAATAAAGAGGATTATGGATTTTAAATACTTCAAAACATACATAATGCACAAGGGAGTCTAACATTCTCTGATGATTTTATAAAGATCAGTTTTTTCTGTTGGCTCTTAGAATTTAAAAAATGCAAATACACCATTTAAGTGCATGATTAAAATTAATGTTATATTTGGCATCATTACTAAAAACTTTAGTATTCTGAGTATCATATATAAAAACTTATATGTCTATTTAAATATAAAAGTTTCTCCGTTTAAGTGAGGAAAACAAGGAACAAAATCAGGAGAAAATAAATAATGATTGTTCATTGAAAAATACTAGCTCACAAAAGTTTATAAGTTAAATAAAATTTCAATTAAGGAAAAATTAAGAAATTAATTGTTAAGAAAAATAAACAGCAAAATACACTGCAACAATGTTTTTATCAGCTATGTATTAGCTTAGCAAGTAATGAGATATTGATTGAAAATTAGAATGATATATTTGCTATGAATATAGAATAGCACTGTTCTATGAACACAAATACGAACAAATTCCTTTATCCAACTACTATTTTTAGATTCTGTTATGCTATTTTTTTTTTTTTGGTTGTATCCAGGTACTTCTTGCATTATGGATTTTGGTATGCCTTAGACATATCAGTTTGGTGTCAAATACATATATTGTGAACATACACAAACTTCATTCAGACTCTTCTCATTCATTTACAAGGAGAGACAGAAAGGTCTAAAACTTGTTTATACGTTACTATCAGCTAGATAGTTACAAACACATAGGCAGACCTACTTTTCATCCTCTAGTCCCTTTCTTTTCATTCCTCAGTGAGATGAGATAGAGATTGTTCCTTGGGAATTCTGATGATACACTATGTAATAAGTGAAACAGCATCACAAAACTCACTCTTCAGTTATTTCTGCAATTCTAGCTGTCTCTGGAAATTACTTCTCTGAGAAGAGAGCAGATTGAACAACACTCCAACCCCACCAACCATTTCTGTAATGAAAAACTCAGAATTCTAGTGGTAAATGGAATTTTTGGTGTGATTCTACTTTACAAACTATTTTTAAAGTGGGTTTGAGGTCTGTTTCAAACAAAAAGTCTATTGTGGTAATTTGTGAGATTTCAAAATGCAATGTTTTTCTTTAATGCATTTCTAATGGTGATAATTATATTTCATACATGAATAGTAGAGGAGGACTTGTTATAGTAGACCAAATACCCTTTATACTAATTTAAGACAAGATAATGACTTGCTAGTCTTCCTCATTAGCTATAATATCCTGGAAGTAAGAAAATTCAATATTTCATTTCCTACACAACAAACATCAGAACTATGGAAATTACAAGTTCTAGATCTTGTATTACATTTCAGAGCCCCTCACAGAGAAATTTTTAATGGGGCTTTGTGACATCAGTACTTTTGTAGATCGACTTAAGTGTGTGAATTTTTCAGTCTTCTTTAATCAATAGCTGATAAGCATCATTTTGAAATTCTGGACTTACATTGGTGCACTCTAGAAAATAGGGCTGACCAAACCTAACCAAATTTCTTGCATGCATCTTCTCTGTAAGAGTGCACATAACTCTTTTTTTCCCAAGGTGAAGTATTACTTCCGGTGTGGAAAGCAGAGGAGACCATGTTTCAGCCTGTTACAGTTGCCTATCATCACACAGAGCTAGGACTTATCTTTACTACTCACAGTGTCATTAGAAGGAAACCTGTTCTGAAGAACTTGTGTTCTTTCTTATATATATCCTAAAAACACATATGAAAGTCTTTGTGTCTTTAAGTTTGTAACATTAAAATGGAGGAAAAAAAGTAGTAGAAATGTTCTAGAACACTCGGGTAAACAGTGTTCCTTTTAGAAAGAGAGATGAATAGATATAGCGGAGAAACATCTGATCAGTAGTGTCACAGAGAAGCTACATAGAGAAAGATCAGTTATGATTTTTCTAAATACAGAGGATGAGAGATACTCTGTGAAATCATTAAGTAACACAGTCAAAGAGAAAGGAAATAGTATTTTAGGATGGTCTGTTGTACAATTCATTGCTGAGAGATGTTTTGAGTGCAAAGAAGTATGAATGGAATCAATAAGTATCTTGGCAAATTATGGAAAGAAAAGTCTGTTAAGGGCTAGTGGCACAATAAGGAGACTATAACCTCCCTCCTGTGATGCACTGCTGGGTACAGAGTACTACATGCCAGGCTTGTTCTCACTGTGGATGTGGCAGCAGTCTGTGGGCAG
>JAYRBT010000082.1:18797564-18815548 GCA_036023395.1 Myiotriccus ornatus | reverse complement strand
TGTGATGCACTGCTGGGTACAGAGTACTACATGCCAGGCTTGTTCTCACTGTGGATGTGGCAGCAGTCTGTGGGCAGACACACACGGGAATTGGCACACACCTCGACAGCTGACCCAGCCACTGGTGCATCTGTCCTCATGGAGTGAGTCATTGTGCTGCAGAGAGTTTTCTGAGCGTTGGGAGGCTCACTCTTTGATATTCTAACTGTGATTTCAGATTTTCTGCAATCACTTTTGCCCTTATTGAACCAGGGTTACTATTGTCAAGTGTTGTTAGCCTTCTGCTTTGATTGATTGTCTGCTTGCTTCCTTCTTCAGGGTCTGTCTTTCAGTGTGTGTAGACATACCAGTAGGAGTTTGTTAATGTTTAGTTGGTCAGATACGTATTTTTCATTAAAGTCTGATGAAGAAACAACTCTGAATTTATCAAGGACTTCTTCTAAGACATTTGTTACACCTCTAATACCCACTTGTGATACTTTTTCTGTTATTGCTTTTGATCTTTTCCTTGTAGCAATTTCTGCAAAAAGATTTAATCATCATGGATTTTCCACTCAAGTTATAGCTGCAGTTTTATTTTTCAATTTATCATTCTTTATCTTCCTTCTCCTGCTCTACTCCTTTGTACTTTCCCTAATAATCTGCTGAGATTAGTATTCAGGAATTCTTTTTTTTTTTTTTTGTCCATTAAATGTTATCATTTGCTTCTGTTGTCTCTTAGTTCTCCAATACTACTTCAATTACATGGATATCCAGCCATATTTGCTGCATCTTAGTAGCTCTTTTTCTAACAATTTTTCTTTGTCTCTGATCTGTTGTGTAGGCCCTACTTTGGACAATTCATTCTCAGGTTTCTTAACCAGTCCACAGTCTAGGTGAGAAGCAATATATGTAGAGTGGACAATGAGGGAACTAGGGCACTTGAGGGAAAGAGTGAAAAACAACCATAAGGTTTTTTGGTTGGTGGTGAACTTTGTGTTGATAGTGAAAGCTATTCAGTACCTACAGTATGAAATGAAATACTGAGAATTTGCGTCTCCAAAATGTCTCTGGTGCGATGCAGTATATTTGAAAGGCAAAAAGTAGTGTTATTTTTTAAAAAAGTTATTCCTAAACATTAGTATTGACATTTTTGACAAGTGCATTTCAGAGCACAGAAAACTGTGGAGATAAGGAAATCATATGAGAAGTCAGGAAAACATATTTTACAAACCTCAGAGAATATTTCATGGGTTTAGTTCAGTTCTTCGGGAAAGATAGTGCCCTTTCGTTCAGTGCTATCACAATACTTAGTATTATGAAGCTATAATCCACTCTAATAATAGAAATAATTTATTCTTTGTGTTATTGTTTTATTGATATTCCATGGAAGACCTGTCATGATGTCATCAAGTCACAACGTGTGCACAAAGGGGACCTAGAATAAGAATTTCTAATCTATCTTTAATAATGCCTTTCCCAGTGAAGATTATATTCTTTATTTCACATCTGTCATTTCCTTGTTTTTTTTTATTCAGAGGGGAGAGGAAAAAGGGGCAGAGGTTGGTGGTTTTTACCTGTTTTCCCTACTTACATGAAGGCTGCTCAAAGGAAATCATGCAGGGTAAAAATAACCTTTCCATACACCACTGAACTGTCACGTACTGCCCACATTTTTAATATAGAAAACCTGAAGTAATGAAAGGTTTTCAACACCTTTCAGAACCCACAACCCACTTAGAAACTTTGTTGAGCCAATTAAATTTGAGGGAAATCACATAAGGTAGGAGTTTTTCTTTCCTGAAAATTAAGAGTGGTGTTTCATATTTCCTATTGTTATTACTATATTACTTACTGTTGAACAGGAAAATGAGACTTGGATAACTTTGCAAGTAGAAGGAAAATATTAGTGACTTGTTTCTCATTCTTTTACCAGATCTAGAAGACATCTTTTCAAAGGTAGAAGAAAGATCACAGGAAAGCTTTACTTCATTGAAGTTTTAATTAAAATTTCCTTCGATAGTTCTATGCTTTATATCCAGCAGAGTCTTTTTAAAATATTTTTTTATAATCTTTCTGTTTATTGAGTACGCTTACAGCAGAATTAAGAAACGATGTAGAAATTCTACTCCACTGAAGTATATAGTAAAACTCTCATTATCTTTAATGAAGACAGGATTTTCATGTCAAGTGGTATGTTCCAATGATATCCCTATGTTATTGTTTTCTTACTTTGGGAGGTTAAGGCCTACATCCATATGTGTGGATGTAGGAACAACAATTCCAGGTAACTTTGTCAGGAAAAATCCTTTGGATCAAGAAAGGTCCTCCTTAGGCAAAAGATCTAATAGTGATCCCCTTGCTCACTAGCATTTGCTACTGAACAGATAATTCACTGTGTTGTTGCCACAGATGTTTTCATAAGCACTGAAAAGAAAGCAATATGTGTCTGCTCTTAGAACATTCCTTAGCTCAGCACGGAAGAATTGCCTTGTCCATTCAACTTTTTTCAGGCTTCTGTCTCTCGGGATAGAGATGTGGAAATATCTTTACGCAGCCCTTGATATCTTGACATGCTGCAGAATATAAAAGGCAGGGACAGAAGTACTCAGATCATAACAAGTCATGCTGAACAGTGTATGACAGATATTTCAGGATCATAAAACCCAGGAATTTGATATAATAACTCAGCCAGAATGCAGTAAATGTATTTATTTACTTATTTACTTACTTACAAAGTCTGGGGGAAACGGTGCTTGAGAGAAAAGAAAGAAGACTTTTGTATATCTTTGTAAATTAAGTAAAAAGTAACCATGACCTTAAATTGTATTAAATATAGCTTTAGAATTATAATTGCTATATATGTGTTTCCCAAGTGGGCAGGCTAAACATGTTGTTTTATAAATCTAGAATCTCAGAAATTTTTAGGCACTGGCATTATAATACTTCTGTAATAATTCTTCCAGTGATGATATTACAGAGTGAAAACAGGATCTTTTCTATTGTGTGAAATTTTGTGGCCTTAATACAGCAAAGACTCCAAGAATATGTAAACAGTTATTAATATTGTGCTTGTCAGCAGTCCCACCAACATCACTGAAGAGTCTAAAACAGGACAAAATTGTGATTCATCCCTGCACTTTAGAGAAATGCTTTGAAAAACATCATAAATCAACATGAGGGTTCACAAACTTATAGTGAAGTGTGATAAAGTGCTTTACTGAACTAGAACTACTGTTTTCCAGTATCTTATAAAACCAAACACTGTAAAACATCAAACATTTGACACAAGAATTTTCATATTTGATGTGTATAACCTTAAGAACACTGGTAACAATTCATTCGGACAACTTTGTGAAAGGACTTTTTTTCGACTTTTGAAGTCTTGAGGCATTAATTTCTAAAGCCTTTTCGGTGATTACGAAAGAAAGGGGCTGATGGGCTTTGAAGAAAGGCAATGTGATCTTGAGCTTTTCTATGTATAAAATGTCATGGTGACCCAATGTTGATAATATTTCCAAAAGCTGATGACCTGTCTCCACTTGTTCTTGCTTTTGGGGGCAGAATGGTTCCATGCAACAAGTAACAGCCCTGACTGCCTAGTCATTCCCCGCTCAAGGGGGAAAGCTGGAACATGCTGTGACAACCCTTCTGCGCATTCACCCAGGGGTTTTTTTCTGAAGAGAAACCCCACTGCAGAAGGTACAGGGGAAAAGTTCAATGCCACGAAGTCAGGATGCAACTACTGGACATCTCGATGAGAGATTTAGAGAATAGTCTCAGGTCCCACAGTGCCTACTCCTTTGCAGCTGAGGAAGCAGAGAAACAAAACTAGGGAAGAATAAACTGCTGTGTTTTTACTCACTTATCAAAGAAATCAACAAGCGTTATTTGACATAAACTAATAACTAATCAAAAAGTCAAAATTAAATCTAAATGTCCCCCTTTTTTTTAAAAAAAATCACAATTTTTCTGAAAAAAATCATCTTTGCTTTGTAAATAGTTTCCCTCTTTCATGTACTTATATTATTATAGGATAGGAATATGTTCATGTGTTCTTGAAAAAAATCTTCCTACAGTAAAGACTTATTGTGACATGATCATTCGTTGAAGACATCTTAATAAAAAGGAGATATGAGGCTTAATTCTACGGCTTGTCCATTGTCGGTAATTACAAAAGTTCCATCATCTCATAAGGGATTTGTTATTTTTCTTGATGAAAATTTATTGGAAATTTTTCTTTATTTATCCCTAGCATTAAGAGTAGTTTACTTCAGAGGTATGTGTGAAATGTATATTGTTTTCAATCTTGCATTTGCTTTCAGTGAGTTACAACAAAAGTTTTTGATGACAAAGTGCTTTGTCAGTTATTTGTATGGTTATCCACTTGTCTGGTTCTTTCTTCTTCAAACCAAATCACACAACTTCTTGCGAAAAATAATCATAGCAAACCTGATCCAAATTACCATGCTCAAGCGACCAATAAAATCACTAAGTAACACTGCTGACACCTCCTGTGACAATCCTGAGATACTGTTTGACTAAATTACTAGTTAAATACATTAGAACTAATATCACCATTTCCTAGACATTCAGAAATCTTTAGAAATTTGAATACCTGACAGTTTTTGAAATCAGTTCCATTCTAGCTTAAGCTATGCTTGTATGGAAATTAAGATTTTATTTTGCTAAACTTCAGTGGGAATTGCCTAGTGACAGAAATTGGCACTGCTGTAAAAATTGAACATTTGTAGAGAACAATATTACCCATTGCAATTTCTTTATTAACACTTGTTGAAGTGTTAATTCACTCTTCAAAACCTATTTTGTTCAAAATCGTAAGGGATCATTCCTTTTATATACACAGACTGTCATTCTAATACAGTTTGCTTTTCATGGATGTTTTTTCCCCTCTTTTTTAAAGGTAGAATACCTTTTGCTACCTTTACAGTTTTCATTGAGACTGGATCTCTAGATTTCTGAAAATGAGAAATTGGGAACTATTTATTCTTATTCAAATAATAAATGAGATGTGAAATGAGTTTCATGGTGGATGAATTCCCTGTAGAGTGTTTAATAATAGCTTATGAAGTTTGCAGAATTACAGCTGGCAAATTAATTTAAGTGGTCAATGTTTAACCACAGGTGCAGAGAGTCTGTATTCTATATTGAGGCACAAACTCATAAATTGGTCTTATTTTCAGTTTTAAGTCTATACCTACACCTTTGTGTTGATAATGAGTTAATGCTGTATGCTGAAACGTCAGGTTCCCCAAGTATATAAATAAATTAAAAAATTATTTTGGGTGGGGAGACTTTCAGCAATACATCATAATCACCATCTTAACAGTACAGAGGTATTCTGAATTCAATTACCCCTATAGAACTGCGTGCTGTCACTTCTAGCTTTGGATAATTTTAATCTCTTTATAACACATTTCTGCCTAAATTCCATGAGAGCAACTATCTCAAGGGAAGAAAATTAATGTAGTTTTGAGGGCACTTGGATTTGTCTTAGTAATAATTGTGTAAGAAATAAAAGCCTCTTTGTCTGAATTTAACTAATAAGTAATCAATTATTAGTAGTTAATCTTTCATGCTTCGAAAACAAAGTTATATATGAACTGCTGTGTGACTGCCAGTGAAAATTACATTGGAAGGAGTAATTTTTGGAATAATAAATTTTCGTGCATGGTATTTCCAAATAGTAGATGTCTTGGCTTGACCTGTTTCTAATCATTTTATTGTTATTGGTACCAGTAACATAGCATTGCTGCCATTTTAATCCAAACAGGAAACAAAAGACTGGGGTAATGTTGTAAAGAATATTTCTGGGTATTCTGTGGTAAAAATAAGAATTCCATACTGAGATGAGAACAGTAAGAAGCAATTGTGTCATTTACTGTTGTCATTCACATTAGATATATTTCATACTAAAATAACCTATCTTAAGCATATCCACACTAGGGGACATATGCCTGCCTTCTTTTAGCATACTCATTTATTTTATCTAATGGACATCATGTACAAATGATGTGTCAGCATTTTTATTTACTCTGGTGATGTCAGCATCAGTAATAAATCTACTATTCACATGCAATTTCAGAATAGCAGGGAAAGTGCAAATAAGTAAACTGAAATAAAAAAAATATTAGAACTGAAAGTACTGTGAAGCAAGATTGCCATATCTTTTCTTATTTATCTTTATTTATCTTATTATCTTTATTCCTGGGTAGGAATTTTCTGTTGAACTGAGGAACAAACTGTGAAAAATACATTAGAAATTTTAAGCAGCATTTCAGAATAATCTGGAAGATTGAATGTATGTGTATAGCATGTGACAGAAGTATTTTAAAAAATAGCAAAGAAATAACTTTAACATTTGAACTCCATTGGATCAGCAAAAACATCCATTTATCTTTTTTCAAATTGCATGGTTTGAGAAGGCTTTTTTTATTTTTATCACTAGAGATTTATTAATTAATTAAAATAAGAAAATTCATAGTAAATCTTTCCCTAATCACCTGCTTAGATATTTACTATTCAGCAACAGTCAGAAGAAAATAGGCTTATTTTGTATTTCAAAGCGCATTTCACGAACGCTAACCTCTTCCATTCCTTGGCAGTAGACAATAACGAGAAACTGAACAAACAGAGCATTGACAACTCTAATGAAATAGAAAATTTATCTTTAAAATGTTCCATAGCTCTTCTCTAAACTGCTTAATTGTTTTCATCACACTGGTATTTGTGTAAGAGTCTATAATTTATTCAAATGAATGTTACTATATTTAAGCATGATTAGTGTTATTGCAATAAGAACCAAAAGGAGCTAATCATAATATGCCATTTATGATAATGTCTTGCCATCATTTTATATCACAGTGATGTTTCAGTGAATTTACACCATTGTGAAGCCAATCATTCTGTTACAGTTCACTGTGATTAATGTAACCACCAGTGAAAGCTGATAATAATTAGCCTCTTTCATAAAGTGTCTCTAAATAGAATATATCCCCTAGAATAAATTTAATTTAATTTTAAGTGTGAAACATGGCAAATGATTCCTCTATCAATTCATGTTAAATATTTAATGAGTAATGGAAGTCTACTATACACTGAAAAATGCTTTTGTAATTCTTGTTCCCCTAGATCTTGGTGGAAGGTACTGTAGGCGATGGTTTCACTGGAGACATTGGACTTGATGACATGTCTTTTCTAGGCTGTACTCTTTACAATGGTAAGAGTTGAAGTCTATAGCTCCTAGCTGTGAGCTGATTCATTGCTGTTATTTCTAAATATTGCTACTAGAAAAACAAAACCCAGATCAAACTCGTGCCTGACAAGGAAATTCAGACTTGTTTCCCTGCTTCCCTCATATCCAGGCATCAACACAAAATAGTTGCTGCTGTGAGAGTGAGGCCCAAAACAGATCCTCAGTGAGAAATGTGCAGCTTCCAAACTCTGTGAGATCTTAATTCCTAAAAGGAAAAAGAAATTTAACTGCGTGTAAAAAACCTAAACTTTCATTCAGCCTGTTCAGTTTGATACAACCTCCCACCTCCCCTCAATAATTCTTGATGTATTCACTGTCAATTGCTCTCACATGACAGCACACAAATAGTTCAGATGATAGAGCAACCTGTCCTCAGAAATCATTGTTACCAAGGCTAGTACAATGTCTACAGAATTGTAAAATATTATATCCCAAAATACATGTACTTCAAGACACCAGACATAAATCCTTCATTACAGAAGGGATTTTAAGAGGACTGCTGCTAGCTGGAACAGGCATTACAGGGTTATATGTGGTGTGGCAGTTGATATAAAGTCATGATAGGGCTGTTCAACAGCAAACAATTCAGATCAGTGTCTAAATATTAGTATCCTAGCACTAACTCTTAAACACCCTAGTGTAGATGCATTTTTGCTACTCCAAAAATTTCTTGTTGATATAACTATGTATACAAGGAATATGAAGTGTGCATGGCATTTCTTTTGCAGATAATTATCTCACTTTTTAGCAAATTTATACAACACACAACATTTATTATAACATTTTGAATATAAGGGAATTTTTTTTACTCAGTTAATGTACAATGCCTTATATCTGAGGAAGAATATCTTGAAAGGACAAATCAGAAAATTCCTAAATATTCTCAAATGAGTTACGAAAGAAAATTTTCACAGAATATGCCGAATTGGAAGGAACACATAAGAATCATCAAAGCCAATCCTTAGCTCTGCACAGGACCATCCCCAAGAGTCACACCATATGCCTGAGAGTGTTGGCCAAATGCTTCTTGAACTCTGGCAGGATTGGTGCTGTGACCACTTCCCTGGGGAGCCTGTTCCAGTGCCCAGCCACTTTCTGGGTGAAGAACCTTTTTCTAACATCCAACCTAAACCTCCCTTGACACAACTTCAGGCCATTCCCTCAGGTCCTGTCACAGATCACGACAGAGAAGAGAGCAGTATCCGCCCCTCCTCTTCCCCTCACAAGAAAGTTGTAGATTGCAATGAAGTCTCTGAAGTCTCCCCTTCTCCAGGCTGAACAGAGCAAGTGAACTCAGCCGCTCCTCATACAGCTTCCCCTCAAGGCCTTTCACCATCTTCATTGCCCTCCTTTGGACACTCTCCAATGACCTAATATCTTATTTATAATGCTGTGCCCAAAACTGCACAAAGTCCTCCAGGTGAGGCTGCACCAGTGCGTAATAGAACAGGGGAATTACTCCCTTACCCGGTTGATGATGCTTTGCCTCATGCCCCCAAGGGTCATGGTTGGCCCTCCTGGCTGCCAGGCGCTGCTGACTCATATTAAAGTTGCCATCAAGCAGGACTCCTAGGTCCTTTTCCATGGCACTGCTTTCCAGCATCTCATTCTCCAGTCTGTACACATATCCAGGGTTGCCCCATCCCAGGGGCAGAATCCGGCACTTCCCCTTTTCAAACTTCCTATGGTTGGTGATTGCCCAGTCCTCGAATTTGTCATGGTCTCTCTGTGGGTCCTCCCTGTCTTCAGGAGAGTCAACAGCTCCTCCCAGCTTTGTGTCATCTACAGACTCACTCAGTATCCCCTCTAGTCCCGCATCCAAGTCATTTATGAAGATGTTGAAGAGCACAGGGCCTAAGATGGAGCCCTGCAGAACCCCATCGTGACAGGTCTCCAGTGTGATGTTACCCCATTCACTATTATCCTCTGTGCTCCACCCATGAGCCAATTGGTCACCCAGTCCATGATGTGTTTATCCAGCTGTATGCTGGACATTTTGTCCAGAAGGATACTGTGAGAGAGAGTAAATCAAATCAGAAATTTGGAAAGCATAGAGGGTCAGAGTTTCAAAGTTCATAAATAAGAAAAAGTTCATTTTGTATGGAAAGATAAAACAAAAATACTCAAGTATTGTGGTGGACAGGAATCAGGTTTTGTGTTCTGTATATTTCTAAAATACTTTTAGTTTTGGAGTGATTTCCACCATATTTAACAAAAGTTGAATCAGGTTGAAAAAGCAGGGTTTCCATATCCCTGCACCCTAGAATTAATTACTAGCTGCCCAGTTGCTCTTATTCCACTTTAAGTAACTAAAATATTGACCAGGAAGAGATGGGCTTGATAGCTTGGTGGTAAAGTCCCTCATAAGTAATATGAAAGGTGTTGAATTTTGAGCATACCACTTCAATACATTATTTGAATGTCCTAACCAAAGATTTTTCAATCATGCTTGCTCTGGACAATGGTATTTCATAAACCACAAAAAATGATCTGTTTCAGAATAAAGTGTCAGATCTTCCTTTATTCTCAGGTGTAGTAAAGGTTATGGTACTTCAAATTTCTTCTGCCATTCCAGTGGATTAGGGGACTTGAATGTAGCATTTATGTTTAAACATTTTTGACCAATAAGGTCTTTGCTATTATTATAAGCTCTAGATAAATATATTAATTCATACAATTCTTCCTTCAAAAGGATCCTTTCCCTAAGTCTTTTGTTTGAATCTTAGGATAATATGGAGTACCATTCATTTGACTGGAGTGTAATTTATCTGTCATAGATTTGCTTTCTACCTTCTGAAATAGAGATGGCTCCTGTTTGTGGGTAATTTATTATCATTCTTAGTGCTCCAGGCTTCAGGGAAAAAAAAAAACAAAACCAGAAAAACCCTTCTTGCTGTCCCAGACACATTTAATATAAAAAGTCTTCACATGTACTTTTTAATTAACTCAGGTGTATTGTTCAGGTGCATTGTGCACTACATCTTATAATTTCATTAGGGATTAAATTTTAAAAAGGAGTTCTATAATGAAAATTCCTTTTATGGACAATAATAGCACAGCTTTTTAAGAAATGAGAGTAAGCCTGAAGAAAGGTGTATAGTAAAGTATAAGAGGAAAAGAAAAGAAAATTGATTTGAAAGAAGTGGTAATGAGTTTGAATGAAGCATAAAGGAGGTGGTGGAACAAGGTGATGACCTCAGAATAATTTCTTTAATGAGAAAAAAACTTTTTTTCAGTGATGAATTTATAAGGTAAGAAGGTTACACAGTAATTTCCACAGTCACTTGCAGTAATCGACATGTTAAAAAAAAGCCATTATCATCAGAATAATCTGTTAGCCTTGGTTCACAGGGAAAATAAGTTTCTGTGATTGTTTTTCAGTCTCGGTGGCATCAATTTTTTGAAATGACTCACTCAGTTAATCCAAATTTGAAAGACAGGCGAGAGGTGTAAATAAGCACCTGCAAGTATCGAAAACTGTATGGATCACGGTTGGCTGGCATGGCAAAACTAGTGCTTTCCACTGAGGAAGTGTTCAATTTAGCTCCTGCCGAGCAGCATTTAAGTCATTCAACTCGACTGTCCAGGCATGTTTCCAGTAAATCTATACCCTTGTCAAAGGGTGGGAGTGGCAAGGGGAGAAATCATTATGAAGATAGAACGCCTTCATCCAGGCATTTAATAGTCTGTTGCTTTATTTTTCAAAGGAAACTTGCCCACTATCTCTACAACTACTTCAGGAACTTCAGTTCCTGCCACACTCCCCATGAACAACTGCACAGAGAAGGAGTTTGTCTGTAGAGCCTCTGGCCGCTGCATCCAAATGACCCAGAAGTGTGATTTTAGAGCTGACTGCTCCGATAAGTCTGATGAATCAGATTGTGGTGAGTGTATGAAATCTTGTACTTTGTTATCTTACTAGTTTCTGGCTGATAAACACATTGCTTTAGCTTCTGTGTGTTTACCTTTGGAATTTGGTATTAGCACTAAGATGCTATTTTTAATACGATTTTCCCCAGAAAAAATAATTACATTTTGGTCTTAACATGGGAATCTGAGATGTTATGCACTTTCTGCCCTATGATTTAGACTTGACATTTCAAGTCATTAGTGAAATGTGACGGGAAAGAATCCTCAGTTCGGTAATGATAGGTAGCTGTACATGACAATTTTAAGTCAACATTGTTTCTTAAAATGTTCACTAGTCCAGACTGGAAGAGAGAGTAAGTTTACTGTGTCATGTTTCTGATGGACATCTGGGAGAGTGGGATGCAGGTCTTACCTACTTTAATAAATATGGGGTTTGTTTTCTTGTTAGGGTTTTTTTGGGTTTTTTTTTGGTGTGGTTTTTTTTCATACAAAGTAGTTGCAGCAGCAGCAATGATTATGAAATTCAGCCTATTCCACATGGAAGTGAGTTATAGCCTGTAAAGCTCTGGTAGTCAGATGGGAACCCTGAAAGTGAGACAATGGGCAAGGTCCCCATATATTGTCCATAAAGGTCTAAGACAGTTGTTGATGCTTCTGAGCTGCAGCAGTTCACACTATAGGATTTTAGAAGAAGTTGTTAATGACTTTCTTTTGTCTCCAAGCACAGTACTTGAAAGCACTACTTTACAGAAGCCAATTAATGAGGGGGGACAAATATCAGAGAGTGACCTCATCAACCTTTGCAAGCAAAACTCTGGTCACTGAAAATCAAAACTCTGAGTTCATTACCCTTTGTGTGGGGAACTCAGTTACCTATCTTAGGGTTGAGGGCTCAGTGAGGAGAAGTAACACTAGACTCGCTATGTCTATTTCTTATGTGGGAATAACTGGAAGAAATGAATCTGATATATAAATATCACTGGCTAGTTTCCTGTAGTGGGAAAAAACTCCAATCATTGAAATGTTGCCTTGAAAAATAAAGCAGACCCCTTCTGAATAGAACTTTTATTTTTCCTCTCAGAAATCTGCATTATCTTACAAAACATCCTTTCCTTCTGAGCAAGATAAATACTTTGTAGAATTAACCTTTACATATTGGCTTTGTGTGACCTCTACCATCACTAAGATGGCAATTTATCATTCAAATGACAATAGTGGAATAGGAGTTAAGTATGTCCTGACTGAAAAGGAAAAATATTCTAAGGAAGGTGTTATCTTTACCAGAGGCACTTAAAACAAAATTTTTACAAAGTACCTTAAAAAGAGGCATAAACTCTTAATGCTGTACCACTCCTCATTCTCAGGAAACATCATAAATCTTTATATGGGCATCTCCTGAGATCACACTGGCTTCAGTTTGCTTTCTTACTGAGGATATACAATCTTTAAATCAAAGCTCCCTCACTCCTCAGTCTACCATTTTTACCCTCCAAGGAAAGAAACATCAGGCACATTCTCCTAACAAACTATGATTTCTTGATGAAGCATTAAAGCTTCATGGGTTAAAATAAATTCTCATTTCCCTTGCATGATTCTCACAGCAGTCACTTAGACTTCAGTATAATAACCTCTTCCAACGTTCTGGAGAGCGACTAGACTCAACTTGGATTGTGTAGACAAAGTTTCTGTAAAATACTCAGTAAGATGTACTGGAGAATAAGTATTCATAGCAGAAATGGAAAATATGTGGGTTTTTTTCCCCTAAGGAAGGTCAGTAGCGGCTCACTTTTCTTGCCCAGTTGCTCCGGAACCAAAACCTCAGTGATGGGCAGCTGCATATTTATTTAATAAGATAACAGTTCAGTATTTGACACCAATACGAAATAGCTGCCTGAATATCGGGTGTTTTTAGAGTTTGGTCATGGACTTTGTACATAATGCACAGTGATTTGATAATGTAATCAGTTTACCGGACTGAAGAAAGAACCCCACAGCAGCTCACAGATTTGCAGCTGATGAATTTTACACACCTTTCCACATATATTTCATGACAGATTGTTAGAATGACTTGAAAGCTGATCAGAACACATATGAAGGTAGATATTGAGGTACAAATTAATTGATATATTGTCAAAATTAGAATCTGCCTAATAGAGAACATAGAAAATTGATATTTTATCTATAGAGAAAAAACTATGCATGCTAGTAGTGTGCAAGTATTCATGGTTACTATAAATTGATTCCTTTTTATTTCCATGTTGCTTACTTTACTGTACCATCAGCTAATGATTTTCAGTCTTTGTATAAACATGAAGTATTAACTGTTCATCTCTAAAGTTATGGAAGTCTGCGACTTTGAAGACAAAACCCAATGTGGATGGCATCAACCAGCCTTGGAACAGATGTCAGGAAGTTATTCCATACATACCACAAACATATTCAAGTGGAAACTTGGAAGAGGGGCAAATCTCTACCCTGAGCAAGAGCAACACAGCCCATTAATTGATCATACTACGTGAGTACAATTTTTCAGAATCTTTCTTATGTAGCATGCAGGGGGGATGCTGCTGTCTGGTCTGTGCAGTGGCTGTGGCACCAGCAAGATGACTTTTGACATGTCATAACCAGGTTTTGGCTGTTGCTCTTTGCACTTCATTATCAATCCCCTCTATTACAAATTTTCATCCTACGTTTATACTTCTTTTCAAGCTGACTTCTCCTGTAAAAGCTCTTTGTAATTAATTTGGTACTGTTTAATGTAGTTAGTTGATGGTGGTTGTCATCTGGATCAGTCTGGGCTCAATACCTTCTCAGACAGTCTTCAGTTACACAGACAATTTATGCTCACATTTTACCTTACCAGCTATTGTTAGCTATTGTTAGTTATTGTTAGCTATTGTTAACAATTTTATTATTGTTATTGTTAGCTATAGCTATTATCCCAGGAGTTTTATCCAAGGATAGGCAGAAAACATTACCATAACAGGTCTTGTGAATTCTGCAATCCTTTAATATTTAATTAATGCAGCTCAGATTAGCTGATATTTTCTTTGCCATATATTTTTATATTTGCATTTTTTGTGATAAATTATATAACTTCATATTAAAATATAAAATGTTTTTGTTCTTAGTGAATATTTCTAAATTAATATTTAATTGTAGGTGATTTTTTAAAGATAATTACTAGCTCCCCCAAAGATATTTCTTTGATTTGTCTCAAAGAACAAAAATTATGGACATTTGGGTTTACCCGTTTAGTTTTTTGGGAGTTTCTTTGTTGTTTTTTTTTTAGTAAGAACTGTGATTTTAAGAAACACATTAATGCAATATATTCCAGTTTAAAATAACAATTAAGATTCATTGAAACAAAATCCCTACAAGTTTCATTAGCAATTGTACTGAGTACAAACAACTTTCAATGTTTTTTATTATATATGCTGTATACGTTATATAAGACCTCATTAATAAGAAAATTTCTTTACAGATAAATTATTATGAACAGAAAAATACTTGACTGGTTCTAGTGACACATGTTTACTTTCTGTAATTGCTCATAGAGTGCAAAAATGGTCTTTATTATACTGAACTCACAAAAAATCATTGAACAACAGCAAAGAAGAATTACGATGCTATCTAATTATTTCTAGGTCTCCACATTATGTATAGAAAAGAAGTGCATTACATAAAAAAGAGCAACTGTTTACAATAAATTAGCTGTCAAATATTTCATTGATTGCTATTTAATTGTTATATATCAGCCAATACCAGCACTGCATGTGTACTTAGCAAATCCGTTCGTATCCTTTCCACTACGCATTTGTATTGGCACAGTGATACATGAAATTGTACTACTGTTTTTCAACATATTTTCATTGTTTAATGCAACTAACAATGTATCGAAAAGGACACATGAAAAGAGAAAGTAAATGATCCATGGAGATTTGAATAAATCTGAAATGTATTGCTGTTGTGATGTTTCACCTGAGATGCAATTTGGTTCTACTGTTTCCTCCTTCCTGATTATTGGCCTATAGAAGGGTAGAGAAGTGTGATGCTTCCAAATTACCGCAAAGATGCAGAGCAGCAGTGCTGTTGAATTAAAACCCTGCAATGTTTACTTTTATTTTCTCATCCATTTTCCCCAAATTTCCATGGAGTTAGGCAAAAGGATATGTATTACTGCAATCTTGTGTGTTTTCAAATTAAAACAAAACACGCAAGATTATGTATAGAAATCTTTGGATTTATCGTGATGCAAGAGCAAGTGACAGTGCAACTTAAAATGATTTTTTTCAGCAGAAATAGCCATGAATGGTTGGAGAGTGAAACCATCTACTTCTCTAGAATAAGTACTGGGGCTAGCCACGTGTAGGCTGATGAATTGGGAGGTGGAGGTATGAATCTTTAAAGCTGTAATTACATTAATTAAGTGAACGTAATTACTTCAGGAGTAAAGGAGAGAACAGCTTGTATTTGCATATGGAAACCCAAAGCTGGAGGAATAGAAACCATTATGGGAATGTGCTGTGGCAGCCTGACAGTCCTCAGCTCTGGCTACAAAAAAGATACTGCGCGTTTTGCAGAGAACTCGGTGACACTGACATAGTGCACTGAAAAGACCTCTGCATGAATGCAGAGCTCTTGTGGCATGGGTTTACACTTTGCAAATGGAATTCTCTTTGGCAGTTAGGTTTCTAAAAGCTGTAACAATGAAAGTATCAGTTTGTGTAGCCTTAAACAAGTGTATAGAAGAGACATCAGCAAGTGCATAACTCCACTGATTTATTTACTTTTTGGAGAAACGGGTTAGTGATGCAGCAAATTCTTTGACATTATTAATGATATTTGGGTACAACTGGTAATTGAAAACTTTATAGTCACTTAATTGATATAATTCATACCCAAAATCTGTCATCAAATCTAATGAGTAAAAACAAATAATGATGCAGAAATAAATTTCTAAGCTCACATGATAATTATTGCTGTGTGAATAGCTCCCATGATAATCATATTTCTAAAGATCTGTCTTGCTTTTGTGTGTGCTTTTCAGACTATCATTACCAGAATTCAGGACAGAAAAAATTAGTCAAAATTAAAGGTTTTAAGCAATATACTTAAGCCCAGCAGTTTTTAAGCAGTCAAAAAATTTTTTTGATTTAAGTGTCTAAGAGCTTCAAAATTGGAGAAAAAATTATAATGCCATAGAACACTACTCAGGAAACTTTTGAAGGGAGAAAGCTTAAGTACTTGAAGGTGCTTCTTTTTTTATACTGTATTTACCTTAGCTAATATAACCAAACCCCCAAAATTATATTGCATGTAAAAAATTGCCCTTGCTTTGTGCCATTGAGCCTGACAGAGAAGAGATAATAAAATAAGCATTGAAAACAATATAGAAATGCATTTTTGTGTATATGGTAAATACCAGGTAATCTCCAAAACAGGTAAATGCACTTAAGGAATATCTTGTGTGAAGGGGTCAGAGACCTGATCAACTAGGACCTGGAAAATGTGCAAGGAGAGCTGAGACAGTCTTATATGCACAGAGCTCTGTTTGGAGCATTTATAGCCAGACACATTGACTCTAAGGGTAAGATTTTCTCCTTGTGAAAAAACACAGAGGGAAAATTCTCCAGTGGCCAGGCAGGAAGAAGAGCAACAGGGTGTTTCACGGATGAGGATCCTCTCCAGTACAGCATAATTCCCCTTAAAATTCCTTTTCCATAGCAGCTAAATAATTTTCTTTAGAACTGAACTGTCTTAGGATTTGTGAGGTGCAAGGACATGAAACAATCAGTTACAAGAAAGGGAGATTCATTGCTGCAGCAGCCTCCTAGTGCCTAGGTGGAAGGGTGAAAAGTTGAAAATCAAAAGCAAGCTGTGGATTTGCAAATGGGTGGATGAGAGGAACAAAGGCCACCCCTCCTCCAGTCACTGCAGCAGCTTCCTTGTGCTACCAAAAAGGCAGCCTGAGTTCTCAGTCCTCCCAGCACTCTCAGCACAGCTCACAGCTTCCTTGACTGCTGAAGGAGAGCCTTTTTGAAGGTGCCTTGTCTTCCCACTAGCTTCATGCCAGAACTGCCTTCCTCATTACAGATACCTTCTTGATTTCAGCATTGCTTTATAACCGGAATCAAACCTTTTATAATACTTTTCCCACACTGGGATAGCTTTGTCCATGTGATGTTTAGACAAAGCATTTGAGACACCTGTGTGTTACAAGGCTGGAAGATGACTTCTTCACTTAGATTATCCTAAATGTGTCTTGAAAGTGTATATGCTCTCACATGAAGACAATATCTCCTCTAGATTGACTTGTAATGCAGAAGCTATAGGAAGATGCTTACAGTTAGCCCAGCAGATGTTTAAAACACATATTCTCTTATAGAAGTGATTCAGACAAATATTTTTTTCAAAACAGACATTAAGCCTTTCTATCTACCTAGGAAGAGCAGTGTAATGAATTGCTGTTTTTATATTTAATGTATATTTTTATTACTACAAATAATTACAGGATTGCTGAAAGTCTTCACTAGGTCATTTACAAAAAAAAAAAAGTCTGTGACAATTTATTCTATAATCCTTTTTTGTTTTCAGATAATAAGAATTAAGATAATCAAAGGTCAGGTTTTCCTCTGTCATTTTTTTTTGAACAAGGTGCGGGTTAGTATATGCTTGTTCTCTAAGTGGTTGTGAAACATGTAATCACATACTTTACTGTTCACTCTGGGAGCCCCTGGTGGTCTAGTGGTTAAGACGCGGCGCTGTCACTGCCGAGGCCTGGGTTCGATTCCTGGTCAGGGCCACTCCCCGGGCAGATGGAGCTCATTAGCCCTGTAAGGCAATCCATCTACGTCCT
>JAYRBT010000082.1:18766810-18795787 GCA_036023395.1 Myiotriccus ornatus | reverse complement strand
AGAGATCTCTGTAGTGTGTGTATAATGAAACTGAAGAAAATATAATAATTCATTTTAAGGTAAAAAGAAGTTTGAAAAATCCTGAAAATGTGAAGTTACATTTTGCACCATCCACTTGGGGAGTTAAAGTATTGTCCGTTTTTCTTGAGTTTGTTGGGTTTGTTTGTTTGTTTGCAGGGTTTTTTTTGCTTGGTTTGTTTTTGTTTTGGGTTGGTTCGTTGGTTTGGTTTGTTTTTTCTTGTGTGTCCAACTTAAATAATACTAATTACTTTTAAGAATAAGCTAACAGCCAGAAATTATTTGCAAGATGATGTAAAATTAGTTCATTTCAAGTAGTCATAATTTCATCAAACTAATTTTGAATGAAGAGAGAGAACATACCCAAATTATTTTTTACCTCTTCTGTTAAGATTAATCTCATAATGAAAATAGATTAAACTGCGAAGAATTTAATCATTATGTGTGAGTAAAACTTCACCAGCTCATTTTCTTAATGGACTTTGTATTTATCGTGTGAAGCAAGGCTTCAAATATTTATGTGATACATCTATAGCATGGTTAAAGATAGAAATTTTCTTTTGTAATTTTGACTCTTAGAATTTGATAATAAATATACCACAGTTTGATTTAGTACAAGGATTCCTTCTTACATTTCTGATTTTCTTTTGTGCAACTTTTTAACGTCAGTGTCCAATTACAGGTCTCAGTATGTGACACAGTATTTTGGTGTGTTAAGCACCTTTTTTTTCTGTTAGGATTGAATTAACCATTGAACCTCCATCCTGTGCCTAAATTTAGAGGTCAAGAGAGAAACATTTTCTCTAGCACTGTGCACAGTCTGTTGGCATCCAGCAGCTTACAGACAGCTGTAAATACAGGTAGAGGTTGTCTTCTGCAATAGCAAGTAGCTCTATGACATTGTTTCAGAAAGCAGCCTTCCAATAAATTTATGTTTACTTTTTTATGGCATGACAATCATATCGCTTTCTTGTCTCTGGGTTTATTATGCATTAATATTAAATATTAATAGATGTGGGAGTTTACTAGATAAAAATATGTTTCAAATCTTGGTAAGAGAACTTACTCTTTTTGGAATAACCAGCTTGAAATTAAATTTATCACATATTGCTCTAAGTGAAAATCTGCATTCCTAATAACTGTTTATCTCAATTCCCTTTTAATTTTTTGCTTTAATCTTTACAGAAATGTTTAAATTAAATTCAAGAAAAGCCTTCTTTTTATTTTTTTCTTCTGGTTGTTAGATATAGATTTTAGTTACTGACTAAAATTTAAAACCCATTAAGAGTTAAGTGGTTGGAAGTGCTCAGCAGAGAAAATCTTTCTCTGATACATAGAATTAATTAAGTTATTGGAGTTCCTGTTGGTCTTTAAGAATACTGAAAGCCACATGCTTAAAAGTATTTTAATTAAAAGTATACATTCTTTTTCTGAAATAATATCCTCGCAATAATTTTTATTCAGGAAAGAACCTTTTTGAAGCCTATTAATATGTTATGTGTCAAATACTGCAAGACAGGGTCTGTAAAAGATTTGTTCATGTGTTATGATCTATAGTGGGTCATCCTGTATTATCTACCTAAGGATAAGTAACCAAACTATTTCTGGTGCAGATACCGAATATCTAACAAGCACAGATATGAAAGAAACAAGTTATTTTTTTCTCATTCTCCTTCTTTCTCATTATAAATCTTCTCATGCTTCCTAGAGATGTGCTCTGCCACATTTCTTTCAGACTCACAGTCACTACGCATCTTAAGTAAAACCTTGGCACTGCCCATCCTGGACTCCCCTCTCCTTCTTATATCACATGTTGTCTCCTGAATAAACCAATGGGCATAATGGGCAGTGCATTGAGTAGCTGTTAAACAGAACATAAAGGAGGTGATAAATTTCTTCTTGAACGAGTGCTTGAATATTAAAGTCTCTTTCACTTCTGATTTTTTTTTTAGCATTTTTTGTGATTTCTACAGGAAGATGTAGTGTTGAAAGAAGTGTTAGTGTTTGTTTTTCCTTTTACAGAAGACTTTATTTATTTCTATAACCCTTTCTGTAATATTTCTAAATTGCTTCTATTAACCTTTGAGCAGTTTCCCACCTCAAAGTCAAATTTCAAGTAAACAATGCTATAGGTACAGCTTTCCCATTTTACACTTAACCTATTGAAGTTACATTGGACTCTATATGGACACATGAAAATTAAACTGTCCTTGTATCTTTGCCTGTTTCCTTTGGAATACTGTTATATTGAATTTTGAATGCTTATGAATATTTATATTGCAACTTCTGTAACCAATGGTAGAAAAGATGAAAAGCTTTCTGTTTATACCTACTTATATTTTTACCAGAAATTTCATATCATCTGGTTTCTGACACTATAAACAAAAATTAATAGGAATCAACATAAAATGAAGCTAAGCATGATGGAAAGGTCAAAGTACTGCAGTTTACAACTATCTTGTGTCAAATCTATAAGGCATTAAAATACCAGTACTATATTCTGATGACACAGTACAAGGACAAACATGACAAAAATATAAGCATTTTCTCATAAATATGGTTTTTAGGAATTAAAAGGATTTAACTCCCTCTTAACTACAAATTTTCTCAGAAATCTTTTGATGAAATGTTTTTTAACTAGGAAATCCTGGCTAATCTAAAATGAAAATTCTCCTGCAAATACTTTAACTGTGGCAAAACTTCTGTCAGCTGATTATCTATGCTCTTGGAGGAAAGAAGTTAGAGAAGAGAGTGATCTCCCCCAGCACCACTACCTTGATAAAGGATGTGGAGGATGTGGTAAATGCAAACTGAAGCCACTGCCTTGTCTGATTCAAAACATCAGCTTGAGCTTTGTTGGCCCACATTTCCTTGTATGTCTAGTATCCCACAGTGCTTCCGCTTTGGTTAAGACAGTGCTCTATTTAAATGTCGTCTTGGGCCCTACTGGGTTTTCTCAACAACTATTTTGGTTTTTTTCTCTGTACAGAAACCCATCTGGTCTAATAGACCCTGCAGGTCACTAACCTGGCACATCCTGGGTAGATGGTGTTGGAGAGCTGAAGAATAATACTTTCAATAAGTCCAACATGTGTATGGGGCTCTGATTTGCTCTGTAGATACTGCACAGTATCTACATATTTTCAGAGAAAAATGGAAATGCATGTGGAGGCTGTTGCTTTCTGAATTTCCAAATTTAATATGGTGTGCTAATCATTGGGATTAATCATAACTCTAAGGAAACTGAAACTTCCATCACTTCAATAGGAAGCTGAACACAAGCCAAGTGTGCTCAGGTGTCCAAGAAGGCCAGTGGCATCCTGGCTTGTATCAGGAATAGCGTGGCCGGCAGGAGCAGGGCAGCGATTTCTGTCCCTGCACTCAGCACTAGTTAGGCCATACCTCGAGTACCATATTCAGTTCTGGGCCCCTCGGGTCAGGAAGGATATTGAAGTGCTGGAGAGTGTCCAAAGAAGGGCAACAAGGCTGGTTAAGGGACTGGAGCACAGGCCCTATGAGGAGAGGCTGAGGGAGCTGGGGTTGTTTAGTCTGCAGAAGAGAAGGCTCAGGAGAGACCTCATCACTCTCTTCAACTACCTGAAAGGAGGTTGTAGCCCAGTGGGGATTGGTCTCTTCTCCCAGGCAATCACCAGTAGGACAAGAGGGCACGGGCTTAAACTGTGCCAGGGGAGGTTTAGGTTAGACATTAGAAAGAAATTCTTTACAGAGAGGGTAATCAGGCACTGGAATGGTCTGCCCAGGGAGGTGGTGGAGTCATCGTCCCTCGGGGTACTTAAGAAGAGACTGGAAGTGACACTTTTCCAGCCTGGTTGATTCTGTGATTTTGTTTGATTCTGTGGATTTTGTTTGTTTTCTTTTCTCATTGCTGAGATTTGGAAGGAAATCAGGACTCTTTAATGAAATGGAGTTTTTTTGTTTTCTAATCAGATTTAGTTTTCAATCCTAAAGAAAATAATGAGTAAAAGGTATTTTATAAGTCCATTTAAGTGCTTAATTAGGCATTCTCAAACAATTTGTAGAAGATACATAAATGAATTAACGCTTTATAAACTATGTCCAGCAATTAATTAAATCAGAGCTTAAACTTTCTGTACAAGAAAGTTCAGCCGATTAGTTTTTGATCCACTTTCAAACATTCCAACAATAGACAATTACTACTGTGAAATGTGTAATTCACAGCATGAGACATTACTTGTAACACTACCAGATTTAAGATAGGCCTAATTATTTAATAGGTCTCCAACTTTTCTTAACACATCTAATCTTTCCCTCACTACTAATTCCCATTTAGTACATTCAGTTCACTGAGTTCTTTTGAATGCTTTGAAGATGTAAATACAGTGAAGATTCTTTTATGAATGCCTATTCTTTGCCAACTACAGTTTAAAATATATTTGAAATATCAAGCTATTAACAAAGACAAGTGTGCAAATATAGGTCAGTTGCTTATGCTGAAAATTTTATATCCATTAAAATGTTGTGAATTTCCCTCTGAAATTAATTAGAATTATTGCACTGGCACAGGAATGTCTCTATATAGGGAATGCTTTCAGTACAGAGGTAAAATTAATTATTTTCAAAGGGTAAGTATCAAGATTTTAATGACACTTGCTGTAGCTGCCAACTAAAAGGTTTTCCATGGGATAATTTCCTAAATTAGCCTGAGCTCTTGAAGCTATTGGCAGGGGAGCCTTACTTTTTCTGCTGAATTTCAGCACTTACGTAAGATCTACATTGAAAGCCAGATTTATTCACTGTTATATATGTTGAACAATATCTTGTTTTACACTTGTTACCATCGAGTCCTTGAGATCTCACAAAAAAAACAAAACAAAACAAAACAAAAAACTAGGGGAATATTTTTATGGAATAGGAAAGAAAGGAATTCAGGGAGGTGTTAGATGATTAAATCACAGAATGAAGAAACTGTTACCTTCATTAAAGATCACTTAAAAACAAAGATAGTGGATGAAGACAAGAATGACTTCTGAGCAGAGTAAGAGAGACATAATTTATGTTTATGGAAATTTTGGAATACCTTGTCACTGTATATTTCTTACTAGTTTAAAATACAGGTAGTCCATCTAAGAAATCTTTTACTTTAAAAGTCAGAGCTTGACAAACTGAATGCACAGATGATTGCACATATGTTATCTGGCTCTGCTACAAAAGATGCATCCATAGGAGTTGAGGGTCCTCGAGCTTATGAACTCTATGCAAACAGAACAATTTCTTACTACTTTCTTCAAACTCTTCCCCCTGTAGAATATGCACCTCCCTGAAATTCCATGCAGGCTACTATACCAGACAGCTTCAAGACAGAGAAATCTCTTTCTTCTGTGAGCAAACTTGATGTGAGTTAATGTCACTGGGAGAAAACCTTTCTTTTAAACAACATGGGTAGACCACAAGTATGTAAGTCTTGTAGTCGTAAGTGTAAAAATTTCCATGATAGGAGTGAAAGTCAACAAGAGTGTTTTACACATACTTACCCATCCCTTTCTGATCCTTCTGTTTCCTGTTACTTTCCCACATAACCTTAATATTCTTGTAATCGCATACTGCTACCCTGCTTAACGACTAACACTCTGTAAAGTGTTTCACTGGTGAACTTAACTTTCCTCTGGTTTTAAATGTGATATTGTAGCCAACACTGAAAGAAGGTAAAAAAAATTGCAATGACCTCTGCCTTCTGTGGATGTGCTGTGGGGCAAGTAGTATCTAGGCAGAGACATGACCTTTGGTCTGACTTCAGGACAAAGACATGTCTGACAGAACATACTAGTAAGAGACAGATGATTGAATTTCGTCATAGTACTGATTGCACCCTACCACTGCTTCAAACTAATCTCACAGAGAGGCATGGATGTGATACTGAATAACCTAGGAAGTATGAGGGCTGTAAGTGCTACTTCTTTTCAGAGCTTTTTGTCATTCTGCTTCTTACAGTCCTCTTGAATGCTGTGGTAAATACAGAGCTGACTCTCTTGGGCCACTGAAGGCATATGTTCCCAGTAGGAGAGTAAATCCTGAATTTTTAAATATTTTTACCAACCTTAAGAGAACTGGATACTCTTTTACCTCTGGGCCAGACCTTGGTAGAATGCTCAGCACCAGGGAAAAGAAGAAACCTAAAATTGTTACACTGAACTTTTTTCTTCAGAAGAAAGGAGGGAAATAAATGATTATTCCAAATATATACTTGCTTGAAAGACCTGTAACTATGAGTTTTCAAAGTTTTCAACTATTAATTGTAGTACCTGCAGTTTATTAGGAGAAACTTTTAATATTATGTTGCTATCTAAAGGATAGTGTAAATGCAGGAAGTAATTATAAAAATGTCTGAATTGCCAGAATTCAGTGATAAAAGAAAAGCTTCAGCAATAATTCTCTCATCTGTCTTTGAATGAAAAGAAAAATAAAACTGTGGAGAAGATCCTGATTTCCATAGATCATTATTCTTCCCCCTGGAATCTCCCCCTGAGTGATTTCAGTCCCTGCTGGGTTTATGAAGAGTCTTCACTGATTTCACTTGTAACCTGTCTGACCTACACCAAATGGTGGCATGCCCCATATTGTAAAATGCTGTCTGTTTAATTGTTGGGGGGGGTGGTGGTCTTGTTTTGTTTAGTTCTTCATTTCTGGTTTGACACTAGTGGAGGTAGAAGCAGTATTCTGCATAACAAGCAGTGAAACAGTCTCTGGTTTTTTAGGATCTTTGAAAGGCTGTTTCTGAATCTGTACCATCAAATTCCTGACTCTTCCCATTAGGCAAGTCTTTCAGTCTGGGAAGGGCCTGAAACCATGACATCTTTGGATATATTGTACTCATCTCAGCGGTGCTTGCTGGGCGTGGTCACTGCCTTCTCACAGCTGCACTGGTGCAGCTTTACAGAGTCCCTGCTCAGAACCTGGTCAATCAAGAAAACAGAAAAGAAAGGAAAACCTAACAGCAGCACCTATTTAAAAACACTGACTACATCATCAGGTTTGCGAGCTCTCGTTGGAAAGGTTGTTTTGAGAAGCACTAAGCATGAAGCACCTGCAATGCGGAGAGCAGAATCTTATCTTTGTTTAACATCTGTGCTTTACTTTGGAAAGCAAGTTTTTTAGGGGCCAAATCTTAGATGCCCAAAACACTAAAACTTCACTTCTGGTCTCTCTGTACACCCAGAGTCTGATGCTTACTTCATCTTTCCATCACTTCCAGCCACTCAGGAGACAAAGTTGCACCCAGTGTCTTGGATATTCTTGACTGTAAGCCAGAATTGAACCCTCTGATTTCCCTGAGGAAAGAGGGTTGTAGGGAAAGACAGAGGCCCTTCTAGCCCACATCTGTATGATCCCGTGGATAAAGGTTGACTTCAGCCCTTTTTTTTTTTTTTTACCAATCTCTGATATGAAAATATCAGCTACCTTTGCAAGGGTTTTTTGGGATTCTGGCTACACACTAAAATGTATCCAGATACGCAGACAGCAGATACTATCTAAGGAAATATTGCAATTATAACTTAATTATGATTATCATTTTTGTTTTAATAAAGATAACCCTTTTTCTCTGAGCAGGTTTACTGAAGAAGGCTGGTATCTGTTCGCAGATAGCTCAAATGGAGAATTTGGTCACACAGCTGACTTTGCTACCCCAGTCATCTCCCTTACGGGCCCCAGATGCAAAATCATATTCTGGAACTACATGAATGGTTCAACAATAGGTTCTCTGGAGGTATGAAGATGCTCTTTGTTTTGTTTTTGTTTTCTGTTTTTGTTTGTTGGGGGTTTGTTTGGTTTTGTGGTTTTTGTTTGGTTTTGGGTTTTGTGGGGTTTTGTTTGTTTTTGTTTGTTTTTTATTTGTTTTGGGGTTTTTGTTTGTTTTGTTTTGTTTTACTGCATGAAATTGCTGTGAGGAAATTTATGCCTTTTTTTTTAATTTCATTAAAGCCTAAGCTGCTAATAAAGGAAAATTAACAATTACTAACACTCTACTGCTCTCAGTATATTATGATCTAAATGAAGCATTGGCTTCAATAAGCTGGGGAAAATATAACCTATAACAACCAAAAGTTCTGACCTTATAGACATACCATGGTTGGAACTTCTATACAAGCAAAAGCCTGGTGTTTCACAATACCCTTTGACACTGAAAAACAAGAGTAGGTAATAGGACACCAAAGTCTTTGCCTGAATGTGAGAGCAGGAACAAAAGAAGTAACTGTATCAAAATTTGAGCTAAAATTTTGTAGAAATAGCTTATTCCTTGGAAAGCTGAAGATGCAACTTTCAGAGTTTAATTATATTAATGTAAGCAACACTGAACTATTTCTATGACATAGAAGTAACAAATGTGCTTACCCATACCTTTCTCTTAACTCTAATTAAAATAAAAGCACTTCTTAAAAGGAAATTTAACTCATTAGCAGCTTGTAGATAAGAGTCACGGCAAAGAGAATGAATAAAACAGCGGCATTGTTCTAAACAAATTTTTTTTTGCCATACAACATAAAATGGGATTTCCCATAATTGTTACAAAATACCTACAGCATCAGGAATGGATTGAAAAAAATACTCAGGATGAGTCACTCAGTCACCTCTGCATTCAGTATCAAATTAGATATATAATAGAACAGGTAATTCAGTCTATGTAAAAGCATGTGTGTATGTGTCTATAGTCACCCACATATCTTCATATAAAAATACAGTTTATATGTGAGAGTAAAAAAGAGGCTTTCTTATTCAGCATCCTTTATTCTTTCAAATAATATCAGTAATTCCTTTCTCTCTAATTTATTTATTTTCCCTTAAATTTATGTCTTCTAGAGACAGTTCTTGTCTGTATTGTCAGATGTCACTTTGTTTTTCTCTCCAATTTAATATACTATCTGTTCCTTTTGTTCCCCTGAAATGAAGGCTCGTTATGTGAGGATCTGCTGTTTGCTTGGCAGAACTTTCCTGTTATGCAACAGCATATACACTCATGGGACTTCATAAATTTAAAACAAAAAAATGTTTCTTTTCACTATGATGAAAAATGCCTGTGCTGCCCTAAGAAGATTACGCAGAGTAGCAGTAAATCCTTGAAAGCAGAAGTAGTTCAGCAATTGGTGAATGGATGTTTAGCTCTGCTAGTACTGGCTGGAGACCCAGCTTGACACACTTCATCAAACACCCATCTTGTTGTTATTGTCAGCTCAGTTGAATTTGGATGCTCAAGAGGTTGGAGCAAAGCACGTTTAGGACTTCCAGCTCACGTTGAAAAGTGCCATCTTTCCCTAGTTCACTGACTATTTGCAGGGCTATGTGGGCTTACAAGTCTTTCATTGTCCAAATATATGAAATTTGGTCTTTATAAAAAAAGAACAAGCTTTTATTTGTAAAAGAAAAAAAATGTTTCATGAGAATCAGGACAAGAAAATCTATCCCAGAAGAGCAGTCTAATGTATGTATAAACTAGCAACTCTTGTTAGTCATTTTTCCACGTTCTACAACTGAATTACAACCCAGTAATGAATAATTTTTATTTGCCGTTAGCCACCCTGGATAAATTAATGAGATTAGTTAGTCCACATTAAGACTCTGGACTGAGTAGTTTTCTGAGATCAGAAAACCTTAAAGCATTCCCTTAGTATAGTCACTTATGCTGGCATATCCATTTGCACTGGATAGGATAACAGGAAAAGGTTCTTCACTGAGAGGGTGGTTGGGCACTGCAACAGGCTCCCCAGGGAAGTGGACACTGAACCAAGCCTGTCAGAGTGTAAGGAGCATTTAGACAACAATCCCAGTCACATGATTTCATTTTAGTTTGTCCTGCGAGGAGTAGGAATTTGGAGCTGATGGTCCCTTCCGGTTCCAGATATTCTATGATTCTGTGATATTTAATGATGGTATAGCGATGAGGTGTACAGAATGCTTCCATACTCTTGTATACATTTAAGGGACCCTAAAGTGAGTTGGAAATTAAAAGATATCTTTTTGTGACCTACAATTATTTCTCTTTTTAGGTACTCTGTAAAACCAGTAACAGGACTTCTAAATTGTGGACTCAAAGTGGCAGCCAAGGTGCCCAGTGGAACAGAGCTGAAGTGTTCTTGGGAATTCGATCAAATTTCCAGGTGTGTATTCCTATATTATGTGTTTCCTGCACAGCTGGCTTTAGTACTTCTATATTATGCGTACTTCACCTCCTCATTTCCCTTTTTGCCCTGTACATGTACCTCTCATCTCCAACAACAAAAGTCATCTTTTTGTCTCTTTGAGTGGTTAGCTGAGCTGAACTCAAGATTTTTTTGAGATTTCTCACTCCTCTTTAATCTCAGACTGATACCTGTTTTTAAGACAGAATCCTTTCTATCCTTGAACCCAACTTAGGTTAAACTATTCTACTTCTTTCTCCTTATTGTGTAGTAGGTAAAAATATCTGGGTTTTGAAAAAAGAATCTTGAGCATGATGTTTGCTTTGAAATAGGAGTAGATTCCCAAGCCTCTTAGAGATACTTGCCATGCTTAGTTGTAGTCTTATGAAGGAAAAACAGAGACAGTCAGGAACATATTTTTAAGTGTTACATTGCCTAGTACTTCTGTCATGGATGAAATTTTTACATTCTTTTTACATTTATGGGAATAAATGACTACTCTTTTTCATATGTACTTTGCAGAAGTAGGTGAAATCCATGCTATTAATTCAGGATGAGTGACGACTAGTATCTGTGTTGCACAATTTATTTCCTTTTTTTTTTTTTTGCTGCTCTTCAATAACTATAGTGACAGATCTGTACAAACTGTAGTACAAGCTTTTGTAGGACTGTGCTTTGAGGAACTGACCACTTCATATTGTAAGATTTGCAAGAACCACCAGTCTCTGTTCTTCTCATTTGTGTGTATAAGCTTTTCTGTACCTTAGTAGTGGCTTACTGTAATAGCTCTGTAATTTTTATTAGGTTATTTTCAGGGCAAGACGTGGTGTCAGTTACATGGGAGACGTGGCAGTGGATGATATTACCTTTGAAGATTGTTCCCCTTTGCTCATCTCGGGCAAACCTTGTACATCAGAGGAATTTACCTGTGCCAACAAGTACTGCATCCCAAAGAATAATCTGTGTGATTTTGTAAATGACTGTGGAGATAACTCGGATGAAAGCCCTACTACTTGCAGTAAGAATGGATTTTTTTTAATATAATTATCATAAGTAACTGTGCCTGCTGTGAA
This sequence comes from Myiotriccus ornatus, assembly GCA_036023395.1. Classification (NCBI taxonomy): domain Eukaryota; kingdom Metazoa; phylum Chordata; class Aves; order Passeriformes; family Tyrannidae; genus Myiotriccus; species Myiotriccus ornatus. Next base: position 18,784,545 of record JAYRBT010000082.1, on the reverse strand, counting down.
TTTTTATTACTTGAATACTTTTGACAGCTCATCAGCTAAGAAAACAAACAAGAATAATTTGCTTAAAGTAATAATTTGGTTCTATTCCTTGGCTTTTAAGGATTTGAAATTACTATTATTTAATTTAAAATCACATTATAGAAAATACAAAGAGCTGTTAATGAATTTCTTAAAATAACTCAGAAAGCAGCTGTCGTTAAAAGCAGAATAAAATTATCCTGCTTTCCATATGAAAAGAATGAATTAAAGCTGGAAAAAATACTTCAAGTGCAATACCTTTGGGAGATGAGTGACCTACCTCCTTAGATATTTCAAGACTTGTCAGGTCTCTCAGCAAATCATTTTAATCTCAGTACTGTACAATTTTGGTTTTACAAGAGATATCAGGAAACAGCATATGTAGTATCTGATTCAAAGAATGATGTTTCACATCAAATGGCTCCTCCTGGATCACAATATATGGTATTAACAATTCTTTTTTTTTCTACTACAATAGTGGGAAAGGCTCACACAATCAAATCTGCATTATTTGGTATCATATGAACAGGTACCTCATTTTTATGGAGAATATGAGTAAAGTTTATCAAATTCTCATTGAATACAAATTCTATGAAGCAAAAGTATGCTGATATTCTATTGAGCTAAAGTACATGGTGAAGGGACTGTGTTTGGCAAATTATTTTCATGCTATTTAACTCCTCAGTGATTTCCAATCCAGAAATACTATATGACTAACCTTTATAGGGATCTTCAGTTCAGATCTTCTGCAATTAAAACTGAGGAGTATTTCAATTGGAATTACTTTGCTGAAAAAGATTCTCAAACTTTGGCTTTTATTTTCTAAAATATTTAAAAACTGTTTACTTGTATTTTTTTTGAGATTTTGGCTACATGTGTAGATTCCATGGATTTCAGCTCCTTGGTCTCATTACTGATGCTTCTGGTCAGCTGTGAATTAAATAAAGCTGCTTTTAAATGGCTGAACTTTATCAGATCCCAGAAGAGGCTCAGGTTTTGTACACGTTTTGCAAGAGAGCTTTTGTAATTTCTTATATTGTCAGACCAAATAATTTATACAGTTTCCAAATTTGTCTTCAAAGCACTTTCCTTTCCAGCAATAATAGTAAGAATATTCAGGGCACAGTCAAAAGTCTCTCTGCTGAAATTGCAGCTTGTTTCAGCAAGTTTAGTCTTACTTGGTAATCACTATAATTAACTTATAGATGCATAGAGGGAAAAATATACAGACCTTAAACTTCTAGAGTGGTGCAGGTGACCTCACCATAATTTAAGTGGACAGTTTACTCACTGTGGTTGCTGTTTTGACGTTCAAGATTTGAAAATTGGTAAAAAACACACATATTAATTCATTTGAAAATCAACCAAAATTATGACAGCTTTCTCTTTTACTAGGCATTAAATACGACTTAAGGAGAAATGTAGATAATCATAAAACCACATGGGTTGAAAAAGACCTTTGGTATCATCAAATCCTGCTGTTAACCTGGCATTGCCAATTTCACCACTAAACCATGTCCCTAAGCACCACATCTACACATCTTTTAAATACCTCCAGAGATGCTGACTCAATCACTTCCCTGGGCAGCTTGTTACAATGCTTGACAATCCTTTCAGTGAAGAAATTTTTCCTAATATCTATCTTAACCTCCTGACGTGACTTGAAGCCAGACCCCACCTCACCACAGTCTCCTTTCCAGCAGCTGTCAAGATCAATAAGGTTGCCCCTGAACTTCCTTTTCTTCAATCTGAACAACCACAGCTTCCTCAGCTGCTCCTCATCAGACTTGTGCTCCAGACCCTTCACGAGGGTACACTATATGTATCTAATTATATTCCGAAAAAAAATCTCTTTTCATGTGTGTGTAAATGTCTTTCAGGTACATCTATTGGACATTGCAATTTTGAGTTTGATCTTTGTGGATGGAAGCAAGATGAAAATGATGACTTTGACTGGAACCTGAGAACTAGCAGTACTCCAAAATTGGGCACTGGACCAGCTACTGATCATACACTGCAAGAGCCATCTGGTCATTATATTTTTATAAAGAGTTCATTTTTTCAGCTGCCAGGAGAGAAAGCTAGGATTTCTAGTCCTGTCCTAAGCAAAAGGAATAAAAACTGCAAGGTACATGAGGGTGGGGTATTACCAGGAATAAAGAATTTGATTTATAGATTGCACCAAGATAGTACTCATAAAGGAATCACTGAAATAATTCCTGAGAAGGAAAAACAAACAAACAACTTTTTTTTTTTTTTGAGAACTCAGAACCTGATCTTATGTTCTTGAAATCTTAAGAAAATGTGTATTTTGCTATGGGAGAAAAAGGATTTCTGTAAGTAAATATGTGCTCTGGGAGATTCAGATGAACTTAACAGTGAATAGAGAGTCGGATTTACAATGTCTTATGCAACGCTCGCCCGAAGTAGCAAACAACTGTTTAGTGGTTTGCAATTTTATGGAGAAAATGTGTATAAATACACATTGTGTATAAATACACACACTTGTTACACAAGTAACAAATAGTTTTCAAAGAGTACAACTGCAAATGGTAGGATGTGTGACAGAAGATTTTGTTACCAGCTCTCTAGAGAATGCAGAAATGTAAGCCTTGATCTCCCACAACACTCCAGCACATTGTAGTAACTTCAGCTTGGTCATTTCTCTGCAAACCTGGAACGAAAAGTTTAACTGTTTTTATATATCTTTTATAGTTTTGCTAACAGAAAAATTTTCCAACAAGTTCAAATCTGCATTGTTTTGAAATGGCATTTTTCCTCATTTTCAAAGTCTTTAAATGTCAAGGCAAAAATTAGTGACATCTCAGTTTCTAATATCAAACACGAAGTGAAAGTTTTAAAATGAATATTTGTTAATAATTCTACAGTGAATAATACCAAAGTTGTGTTAAAAAATAACCCTTATATACCTTTTTTGAATTATTATTCAGTGCAGAACATTGCATAGAGATACCAGACTGGTACTCCTGGTATCTCTACCAGGAGTGCTCCTTCAACCAATGTTGAAGCACCATTGTTGAAGACTATGGTGCCAAAAGAGATGGTGTTGAAAAAAGTCTTATATTTAGTTGTAATTATTACCAGAAACATATAGCATACCTTGTGATTCTGAGGGAATGTAAGACATCAAAGAATTTTAATAAAAAACTTGAAAGATATTATTAATATCAGCAGTTTCTTTATGGTATATGTAGTAGGGAGCACTGGATAGTTGTTTTTGCAAATACTATATATTGTCTGTAAATTTTTGAATTGTAACCTTTTCAATTTATTTCAATATAAGAAAAGTAGTTACAAATCAGACCAGTTATAATTCTTTCAAAACTCTGTTATAAATTCTTCAGGATAAAGCTGAAAATATTAAGTAGCCAGTTGAAGAATGACAACATCCAGAGAGACTTGTAGAACTAAGACTAGAGAGGTAGCCTATGCCCTGATGTAAAACAAAGAAGTATGGGAATGAATATTTCACATGAATTCAAGTTTGAATAATGTGGGGCTCCAGCCATGAAAGGACTTGGATATAAGCTTAAAACTAAATTTGTGTATAGCTGTTGGCAAGATGATATTACTCCTATATGATATATCATGAAATGGTGTAATAGAACAGAAGGCCAGTATGTTGATGTTAATATATAAAATCATCCAGTGTAATTGAGATAAGTGTATTGCAAGTAAATATGAAATACAGAAAGAAATATTTGGGGACAGGGAAAGGGGATGGAGTATAATTCAAATATAGTAAAAGAAAGAAAAATATACAAAATACTGTCTTGTAATTTTGAAAAGAACTGTAGATAGTCAGGACTTCTGTGGTGGGAAACTCAACAAAAATATCTGCTCAGAATTTAATAACAGAAAGCAAACAAAATTCAGCAGTGGTAAAAATAAAGGGATTAATCCTAAAAAAAATGTGAAAACATATGATCTAAAGATATATACATATGTTGAAAAGAAAACCCTCATTTAAAGATGAATTTCAAGAGAAACAGAGTAGTCACAGGACAAGAAAATGTCAGGTGAGTATAAATATTTCCAAGTAAGAAAACTGACTTATAAAAATTAGATTTGACTACATTGCACAGGAGATATTCAAAAAGTAAACACAGTAAAACTTTCAAAAGAATTGGAACACAAAGCCCTGGTGGTTTTACTAATCAATCAAGAAAATAAATTAAATAGAAATGTAGGTGATTTTTTTAAAATAATATATTTATGCAATGCAATAGGCTGCAGAAGCCCATAAATCCTATAGCACCAGGTAACATAAAGACACATGGCTTTACACTTGCATTAAAGATATAATAATACCTGCTATTATGTTTTATAGCTATAGTAAATAAGTTAAGAGTTTTCATACTTCAATGCTTGTGCCATGCATTATGCTGGGAAGAAATTTGAGCTATGGACATGTTCTTGCACATGATAGCACGAATTACCTTCTTTCAGGATCCTACATAATTTTTGGAAATATTCTGATCTTTGTGTCAGAAACAAAATAATGAACTAGATTAAGTATTAATTTGACTAAATACAAGTATTCCTTTGATGCTTTTGAACTGGAAATAACTTAGAGTGCAGTTAATGGTGAAGAATTTTCACAGTGATTTGTTTCAAGTTCTGTATTTATTTGGTGTTACTTTTGCGCTTCATAATTTGTTTTCCTCATTCTAACTAAAAATGAGTACATCACTGTTTTCTAAGCCAAGGACATCTTTTATCTTATTTTAGATTTTTTTTTTCACTTGTCCACGTAGAAGATTTTCTCCCATAGTAGATTAGATTATTTTCTAATTACACACTCTATAATCTGGCACAAACACATCCATAACCAAATAATTGTTCAGTGAAACACGTTGCTTCCCATATTGTAAATGGCACTACTCTATTCCTCTTTTTCCTTATTAAACATTTTAATTCATTTACATTTACATGTAAGAGTTATTCAAAGGGATGAAAGATCAGCTGTTGAGTATTTTAGTGCTGGCTTCCAAGTTTGGCTTATGGGATAGTTCAAAAATTGCCACTAGTAAGTCTTTTTTTGTGCATTTTAATTAAATTGTTTTTCAATTAGCAAAATGAAGGGATATTGTGAATGTAACTAGTAATGCTCAGTTTAAGAATTAGTGTAAATACAATAGCAGAATGTGTCTGAAGTCACCTATTCCACTCTTGATGCTCTTGTTCTTGCTTACAGATAATTTTCTATTACCATATGTACGGAGCTCATGTTGGATCACTGATTGTCTACCAAAGAACTACATTAAAACATGAAAGAATTCTCCTTAATCTTACTGGAAACCAGGGAAATTTCTGGCAGAAGAAGGCACTGACACTGACTGGAAATGGAAATGAAGATTTTCAAGTTGTCTTTGAAGGCATAGCTGGAAATGGTCCCAAAGATGGAATAGCACTTGATGACCTTACGTTTTCCAAGGAGTGCTTACCATTGCAGGAGTTTTTACCAGCAGAACCCACAAAGCTGCCTCCAGCAGGTATGTTCTTGCTATGGATAGCCTAGGTAAGTCTGTAAAGAAGGAATAGCAGCAATGCTTTCATTTCTTTGTCTCTTCAAAAGAGAAATAGAATAAAGACAAGTAAAAACTAAAATGCTCTTAGGCAATCCATGAAATTCTAATAAAAATATATTATATGAAGTAATTGTTTTGGTACTGATTTAACACTTGTGAATCTGGAAAGCTTCTTGTCTGTTGATGTTTACTTAGACAATATCCTGGTTAATTCAGTAGGATTTATTTATGAATGGTTTAAAAATATAGTTACTGTAAAATAAAGAACTGAATGGGAAAGAACCAATATGGACAGTTTGCAATAAGGCCAGCAAGCTTTAATGCTTTTGGCTGGTGAAAATTGCTACTGATATTGTTTAGGCAACACATCCATCTTCTTCCTGTGTGGTGTGGTGCCAGCATTGGTGCAATTATTTGCACCATCCTCACTTACTACTCAGGGGAAATAAGACTCAGTAAATACTTACTAGAAATAATAAAGTTCTGATGGGGATGGATCCCAATAACCCCCAGGTAAGAGCTGCTCTTGAAAGCACCAATGTTGTTCATTACCATTATTTGCTTCGGCAAAAATGATGAAGGAGAAACTCTTTTTGACAGAACAGGACAAATCTTTTTTTTCCTCCTTCCACATTTGTCAAGGAGCTGCTCAAATGTAAAGCCCTGAAGTGGAATTTAGGAGATGCATTTTTTTCCTGGGCCTAGTACAAATTTCCTGCATGACTGCAGAGAGTCATTTTGTCTCACTTCTCTGTGTTTCTGATCAATAAAACAAAGTTAATATTTCCCAATGTCAGGGATTACCAGGAGAATGAATCATTAATTTATGTGAGCTACTTTGCTTTGTTACTGCTGCTAATGGGTAGCCTTCCCCTTTAGGATATCATTAAGCACTGCTCAGGCATTGAGAAATAACACTGATGAGACTGCATCAAACCCAACAAATTACGCTGAACTTCACGCACAAAATAAGCAGAAAAGATACAGGCAAAAGGTTCCAGACATCTCTGATAAGGTGCCAGTTACAGTACATTGTCTTCCTACTTCTGCTAAACAAGTCACAGGAATTTATTGCAAATGGGATTGGTATTTTAAAGTTCAGCTTTATATGAACATTACCCCAAGAGGAACACTAACCAAGATTTCTAATTCTTTATTTTTGTTGTATTCAGGCTCTATCCTCTTAATGCTAGATACAAGTCCCTGTGGCAATGTTAGAAGCTTTAAAAGCTTTGGTTTTGATAGTAAAGGATGTTCCAAAAGACTTTTATGATATATATAATAAAAAAGCTACTAAAATCTTAGGAAAGAGCCACCAGAGACTGATTTCTTGTATCTCATCTAAGATGTACTTTGTGAACTTTGTAGATTCCCAACACTTTGAAGTAATGGTGTAAATTCATCCTTATGGTGAACCATCTTTTTTATATCAACAAATTTCTCTTGCCCAGGATAAGGGTTTACATGAGCCACTGAGGGGTTCAACTTACAGCTACTGTTTAGCAGTGATATCTGTATAGCATGAATCATTGCTCAAAAAGTGGGCTTACAAACCAGAGTATGAAATCTGCTTCTGCCTAGAGAAATGCTCTGAACAGTGGCAAAATGCATGCTGGAGGTTGTGAAAAGTGCTCTGAGATGCAACTTTTTTAATTAGAGCAAACTAGAATGACTGTGAAGATCAATGGCAAAAATGCAGGCTCTTAGACTTATCTGCTTATATGCAGAGACAAAGGAAGGTTTAGCCAAAAAGTGAAAGACTTTTATCCATTTCTCAAATTTTTTCAAGTTTCTGGTGAACATCATGCAGCAGAGATCTGTTCCTTTCTTGTCTCCAACTAGGGAGAATGTTTACTAAGAAAGTTGAAATGTTTCCTCTCTAAGAGAGAGATTTGTAGTTTTTGAGGTCTATTCTAACACAATTCCTTTTTAATGCATTTTTGTTTTTTAAATAATCTTTGTAATGCACAAAGCAAGGGAGAATCTTCTGAGTCTTATTGAGCAATATCGCTGTGTAAGACAAATATACTAAGGGGGTCTGTGCTCGTTATTTCTGCACATAGAGAAATGGATGTTGGCAATGGATGTTGTGCAGAGACTAAATAGAATTGAATTATTTACTTTTCCCATCTGTGACAGAGATTCTCAGTGTTCGGGAGAATTGTTCCCTGACTCTATATAAACAATTTCTGAAGTTCTACACATTAACAAAAATATATTCTAAGGTGGTTATTTCTTTCAGAAAAACATTCTCTAAATGTTTAAAGGCTGAAAGCAAGCACTGGACAGCTAGAAAAAATAATTTTGAAAGTTAGCATTGTCATTTTCTGTAAACTGGCAGGTTATTGTAGCCTGTCCTCATGATGTTGCTTAGCAACAGCAAAGCTGAAGTGGAAAGCCAGTGAGAGCCATTTAAATTGCTAGGCATGAGAAATAAAAAACCATCATTTTAGGCTGGCCCTTATCAACTTTTCATTGCCTGAATAGTGATGCATGGGGGAACATCAGTTTCTGCTCATGTCCCACAGTCAAACTGTGTGTAGGAAAATACAAAGACAGTTTTGTTCTAATAGTGCTATTCATGCCTGTTGCTGTGTCTCTGCAGTGGGATAAGATTCTTGAGTTAGATTCTGCCCTGTGTAAACCTGTATCCACACCTGCTCAGGGACAGACCCTGGCCACGTTGAACTTCATAAAAGTTGCAGTTGCTTCTGTATTGGGCTTGTGGGGCAAGGTTTTGGAGTGGGAAGAGGGCTGCAGGGGTGGCTTCTGTGAGAAGGTGCCAGAAGCTTCTGTCGTGTCTGACACAGCCAAAGCCAGCCAGTTCCAAAATGGACCTGCCTCTGACCAGGGCCCAGGCCATCAGTGACAGTGGCAGCAGCTCTGCATTGACACACTTGAGAAGGGGAAAAGTTGTTGCACAACAACAGTTGTGAGTGGAGAGAGGAGTGAGAATATTTGAGAGCAATAGCTTTGCTGACACCAGGGTCAGGGAAGAAGGAGTGAGAGTAGGTGCTCCAGGTGCTGGAGCAGAGATTCCCCAGCAGCCTATGGTGAATACCATGGCTGTCCCCCTGCAGATATGGAGGTTAATGGCAGAACAGTTATCCACAAGTGATCCACAAGTCATATCTTATAGTCCCTTACCCGAGAGACATTGTGGATTTGGCAACAACCTCCATGTTCTCTAAATTTGCTTGTCCTCTCTTATTGCCATTCTTTCCCTCCTGCAGGGTTGTTACTGACTATAAAAGTGGCAAATTCCTCCATCATTTTCTGTTCATGTCTCAGTACCATTTACCTGAGAATACAACAGCTGCTAAGGGCTGCTGATCAGATTTGCAGGCTACAGTAAAGAAAAGCTATTCCCAGAGACTAGAAAACTGTTATCTGCTTACTTCAGTTTTGTAGAGAAGACAGTTATTTTCAGCAAATTAAAAGCAAGGCACTGAAGTGTTCCACGTGTCTTTCAGGACACAGAAATATTCACAGAGGCTCACATCAGGGTTCATTCACTTGATGTCCTGTCTATACTGCTGTCAATGAGATGCTGAACATATATGATACTTCCTCCTAAGGTTCCTAATATTTCCTTTTTAGGAGACCTTATGAACCAAATGTGCTCTTGTATATGTAGTAAACCTTAATGTATTTGCCTTCTGTATAGAGTCTGGTTTCCCTGGGAACACATTCAGCCCCTTTCTCATTTTTGGCAGCAAGTTCTACAGTTCTGCCACTTGCTGAGATAGCGACTCCATTTTCACCCTGTCTCCTTTGGCTGAAAATGGTGAACAACAGCCAAACACACCTACTCCAGATTGTTCTCTTTGCAATCATTGCTCCTTAAGCAACATTATACACCAAAGGAGTTCCAGCTTATTTCTTACATGAAAACTATTCCATATGTTTTCCTTTTCCTGACTTTTTAAAAAATCTACTATATTCTTTTGAGATTATAAAATCAGCTCTGTGTAGAGCATTTAGGAAATGAGTGACCAGTGGAATAATACTATAACAAAATTATTCTTTCTCTCTTTTCTCTCTTCCCTGATAAATCCTAAAGCCTTGTTTGTTTTGTCCTTTTTGAACACTGGGCTTTTGTGTTCCTGGAGCTATTTCAGTACTTTGCTCTGTCAGTCATTAGGAGTGGAAATGATAGGATCCCACCACCTCTGTGTGAAGACAGATTGTGTTATTCTGTGTAATTCAAGATCTCATTGCATTGCCATCCTCGTCACTCAGGATGCAATTCATTTGCTTAACTGTGGCTGTAACTCCATTGTAGTTGTGTAAAACAACTGACACACCTGCTGGGGTTGGACGTTACTGGGATTCTAGGAAAGCCCAATGTCCTGCAATGCAAGCTGACATCAGGAAGGTTGCCCAGTTTAAAACTAGCAGTGGGAACAGTCACATTAAGCAATTTAATTTTCATGAAATCCTTTTCCTGTTATTCATAGTTATTCCTAGCTTATATCACTCTGAATAACTTCATATCACTGTCAAGGTTTCTTAACTCATGCGCTTTCCCTGCCTTTTATAAGTAAGTGCTAAAGAATACAGCCTTGCTATGTTTTTCTGCTCTTTGCTTGGTTTTTTGTTTGTTATGGTTAGTGGGGTTCTTTTTTTGTGCCAGAATGATTTTTAAATCATTTTAGCACAAAAGTCTAATTCACCAAAAAAAAAAAAAATTAAAAAAATTTATAGAATTCAGTCAGAAACATAATTAAAATAAATATAGACAAAGTAATAGAATCATCATAAAATCAGATTCAGCAAAAATATTTTCATTTGAAATATTCCTCAAAATTTTAGTGTACTCTAAAGGCCAAAGGTATTGCTTGTATCACTCTTTTGCAGTTATAATTAGATCTATAAAAATTTACAGACACATAAATAGAAATAACCTTGGCAGTTATTGTAACTAATATATAATTACAAGAACAATCACATTTTATGCTTCAGTGCATAATGTGATCTTATAATGAAAGGAGGAAAAAATATCTTTTTATGGAAAACTAATTGAATAACAAAGCCTTTTGAAACAGCCAGCATCGAACATTGACTGTGAAAACAGCTCATGAAACAAATAAAGTAGAATGTCTAAAGCATTTAAAAACAGTTCTAGAAAAAGAGAAACAAAGCAAAAAATTAAACTGAAACTAAGCAAACAGACAAATAAATGAAAAAAACACAAAACAACAACAGCAAAAGCCAAAACACAAAACCATAGTCCTCTATAAAGAGGACTCATAATTTCTTTTGGAAGATTGGCTATATCTATATACTCACCTTAATTGCATGCAGGAGGTTGTGAATTTTTTTCTTCTTTGGTATCTGAAGAGAAACAGACTCAGATGTATCTAGAATGAAATTCCATGCAAGTGGAAATTTTCATTTTCACCTATATAATAGTACAAAAAATTTATAATTATAGTCTAGACTTTTAGAACTAAGAAATTGACAGGTTTAATTTTTTCTCTCTCCTTTCTGGTACAGGACACAATTCCATACTTTTCAGAAAAATGGTGGAAATACCATAGCATATGTAGATTGGTGTAGTAGCTTAATATAAAGCTACTAATTTGGGGTATAAAATAATAATGTGTACAGGTGAATTCAGTTCAACTTCTACCTATATTTTCTGGATGTTTGATGAAAATTATCTTTTTATTGACAGTGAAGGAGAAAAATATATATCCTGGATTTTCATGTTGTATTTTTTGATTCTGTGAAGCTTTCTCCAGTTAGATTTCTAGTCTGTGTAATTGTAATTGCTGTACTTTATCAATTTAATTGGAAATATTGCCCTTGCACCACCTTTGTCATTCCACAGTTGCTTCATTTTGTTTGTTGGTAGCTAGGACTTTGATCTATCTCCTTTTATTTTGAGTTCTAACATTACCAGGTTGTATGAGGATTTGAAAGCAGCATGCCCATTTGGTAAACTAAAAAAAAAAATCCCATTTATTTGTACTGGTCTAATTTACAAAAGAATGACAGAAATTTGGTACATGTTGTAATTTTAAAGCTACATTGGTGTTAAAAATATTTTTTAGGATACATTTCTGTCCATAACCAACTACAACATTTGAACATACGATGAAGTACAGATAATTTGCAGACAATTTATTATAATTTTATGGCAAAGAAACAAATTTTTTCCCTAGGCATTCACAGACCTAATACCTTGAAAGTGAATTAAAGCTCAACAATTCTTTGGATCAGCAGTCAGAGCAGAGCCTGGGCTGGGCCCATAACTGATTACAGTTCTAGAAACTGGACAACATAACGTGATTAATGTCATCTCAACACGATTAATGTCATCTCAGGTCCTTGGAGGTAGGGCACTGTCAGCACTTGTTTTTCTGTGCTGCAGAACACTTGAACGTGTTCAAAACTTTCCTTAGCTCTTGGGTCTCCACGGACTTGTTTCTGAGCAAGGTGTACCTGAGCAGACATATAAATACGTAAGAGGTCAGGAGAAACAAAATTGCTCACACATTTCCTTATGTGTGATGTATTCCACATTGAGAGCTGGCCCCTGATTGGGTGAACTGAGAACACAAAAGCTCTAGCCCTACTTTGCATTCCAAGAACTAACAAACAAATTACTCTTACTTGAGTATAATTGCTACTTTTCCTTTTCTCACACATCTAAAAGTAGAGAAATAATGTTGCAGTGCAGGGCATTCTCAGAAACATCAAGTGTTTTTACTATTAAGTCTTGCAATGGCAAAAATTATTAGAAAAAAAGGTTATATTTGACAGTATCTAGTCCTATTTTACCGTTAGTGAAGTACAACTTTGCTGGGCATTTTGAATTGTCTAGACATGCTGAAACAAAATTTCCTTGTGTGTTAAGACTGAAAGCATGTGTGTGCTTCTTTATTCTCCCTGTCTAACTGTAGAAACAAGCTGTAACTTTAATGTTTTTTCAGCACATATTCCTCAATAGTCTCTTCAGACTTTATTTTACTTTTTTAATTATGGTGTTGCATTTTCAATATGGTATAGAGTAGACAAAACCCACATTATTTTTCATAAGATATTTGTAAATTTTATTTGAAAGTTCTGTTTATACTTTGTGATTTACAAAGGCAATTTGAGGCAATTCACTTCACAGCTTCATTTTCATTCTCTCATTTATTTTGTTCTCAGACTTGTCAACAGCATATGACTTCCAAGTAGAATGATACTGGAAGTTGCACAAGATACATATTACAAGATGTGCCTGGATGCTGTTTAGTGTTAGAATAAACAAAGTTAACAACCAAAGAAGTGGTAAAAAGATTGCTGTCAAAATTTATAAAGCATTCCTGACTCTGGAAGGACCACCATTGTTTTACGCTTAAAAGTCAGATCACCTCACATGACTCAGACAACCAGAAGAAGTTAAAGAAATAAAAATTAAAAAAAAACCCACACTTTTTTGATCATTGGAAACTTCCAGCTATGCAGAATATAAGCAAAAGTTGTGTCACCAATAATCACAGAAGTTGTCCTCCAGTAAAAAATGATGGGAGGTTGTTGACTGAGGCTTCATAGTCTTCAACAAGCAGAGAACAAAAAAAAAAGTTGCTGATTTTCCTCTCCAGCTAGACTGGAGAGGGAATATAACAGTGAACTGGAGAAAACAAAAATTCTTTTCTGCACCTTTCTTTTTAGTAAACACTTCTTCTTTTGAGGGAAGCTCTTACTATTTCTGTGCTGCATTATTAGTTGTCTGAGTAAAAAATAAATTTGGGGGGGAAGAGATAAATCAGAATACCTTCATGGGCATATAATCATTAGGTAAAGTAAAATCAAATTTTAATCTAAGACTTGAAATATGTAGAGTGGAATTCAGCTCCAAGTTAAGACTGAAATCAGATGTCATGTAGTCCAGATGTGTCAGGAATTTAAATTTCAGTTATTGTAAATGCTGTTGGTCTTTTGCTGCCCACCCACTTGACACAACTGAATAACACGAGAAGTATTCATTGTTTGTGATGCAGAAGGGTGTCTAAGTAATCCTGACAGTGCTGACAGATGTATAACAGAAGGTATGGAAAGTATGTGCCTTCAGGTTTTGACAAGGACCATGAATTGCTATGTGTATGGGCAATCAAATAAAATTCTAGATTTCTACTTTAGCATAATCAGATCATTCTTTGCAGTCCAGTGATTGTTACCAACTAGAATTTCATCAATTTTAAGGGTAACCTGGACACTTAGCTTGCCTACATCTAAGCATACAAGTATGTGTCTCTTTGTGAGCTGAATACCATCCACGTTTTTAGTTTAGGACTCTTAAATTCATTAGGCACCATGAAATAGTTCTATTTTCATTATCTCTTACAGGCCTCTTTCTTTTTATGGCTGAGTTAAGATTTGCTTTACATGCAATGGCACTGTATCATGTCCTCTGCTTTAAAATATATATTCTTCAGTTTTAGATAAAAGAAGCTCATGCAAAGCATATGCTTATCTATAACAACTTTCTGTGTCTAAATTTGACAGAATAGTTTCTCATTTAACAAATTCCTATTTGATTTTTTTAAAAAAGAGAAATATGACATTCATCAACGGAAATTAAATGTGCCTATTTAATAGCCTATTATCAAGTAAAGAAAAATATTTGTTTCTTGAGGTTAAAAGGAATACACTGTGTACACCAGACCAGGAGTTATGTCTACTCTGCCCCTCCCAGTGGAGACTCTAGTTTTGGCTTTCCCCTGCGTATCTGAAGATACAATCCTAGAACAAGTACTGACTTCTAATTATCAAACTGTTTGAGACTGTAAAATTTGGGAAACATGGCTGAAATAACTCTTCTTGGGACATTTTGACATTTTTCTTGCTTCTACAGAAAACCCCAACAACACACACCGAAAGGCTCTGTGCAAGTGGAATGTTTGTTCTAAAGAAAGTATTTTCCTACCGAGAAAACGAGTAACGGCTACACCAGTCCCCTTTCACGTGACAGTATAAATAGCAAGTTATAATTATTCCATGATCATAAACTCAGGAATTATTTTGATCTTAAGCTTTTAAGCCTACTTGTTGAGTGTTCATAAATCTGAATACAAATGTTTTAGTGGGATATACAAAACCTAATAACTAGGATGATAGACAGCAAGTTACTTTTTCTAGTGATCAGGAATAATCAGTAACTGACTCAAAAGAAAACAAAAATTCACTACCCAAGAAAGAAACTATTGTTATTCATAAATTTTTTTATAATACAGTAACAAATCCTTGATAAATAGTATCTCAAGCTAAAATCTTGCCTCTCTCTATATATAACAAGGAAAAGATCCTTTCTATAGCAGAGTTATTGCTGTGCTGTTGTGCCAAGCGGGGACACAGATAGATTAATACACATCCTACAACTTACTTCCTTACAATTTACATCTTTTAGAATCAATTTCTGTGGCCCCGCATAGTGATTTTTAGGATATATATATATATATGCATTCAAATGTAAATGCCCAAGAGAATCACTTCCAAGTAGATGCTATACATTCATCAAAAAGCTATTCCGGTCATGAAACTAAAGTACTAAGGCTGCTATAACACAGCTTTACTACAGTTCTTTACTTCTGTCCCTGAAGATATCCCAGGATACTGAAACTCTGAATTTTGAGGGAATATTTGCCTATTAAAGGAGATATAGAGTTTCAAGAGTTGAAATGACTAATTTAAGTGCTTGTTTAACCAGGCCAGTATTCAGTATTCTGGTGCATACAAAATATGATCTGCCAATTCATGAACCTGGAAAGACTCAGAGATTTACTTCACATTAAAAATTATAAAAAAGATTTAATTTGTATGCCCATCTTCAAATTACTGAGAACTATATGTCACAAAGAAGAAATGACATAGGAAAAATCTTTTTTGTGGTTCTGTATTTTGAAATTGTCAAAACTTCAGAAGAGGATTGTGTAAGAAAGTTTTCATCTTCTATTGGACTTTGAGATGAAGGTTTGAGCTAGGTAAATATGGAGGGCTTGAGTAGTATTGTTTTTTGGGTTTCTGGTATGTTTACACTTCTGTATTTCCCTTACCTTTCCTTCCAAGGGAAGGAAAGCTGAATGGCAGAGCTTGCATAGAAATCAGTGTATCTGAAGTGGCCATGAATAAATTTAGGCTAGATGCTAAAAGGATTCCTTATCTGAAAACCCAAAAATAGCATTTTGGTAACAGCAGTGGAGAAAATTACTGATTAAATTGAACACAGAGAAATTTCTTGAAGTTGTTGCCTTTCATAAAAGTGAAATAGACCTAGTGATTTGAGCAATTTCTTTTAAAACTCAAGTTCCTGTGAAGTGGCACAAAACAATTTCATCAGGGCTCTCTTTCTAACCATAAACTATTCTGCTCTTACCATGTTCAGACACTTGCTAAGCAGATGTGCTACTATTTGCTTACCTCAAAGTGTGCTGATAAATGTGAACACTTACTGAATGGAGGTATAGTTAGTAAAGTTATTATTGCTTTTGGGAATAAATGATTGTGCTGGATTGGACTAATGTTAAACAGGGAGAACAAAAAAATGCTTTTGTCTTAACTGTTCAGATTGTCTGGAAAAAAGGAATCCAGTAACCTCCTTCATCTCGCTAGGAGACATTAGCAGTGAGACATTAAAGCATAGCTGGTCCAAACGTAACTGTTGCTTGCAGAACCTCACCTCAAGGCACTTCTGGTAACTTTATGGGTATAGTTTTAATATTTTTCTTTCTGGAGAAAGATAGCTTTTTTTTTTTTTTTTTTTGTCTGAGAAGGACTGTAACACAGAGAAAAGGGAAAAGCTGATCATATTAGGAGCTACGTTTCTTTAAAATACTCAGTGATTAAAGGTTTGTTGGTATCTTTCTCCTCCATCAAGCAAAAGGTATTTTCAATTTTCCTGTTGACCTCTTCAGTGGAGGCTCAAAGGTGAAGTGGAAGGCTGTTCAAGACATCAATAAAATCTTTTAATCATCATGTCCTCTTCAGCTCACTATAGCGTTCTGTCTAATACAGATAGAAAGTTTTGTGTGTAAATATATTAATCCTGAAACTTATTCCTTCTGAGCAATGACAGATGAGGATTAATAAGGGCCATGAGATTCAATTTATTCAGTTTTGGATGCTTTTAGTTTCTCCTACACCTGACTCTTACTCAAGTTATTTCTAAAGAATATAGCTTAAGAATACTATAGAATAAGTGTTTAAATGCTGTAATTGCTTATAGAAATTCTGCAGAAATTATGTTTCTTGCATCTTTTTCGCACTTCCATGCCATCTGTACATAACTGAGAATACTCCAAAACAGTTTCCTTTGTAATTTACATTTGTATTGTTGAATCACAGAATCACAGAATATGCTGAGTTGAAAGGGACCCACAAGGATCATCACGTCCAACCCTTAGCCCTGCGCAGGACCATCCCCAAGAGTCACACCATGTGCCTGAGAGGATCATCCACACGCTTCTTGAACTCTGTCAGGCTTGGTGCTGTGACCACTTCCCTGGGGAGCCTGTTCCAGTGCCCAACCACCTTCTGGGGGAAGAGAGTTTTTCTAAGATCCAGCCTAAACCTGATGTAACTTCAGGCCATTCCCTCAGGTCCTGCCACCACAGAGTAAAGATCAGTGCCTGCCCTTCCTCTGCCCCTCATGAGGGAGTTGCAACTGCAATGTGGTCTCCCTTCAGTCTCCTCTTCAGGCTGAATGGACCAAGTGACCTCAGCTGCTGGAATGTTACTACAGATTTAAGGGAGCAGATTGACATTTGTAAATTGTAGAGCTGCCCAACTGATAATAGATAGACATTATGAAGTTGTCCAGTAATGGCTTTAATTTGGCATAAGACAGTTCAGTATTCAAAAGCAAAGATAACAAAGAAATCTATAACTTGGCAAAGAAAATGCCAGTTTGTGAAAGAGACATCTAAGTTCTTGTGGACATATAATAAATACAAAGACTATTTACTGCTTAAGCCATGTATTTTTATATACCTTTGTTTGACAGAGAAGGGTTTCTAAACATATTTTTGTTCATACTTGCAACTGTGGAACCAGCATTTCTCAGGTTCTGGGCCTCCATGTCCACTATCTTCTCTACCAAGGTCAGATCTGACCAGGACAGTGTCCTGCCCTCTGGGCTCAGAGTCAAGTCACTGACTGTAAATGAGAACTGAT
>JAYRBT010000082.1:18733839-18757650 GCA_036023395.1 Myiotriccus ornatus | reverse complement strand
CATAGTATTATGGCAAACATCTACAGTTGTAATGTAGCCAGAGAAGTGTCAAAGTTAGAATAAGCCCATTTTATTCCTTGTCTACTGAAATATTTTTTTTCCTTCACCATATACAAAATTTAGTAGATATGCAATTATAATTTAAGTGTGTTATTTATGCTACATTTATGTTTATGTGAACTACGCATTTCTTATTTGTACAAAGGAAAAAATGAATTTGAAAGCTTGTAGAATGTATTATGCTTCTGATTAAAAATAAAGATGGAAATCTCAAGGACCATATTAGTATTGGAAAATATTAACTCTAGGCATCTATTTTTATGATTTCCTCTGACTAAATAATTTATATGTGTGTTAATACCCATAGAGAGTACAAATGACCAAAGGTAATATGAACCATTAGGGATACCTGATGATTTATAAATGTATAAGATTTTTTTAGCTGTCTCACAGGTTTTTATACAGTGTGACTTGATATTTTGAAGATTGTCTTTCTGAAAACGTAATCATGAAATTTATTATGTTGTGGCTACTGTATGATGTGCTGTCAGAACAGCAACTAAGGCTGTCAGGCAAGGACCTGTGATCAGATTAGCTGGAAAACATGGAAGTATTCTCACTCTTCTACAGAGGCCCATCCAAACCTTAAGCTGCTACTAGTTTATTCCTGATATAAGAAGTACAAAAGAAGTGTGATCTGGTCATTTTTTACCCTAAGCTGAGATTGACTACTATAGGACCTATATGGGAAATATGCTTCATGTGTCTCTGCATTTACTTTGATGAGTCTTGAAATCTGATTTGAAAGTCTAAAACTTTTTTTCAGTAATATGTATTTTAATTTCAGGACACTTCCTGTATCTTGAGGCCACTGCAGTAGGCCTAATAAATGAAAAAGCCCATGTGAAGAGTTCCATATGGAAAGAATCAAGTGGGACTTGTGTGATGAGCTTCTGGTACTTCAAGTCATCAAAAGCCATGGGACATATTCAGGTTCTGATTAAGGTAATAAAAAAACCCTTTTCTTTTGAATATATTATATCTGTAAGGGTGTGTGTGCTCCAGCAGAGTGCTTCAGCACTTTGACATTCTGTTGTTTGGCTTGTAGGCTGGAAGAGCTCCCACAAGCCTCCTAGTTCAGTGCTGGTTTTTATTACTCGTCTCCTAAAAACACTCTTAGCATTTCTCTTCCTAAAGAAGCTTCTCTGAAAAGCCACAGAAAGTCTTAAAATCTTCTTTCCATTTTCCCTCTTCACATGCAGTACCTATCTCTTTGATATTCTCCATGAGAGGCTACCTTAATATTTTGCTTCCATCCCTATTGGTAACTATCCTTATTCAACCCTGTTGTTCTCATGGGATGGCATCCACAAAAAAAAAAAAAAGTATTTTTAACTTGCACAAAATAAAATTCAAATATATGAGTGCATCAAATAATTTATCTTTTCATGTAAACAAGTACAGAATATATAATCAATTTTCTTTAGAATGGCATTTTCTTCACTAAATGTGAAATGACCAAAAAATTATTTTAAAAGCCTCTTTAGTTATTAATTCAAAAGTGAAAACTGAGACATTCATTAAAAATTATTTGTTCCTTTGTTGTTCATTAAAAGTATTAAATGCTTGTAAAAGTGTTTTTTAAATAATAATATGATTCTGAGTAGAAATAATCAATGCTGCTCAGACCCAATGACCAAATATAGCACAAACCTCTGCAAAAGACAGTGTGTGTATTTGTGCTCATTTTTATCTGTGCAGGGAGTTCTGGTTATTCCAGTGGTGCAATATATTTGCCATATGATACTCTACAATACCTCTATTAATGTCCTGGCGAACTGCATTAAAATATTTCAATGCATATGTTGACTGTCTTATCTTTAAATGATAGATTATATTTTTCCTTGAAAATAAACTACTAAAAATTATTCTCAAATGTTCTGTATATTTTAAGAATAATTTAAAAGCCTTGAAGATAAAAGACTTCAGTAGACTTTAATATCTAAGGATACAACTTACAATGTGTCTGTCAGAAATGTAAGAACAATGAACCTTTTGAGAGGCTTTAGGAAATTTTTTTCGTGGATTAGTCAAATATCTACGAATGACAACAGGCTACTCATCAATTAACTGTGTAGTAATGAGATGTATTTACACATCTCCTTTTCCTAGAAAGGCTCAAATCCATAAATGAGGCATTAAAGAAAAATAGTAATCATTGTTTAAAAATAACTTTCAATTGTTAATGTATTAAAAAATTAAAACCAAAATAGATCCCATTACTTAAAGTGAATAAGATACAAAAATAAATATCTTAACTCCAAGGTCAAATTATATTCTTATTGCATTACTCAGCTGTGTATACTGTAGCACACAAATATTGTAATTATGAGCATTTTAGGATTGCTTAATTTTAGTTGCCAGCTAACTTGGATACTAACTTTGGTGGAACATAAATATTAGCTGCATCAGGCATGTGTGAGTGGTTTGCATGTAGTTTTTGTATCCCTGTTGATTGTGTACTGTAATTATCACATTAAGTATGTTGTGGCACAGACAGTTGCCTTAACAACAGAAAAATAATTCTAATCTCATTTTATTACACGTAGTGAATTTAATAATACAAATTCAAATACTTCTGTTAAACAGGAAACAAAAGACGTGAAATAAAAGAAAATCAAACAAACCACACCACCTAAAATTAGTTAAAAAGAGACATTTGTTCTCTGCTGAGATATTGTCTCTGAGGGGTACAAGTTAAGTAGTTGAAATTCTTAATTATTTTTTTCATCCTCAGAATGGACAAAGTGACTTAATTTTTTTTTTATTTTTTAAAAAAATAACCTGAGCACAGATTTAGTAGAAAGTTATTCCCATTGATAAGAGTCTGTAGAGATTATTTTTTCCTCTACTAATATTCAAATGTATTACTTTTATGGAATTTTCTACATGACAATCAGTGATATTTTATTTTTCTAGGTTTTGTCAATATTCTTTATGTTTTCTCTTTCTTTTTATTGCACTGACACATTGCCCTCTTATTTTCCCCAAATTTTATTATCCTAATGAACTTTTCAGACATTATTTTTATGTTATTTTAAACCTTTATCTCGAGGGATCTTAAAGATATTTTTAAAGGCAGTATGAATAGAAGGCATTTGAGTCATGACTAATTATTTTTATTCAATTTCTTTTTTTTTAATGAAAGCAAGAATTTTACCTGGAGATAAGAAAAAATATTCTCATTATTGTACCTGGGATATTTTGCAGATCAGCTTAAGTTTATCTGTTATGTTGCTTATGAGGATCCATAAATCAGTATTTTAATTAAAGTTTCTACTTAGCAGTGTCTGAACAAATAAAGTCTAATTAAACAGCACATAATCCTGGGAAGTCATACTGAAGTTTCTCCTAGTTCACACTGTAACACCAATATACTTCCATCCAAATTTAGTATCTCTTGATTTAAAGTAAAGTTAATGTCACTGAAATCATATCTGTAAGATGTGATTATTTGAAAATGCAGTGGAGAGAATCTGGGAAGGTAATTAACTTCTCCAGTTTGACAGCTAAGCAAACTGTCTCTAGCTAAAGTCATCCCACCCATTAAAAGTTGAGCTGAGAGTGCACACCATACATACAATGGTACAGCAATGAACAATATGATGAGAAAATACTGTATGGAGACAGAATGAGGAAGACATTCCTCTTCCTCCTGAAATATCACAGTGGAAGAAAAACAGTAATCAAGAGTAAAAAGCTACTTTTAAAAAATCATAGTTCATGGCATGCATTGGTGTTGTCTCTTAATATTTGCATTGCTTGTCCACATTCAGGAAGTTTAAGATTATCATACTAGTAAAGTAGTATCTGAGATTATGGTATAAACAGTAAAACTGAGGGATCAAAAAAGAGGTGCATGAACTTTCTTTTGTTAAGGTTTGCTGCTGGAGAAAACCAGTTCATTTTCCTAATGGAATTTCTCTGCAGCTACTGTTGTTTTGATTTTTTTCTGGTGAAATCGTACTACATATTCTCTGGAGAAAACCATCTGTATATGTAATAATAATCCAATCAAAGTGACAGGCCGTTGAACTAGTTGCAAACATATAGTATTCTTCAACCCCCCTCAATATTTATGCAAATGACAGATGTTGACATTCCAGCTATTTACAGAGACTGCAATATCCAGCTCACCATCCATCTAAATTCAAATTACAAAGTCATTAGTAGCACTGCAAAAGTTCATCAGGCAAACAGAATATTACCAGAAGAGATCTGGATACAACTAATCAAAACTTTGCTATTCGAGTGAGATTTTGAGATATTTGAATCTTCTCTGTGGCAATTGTGAGGGAATACAATCCATTGCAGGAGATATGCAGATGATAAAGTGCAGTATATTCACTATGCCTGTTTTAGTACCTTATCAGCACTCGGTACTGGTTTATGAGTCAGAAGAAACAGTGCATTTTTAAATGTGCTTATAGAGAGACAAGCAAGAATTATTAGGTGAAAGAAATAATACTTTTTATTATTCTGATAATCTAAATGTAAGTTTCCTACTGCTACTTAAGTTGCTTCTATCATAAAAAAAAGAAGCAAGTCCCAGGTATCACAGTGGGAAAGGAGCACCAATCAAAGAATAAAACCATTTGTTGAAGATAATTTTTGTCGTATCGGTGTTAATTGCTTTGCATATTTTAATTAAAAAAGATAATTTAGGATTTAATATAGTTAGGGGGAGATTTGTTTAAAGATTTGAAGCAAGCCTTTAAAAAGAAATATGCAAAGGTATGAGGAAGGTGAAACCTGTCGTTAGTAACTTCCTCTGCCGACTGTGACAAGGCCAATACACACAGGATCTCACTAAGGAGTTCCAGTGGACCTTACCCATTTAATTAATTCCATCCAGTTACAAATGAGCAAAGACAGAATGATAGTCAGGAGGACAAAAAGTCCTGGCCAGCTCATGGCAAGCGAAGCAGGGCCCCACTGATACAGCTGCAGCAACAGACAAACCTGGCCAAAGGCAACAGGCAGCTGGAGCCAGGATCCAGCCTCCTCCAGCTGCTCAGGGCTGGTGTAGCACAGATCCTGTTACCTGGATGCTGCTGCTTCTCAGTGAAAACTAGAAGCCATCACAGTTGTTCCCTTGATATTGTCACAGCTTTAACTAGCCTAGTGGAGAGAGGAGAGAGTTAGTAACGTAGAAATGTGCAGGTCGGCAGGTGCCGCAGCTCAGGTATAGATGACTTACAGTGGGTTTTGAAACTCCCTGGTTATTTTTGGTGGAGCAGCATACTATCCTGTGCTGTCAACAGGAAAACCTGCAGCAGAGGTGCTGCAGACACCAGCTAATATATTCTAGACATTTGTATTTCTAGGATCAAGTAGTTTAAACTGAAATTTTCACAAATCAATATAATTGATCCTAGTCCTATAGGAAGTCACTCAAGAATAAAGTTTGAGGAAGCAGCTTATTCTACTTCACAGCTTAAAATAGACTATGTATTTCTACATTGATTGTTCTCACTAACTGCATGAAAAACAAGCAACTCCTCACATTAACGTAGGAGTTAGAGATTGCATTGGGTTCAGGTAGCCTCAAAGCAGATTATCTGACCTCCATGAAACTAGAGAAGGAAACTAAATCTTCAAAGATTTGCTTGAATGCTTTACTTAAAGTTCACTGAATGTCAAATTATACTCCAAAAAAAGTAGAATATCTGTAGATTTAATAAACATAGAAATAATATTTATTTCATAGACAGAGTAAAATTATTAAAGAAATTCTTCAAAACTAATGGCAAAGTGTAAATTTTTCTAGTATTTAGTTCCATGTAGCGGCAAAGTGGTAATGGCCTTTATTTAATGAGTATATACAGCTCTCAAAAGGACATAGTTTTAAGCTATTTACTCCCCTTATTGACCTGTGAAATGTTGTTAAAAGTTGCATTTGAGTCAATGGAATGTCTTATTTGACTAATTAGTGACAGTGAGGGAATATTACTTTAGTACCAGGAGTCTTGAAGGATGTCAGTGGAGATACTGTGAAATAAAATAATACTTGTCAAGAGTAACTTTTATGGCATCTTTACTTCCCAGAACAAGATAATTTTGTATTTATATTTCTTGTATCTCAAACAGCACTTTCCACCTTTTTAGGCATTGCATCTAACAGTGTTGTTTTTAGACACAATTTTGACCCCATGACATAAGAATATCTCCAAGGAAATTGAGACTGACACAGTGATTAAATAGAAATGTCAGTTTTCAGTAAAAGCATAATTTTTCAAAACCAATTTATATAGAAGGGACAAACAAATATGTGCAACTGTTGGTAAGCGAAGACACCATTCAGTGTGTTTTATTTTCTCAGATTAGGAAGTTATTTCAGTCTTCTTACTGTCAATTATTGGAAGCATATAATTCATTGTATTCTTATACTGCAATCAGATGTAAGCATTCTAAAGTTGGTGATATAGAATAATATATTTGCATGTGCTTTGAAGGAAAAAAGTATTCTGAAGAAGGGTTGAAGAATCCCCCTTGTATTTTGGAATCTTGTTTGTGAAGTCAAGAGGTTCATCAGAGGATTTGTAATCTAAAACCATCATTTTTCTAGAAACACATGTAAGCAAAATTGTTCATATGTTGATTATTAAGCATTTTTTTGTTTAAATTCTTTGAGAACTTGACATTTTTCTCCCTCTAAGAGATGAGCCTGATGGGTAGTGTAGGATTAGTGTGACTAAGGGCACATCTCTGTTGTGCAGGGCAGTGGCTGGTTATAAAACTGAGCGGGCTGAAAGATTTTGACAGTGCAGTGATACCAAATCATTGAAGCAACACAGCAATATCCTGTAACATTGCACTTGGAGTCACAAGCCCTGTGTCTCAGAGCTAATACCACTCTCCTAATTTCTATCCCAGCCTGGCACCATAGTGCATAATGTGACATAGATAACAAATGCACTTTCAGTCTCCTCCACACTGCACAGTTCTCCCGTGTTTCACTGAACTCATTCCCCAAATCAGAGATCTCTGGGACTGATTTACTGTATTGATTTGTCACCTCACAACTTCATAGGATGCTATTATGTTGCTGCTTTTTAGCATATGAACCTTTGAAGTGACTCTGGGATCTTAGCAGGTCAGACTTATTCTTCTCTTTTTTAACACTTTTCAGGGCAGACATTTGACAGCAAAAGTTGTAATTTAAGTGTGTCTCAGGGCAGAGTTCTTTTAAGGATTGTAGAGCTGCTGTTCAGTGATTTTTACTGAAGCAACCGACATTGAAATCAGATTTTTTTTACAAGAGCTGTGAAACAAACGTAGGACTTTGTCTGAATGATAGAGGTATAACCTTTAGTTTTGAGTGTTTTCATTAATTTTCCACACCTCTTCTTTTAAGGAATTAAATTCAAAAATTTAATTAACCTTTTTTTTATTTTTAAGACAATAAATAATACAAGATGTAACCTGGTGCCTGTTGATATCTCTTACAAACCATATAGTATTGATCAGATCTAAAATCCCAGGACAGTGTCTAATTTTCCCAATCAACAACTCCACCTGGTAGAAAAAAAAAAAAAGTAAGAAGAAACCTGAGCATTTCTAAGAGTTCTATTTGACCTCAGAAAAGGTGAAAGATATTTTTTTTTCTTTCTTATCTCTCTTTACATCTCAAGGCCCCTTACTCTTCCACTGAGAAAAGTATCTCCTTTCTTTCAAATAAGTACTGAACTGAACAGATTTTGTACTGAGAACCTTCAGCAAGATCAGATGTAGCACTAGTGCTCATGGTGTAGAACATTAATTTGTTACCAGTTTTATATTCCTTTAATGGGACTTTTATTTTTAATTCACTAATCAGTTTTAGTGTCTTGGAGATACTCTAGTTTCTGGTAACCTTTGATCCTTGCCAGGCTTGCCGTATCAAGTTGTAGCATGCTTAAAATTATTTTGATTAATTGATAAGGGGTTTTAAGTTAAGAGTCTAATTTTTATCCCTGCAGATTTTTTTTCAGTTTCTGACCTTCAGCTTTGAATCCTCACTAACTTCAGGAAAAAAAACACAAATCAAAAAAACCCCAAAACCAGTTGTGTTTCTGTATTTATCATAATTTATTTCTCAAAGATGGAAGGATCTGATTCCAATTAATTTCATGTGAGAGTCAGGCTAGGCATTTTTTAGTACCTATATTTATGACTGTAATAATCTCTATGTGTATTTGTTTGTAGGTTTGACCCCATTGCATTAAGTAGAATCATCCTATAGTTGCACGGCCTTATTGTTGCCTGCCCATGCTAGAGAGCAATTACTATTTACAGCAGAGACTAATAGTGTCAATGTAATGGGAACTTTGAGAGACACCACTTTCTTCCCACTATCTTACTTACTATGGAAAGAAACGCTTCCACAACCGGGTAACTTTGTGTTGCTTGCTGGTGAGGGGGTCATTTCAGTTCAGAGATTAATTTCCTGCAGACTTGTGGAAACCCCATAGTCCATTCATAGCAGATTCTTATCTTGGTATTTGGACTCAAATTCTTCCAATAGTTCTTTATGTTCAGTCACACACCTCAGATTTCCAGCTTCCCTTGGCACTCCCTGCCTCATTCCTTTTTAACTTGTTTCTGCAAGGTTTTCCAGGCCATATCTGCAAAATTAAAAAAAAAAAACCACACAACCAAACAAAAAAACCCCAACCAAACCAAACAAAACAAAAACTACACAAAATGAACAAACAAACAAACAAAACCAAAACCCAACAAAACACCAAACAAAAAAAAAACCAACCAGGGAGCTGATATAAGGAATTTTAATATAAATAAATTTAAAGATAGCTAAAAAAAACCATGTTAACATGATTTCCTGTTTCAATTAATGACATCATGAGAGATGATACTGTGGTACTACTAAAATCAGGAATTACAGACCATTTGCATTAAGTCTGGAATATGTGGGTGTAACTGTGTGGTCTGCAGGGTATATTTGATTCCACCTTCAGCAGGAGCACTAAAAGAAGATGAACACTAAAAATTGTATTTCTTATCTCCCACATACCAGGTTAATTGAGGCTCTTAAGCTATCTGTGATACTGCTTTTTCTTTAGCTCTACGTATTTAGATGATATGGAAAGTGTTTTGGTTGTGTTTTTTTAGTAAATATTTATTACAAATGTGGATCTTATGGAATTAACAAATAAGTGGTATTATTTAATCTTTGGCTTTAATATTGGGCTGTAATGTGAACCAGGAATAACTGGGTGTGGTCAAAATATCAGCATTTTCTTAGCAGAATTGGGGTCTTGTTTTCTAAAGAGAGTGAGCACACCATAAAAACTCACAACCTACAAAAAACACAAAACCACTCCTTACACAGAATCACACAGAATCAAGCAGGTTGGAAAAGACCTCTGAGATCATCGAGTCCAACCCATGACTCAAAACCACCCTGTCAACTAGACCATGGCACTCACTCAGTGCCACATCCAGTCTTTTCTTAAATACCTCCAGGGACAGTGAATCCACCACCTCCCTGGGCAGACCATTCCAATATCTGATCACTCTCTTTGTAAAGAATTTCTTTCTAATGTCTAACCTAAACCTCCCCTGGCACAGTTTAAGACCTCTTGTTCTACTGCTGATTGCCTGGGAGAAGAGACCGACCCCCACCTGGCTACAACCTCCTTTCAGGTAGTTGTAGAGAGAGATGAGGTCACCCTGAGCCTCCTCTTCTCCAGACTAAACAACTCCAGCTCCCTCAGCCTCTAATTGGACTTGTAAATGAGTCCCTTCACTAGCCTTGTTGCCCTTCTTTGGACACTCTCCAGCCCCTCAACATCCTTCCTGAACTGAGGGGCCCAGAACTGAACACAGTACTCCAGGTGTGGCCTCACCAGTGGCGAGTGCAGGGACAGAATCATTTCCCAGGTCCTGTTGGCCACACTGTTTCTGGTACAGACCAGGATGCCATTTGCCTCCTTGGCCACGCAGGCACATTGCTGGCTCATGTTCAGCTTTCTGTTGATTAGAAACTCCAAGTTCCTCTCTGCCTGGTCACTCTTTAGCCACTCTGCCCCCAGCCTGTAGCGCTGCAGAGGATTGTTGTGGCACTTATTAAACAACATACCCCTGGATTTAGCCCATTTATACAGCCTGTCCAGATCCCTCTGCAGAGCCTTCCTACCCTCCAGCAGACTGACACTCCCCCCACAGCTCGGTGTAATCTATCAAAACATTATGTGGCTGCTTTTCATATTTTCATAATAAATGAAAACTACAAGACCGTTTTTCTCGCTTAACTTTCAAAACCATACAAGTGAAAAAATAAAATTCTTATAATAAAAAATGTTCTGGTGAAAATCTTTTTTGTTGGATAGCAGCCACTGAATAAAAATACAGTGATATATTTCATACTAGTTTTAATTCTAGGAGTCGTAACAAGAAAACAATTAAAAGCATGGTGAACAAAAAAGTGCAAGTAATCTTGTTTTTACTTCCTTGCAAAAACATCTCTCATCTATAAACCATCAAATGTCACCACACCTTTCTTATAATGGTAGGAGTAAGTTTGATACCATGGGTGCCATTTTATTATTAACAATTTTGTTTATTATTTGACATCCAATTTTATAGATGGAAAGAATCTTCTTTAAATAAGAGTTTCCAGTGTGATCCAGAAGAGGTAGTATTTAAATTTTGATACATGAGGCATCTAATTCATTTCATTGATCAGCGAACCCAAGAAGACTCTTGTTATTATGACATGGAAATACTCATTAAATGTGAAGGATTCTGCAGTGCACAGCATTATTCTGAGCATTTTGATAGTGTGATTCAGTTCAGAATTTTGTTCAATGGGATTTCTGAGGGAGGATGTTATCAAAAAGTTTATTAACAATCCAAAATTATTAAAGTGTATTTCTATCTCTTTAACATTTTATACACCAGCTGTATTCTTCAAGTGTTACTAAAAGAATGAGAGTTCTTCTTTGTTTTTTTCCCCAGTCTGGCTATTTTAGGAATGTGTGGGCAAGGGAAAGGAATTAACTAATGAGAATCTTCCTTTGCCTCACAAGCTGCACATTTTTAACCTTACGCTTTGCCTCAGTTAGTAGTATAGTCTGTTAAAGTCCGTATCTCTGGAATTCAATCTCTATAAAAATTGCAGTTCCCTCATTCCAAGTTGTGCTGAGATTTGTTGCACAGAGAACTGAGGTGTTTCTTCAGGTTAGGTCTGAGATCTTTTGACAATAATGATGCAGTAAGATTCTTCTGAAAAGACCAGCTGTTTTGAAAAGCCCAGTGCTAAAGAAAAATTTTACTGTGTGTGGTTGACAAACCTGAATGGTCTCACAAATAATATCCACAGAAGGTGTGGTCGTATGAGGAAGAAAGGTGGAGGAGACCATGTGGCAAGACAAAAGTAGGCCACATGGTAAATGCTACTAAAATAAGCTAAAGCATGCTTAGTCCATATTTTCTGCAAATGCCAATCTAAGGGCTACAGATCTTACAGTAACACATAAAGCATGCCATTGCTATAGAAACTTCTTAGCATCATGTTAAAATATTCCTTTCTGTACAGACGTGATTAGACTGAATTTCTGCTGGGGAAGGAATGTTCTTCCACAAATCTCTTGGAGTTTTCTTATTTTTGGTCGTTTTGTCTCTCAGTGGCTATATTTTTCTTTGATTCATCTTTTTTAATGTTGCAGCATGTTCTCAGTTCACACTAAAAGGTTTATACTCTTCTGATAATTAGCTCTGCTTTTATTTGCTGTAGGGAATGAATCCATTTAGAAAATGCAGACAAAACTTTTGCACTCTCCACAACATTTAAGAAAAAAATGAAGATGTGAAACTAGAGAACTGAGGTTATCACAACTACTGAAACTGTAAACCAGAAATGTATTATGTAACGTTTGCTGCACTGTGAAAAAAAAAAAAAAGGGGGGGGGGACCTCTGAGAGAGTTTAATTAAAAACAAACAAAAAAAAATAATGGAAGGAAAAAAAATGCCACTGAATTTCCTGTTTTACCATAGTTCTATCTGTATTTTTTGACAGGTTGAAGATTATTAAAAATTGTCTTGTACATGTTTGAATTGTGGCTGATGCTTGTTCCCATGTTTGCTTTCAGATCAGTAATTTTGCCTTTATCTGGAAAATCATGTCTATGTTACCACAGGAAAGACATCTTAGAAAGAGATCTTTGCATTTTGTCCAGCAGGGAGATTTCTAAGAAATATGTTAAGGTCACAAGACCTGCAGTTAAAATACCTTTATTCCAATCTGAGTGGGATTCCTATTTTTAAAGTCATAGATGCCTCCAGAGCTGCAGCCACTGCTGCAGTAACTCTAGCCTTTTTTTGCTGATAGTGGGTTTTTACTCACCACGTCAAAGGAAATCTTGAGTATGGTTTATCTCACTGTAAAACAGGCATCTGTAAGAGGAAAGGTGTCTCATTATTTTCCATATATCTTCCTGTAGACCTGTAACTATATATACTATCTTTCAATAAGTAATATTGGTTACCATCAGGAATGCCACTGGATAAATATTTGAATTTTGGATATTTCAGTAAATATTTTTGCATTTGTATGTAAATACTTAGTATCTGTGCTGGCAATGCAAACAAAAAAGAAATCTCATGAGTTTGTTTGCAAACTTTTGTCTTGTATATCCTTACCATGCTATAAATATTTATATATTTATGATTTTATATGTCCTTGAACATACTAGAGGGTGACCACTGGATAGAGAACTAGGAAAAGAAATTATTATTATTATTATTATTATTAATTATTATATCAGTCAGCCAGGAAAACCCTTAGTTTGTAGATAATATATTTCATAATTGCAGAGTAATAAATTAAATCAGATATCCGTTTCCTCAGCACTTTCTAAGAATAAATATCCATCAGATCCTATCTCTATAGGACCTTGAATATTTCTCTTAATGTCTCATTGCTCAGGATCAATTCAGTAAAGCTAAAAGTACTTAAGTGAGCTTTGACTATATAAAGAGCTTACTATTTTTTTACAGCCTTAGTGTTTTGAGTCCCCTGAGGCTGTCCAGTTCATTTAATATCCTAGAGAGTCTTTTCTATATTTCTACAAGCCTAAAAGCTACAATCCAATTGAAAAGAATACTCTAATAGAATACAAATAGGCTCTATAATAGATGCCACAAAGAGAGAAATAGAGTCATATCCCAGTGAACATCCCACTGCATCAAAGTAGAGATGACACTTGACTGACACTAATCATTCTTTCATACATCTAAAAAAGCATATGATGCTCTTTGATGATGAGCAGAGAATAATCATGTCAATCCTTGTCCTGGAGGTTTTTCACTTTGAAGAGGCAGATTAAATATTTAGTAAAACCTTAAAAGTTTTAATTACAGGGTCTAAGAAATAAGAATTACTATTGCCAGTCTTAAGAATTATTACTAATATTTTAATTTTATTGTCCTGCCTAAAGAAACCTTACTTTTTCTTATTAGGTATGTTTTGTTTTCATCAGATATATGTACTTTTTCCTGTATTTTATAATTTCTTTTTTATTTTTCCCTCAGTAGAATCCCTGTAAAGATGTTTTCCCACTTGTTCCATTCAGTTTTATATATAGAATCAAGATGGAATCAGAGTTGAATTGCTAAATTGAAATATGATTAAAAAACCCAAAATCTCTGAAAGATTCCAGATGCTTTTTTCAGCTGAATTGGTTTTGCCGTGGGGGTTTTATTTTTCAAGGCAGCTGTAATGACAAGTTTTTAATTCTTCATGAACAAATCTTTACACTTTGAAGAGCTGAGAGGACTTTGACACAGACTGATTCCATAATTTCCACTTTGTTGAATTGATTTTGTAAACACTGCGACACTGCAAATAGAAAAGTGCTTCTGACCTTAGCAAACCTCTGTCAACATCTGTCAAAGTGTCAGAGGAGAAAAGAGAATCCCACCAGCACAACTTCTGCCTGCCCACTGTGTCGTTCAAACGATACTTTGTTCCATGACATGTGAAAAGAAAGTTGCTTCACCATCCTTCTAAAAGACATGCTGAACAAATACACATTGGCAGTATCTGGTCTGATCTGTGGACCTGAGATGTTTCACCCATGTCCCAGTTTCACTGTGGCTGGTCATGTGCACAGGCTTTCCAAGACACTCGGGGGCCTGTGTAATGCCATCATCCTTGCCGGTGGGTGCTCGGAGACCAAAATGCATCACGGATGTCATTACTTGTTGTAGAGTTATTAGGTATATGCATCTCCTATTTGGACAGGTTCATATTCCTTCTCTTATTCCATATCCAAACTGATAAAGGAAAATGTTCATGGCTGAAAAACTAAACCAAACCAAAACCACAAAAACAAATCAGAATGAAAAAACCTAAAACCAACCAAACACCCCCCCCCCAAAAAAAAATAGAAGATGAGTTAAAGAGTTTAAACTGCATAATAAGAAGCTGAAATTTGATGAGTGATTTTGCCTCTCATCTTTCAATATGGTATTCAGAGTATTCCCTATAGGAGCAAAAAAATGACAGATTTGAGGTTGTGTCATTTCTGCAAACAACTTTTTATGATCTTCATTCATAAACTGTTCTCTCTCTTACTCTATATTCTCTGTATTTTTTAATAGGTAGTCAGTACAAGTAAAGGTTTTACTTTTATCTTATAAACCAAGAAATCTATCATTGCACAGAGTTTAGCACACTGTCCTTGCTTGGCACTATGGAGGGTTGTAACAGTTGTCCACAGTCTTCCTAGAAGTTCTGTAACTGTTATTATTTCTCTTTCAAGATTTGGTTTTTATAAAAATTACAGTTGCCTCAACATTGAGATGGGGAAACATCTGAGGAGATGTGTAAAATGTGATGAAAAAAAAGTGTGGCAAGGTTTGAGACAATATGAGACTAAGTTGCTTGAAACGCTAATAGTCTTACAAAACGTTTTCGATGCTTATTGTTGCTCAGCCTTAGCAATAGAACTGAAGGAAAAAATGTAATCCAAGCAATCAAAATTGTATCCCTTAAGCTACCTAAAACCCAAAATCAAACAAAGGTGGATTATGACAGGAAATGAAGAAGAAATGTTTGCATTTGAGTAGAAAGAAGGGCTGGGAGGGCTAGGAAATGAGAAGAGGATGAAGTAGTACAATGTACCTAATGAATCTTCTTTTACAAAGAGGATTTCCTTTATTTCTCTCTATAATAGGTAAGGATAACATATAGAATGAAGACATATTTTAAGAGCCTAAGTATATAAAAGAGTTTCCTTGGTTATAAATGAACGCCAACTGTAAGGAATTCTAGGAGATTTAATAGTTGTGACAGGATAAATCAAAGTTTTAAGAAAGTGGTGTACACAGAACAATTGAAAGAAAATCAATGAATGATTCTTGCCTTCCCACTATAGACTTCCAAAATAAGTGGTTGTAAAGTATAACTTTGTCTTTGCTAATGAGCAATTTAATTGCCATTCCTTGGAATATGTACCTGCTCAAAACAAAATCATGTCTCCAGGTGAATTACTAATGACTTTTATTAAAGCATTTTTTTCAAACTGACTTTTCTCATCTCAGTGCTTACAGCAATTAAAAAAAAGAGTCTTACCATTTAGCTCCCAGAAATATTTCAAGTGCTGGTACCCACGGCAGGGTGAGCTGTTAGTGCCTTTTGATGCTCTGAGGGAATTTACTATGAGTTTCCACCTGAATTCCAAAAGTGGTGCATTTTAAAAAATTAATTTCATTACTGGCATTCTTTCATTTATCTAATTTGTTAATAAAAATGCATGTGTTTGTGCTTTTTTTTTTCTGAAATGCATAATCCTTTATTATAGTCTTGTTAATTTGGAAAATGAGAATTGGGGAAAAGATATTTCAGAAAGTGAAAATCATCTTAATGCTTTACACAAAGGAGGTAATGAAAGAGGTGGATGGTTGGGCTTTGTCATTAACTCTTATGAAAACTTACTGAGACTAATACACACAGGCTGTAATAAAAGGCTTGGAGGCTGAAATATCAGTGTTTCATCTTGCTGTTTTCCTTCTTTCTAGAACGCACTGTGCAAATATAATTATGTGATTTTTTTTAAGTTATCCTTAAAAGTGAACCCAAATTTTCGTGCATGCTAATGTACTTAGGCAATGTACATTTTGCTTGAATCAAATAATTTCTCAAATATCATTTGATCAGCTTGATGTTTCTTTTTCAAGTGTTTTTATTGAAGGCAGAGGTATACTAAATAGTGTTTCTGGTTCCTGCCAAAATATAATTTAGAGAGAAACTGATTTTTAAGTTATTCTTTACATTGCTGAGAATTACAAATCTTCATTGAAGTCACTAGAATTTGAGCAAGCTCACGTCCCTGAAGTAAAACTCAAGCTATTGCATACTCATCACTAACTTGTTCCTACCTTTTGGGACCATTACTCTGTAGATTGTTGCAGTTCTGTTGTCTGCTTTTTTGATATTGTTTCTTCATTTTTTGCTACCCTAATTTGCTGAATAATTCAGAATCCCGTAGTGTACCTCCCTTGGCATCCTTCAGTTTAGTGATGGAAGGTGTAAATTTTGAGTTTAAAACCATTTCCTATGTTGAAGTTGTTTCTATTTGTCTTAGAGTTATTCTAGATAGACTTAATGATTTTGGAATTATATGTTTAATGCAGAGCTTTAACGTTCTGATAATTAGCAGCAATTTCCTTAATGTAATGGTAATCTTAAACACAAGTCTCTGTGGGTTACTTAATAAGAGGGAAAATTTTCAAAACAGTAGCTAAGGGCAGAGCAGTAAATAACTACTGCTGTGCCCAGATTTTCCTACATTAGCAACAACATGTGCAAATGCTTTTTTTGGTTTGTTTCTGTATACTTACCAACCTTACACTTAACATACAGAGTGTCTTTCTCTAAAATAAAGTAGCTGACTTACTTTAAGTAATGCTGTTATAAAGTGCCATTGAACTGTTTGTACTCAGTCATTATCAGACTGGTGATTGACAGACGTACCAGAGGACACATGTGTTCATTCATAACTTACATCTTCATGGCCTTATTGGACTTCTCGGCTGGTCTCCTTTTTTTCTTCGTGTCATCATGAAGAAAAGATAGGAAAGAGAAGAGAATAAACAAGGAAACAAAGGAAACAGGAGAATGGGAAAAAAAATGTTAACTTAAAATTCAAGTCTTGATGAAAAAATCATGACTTAGTTCACTCTTTGAGTCATTTTAACACTTTTGATAATTTGATACTCTGTGTGCACTTATCTGATGTAAAGCTTTTTTCTTCTGGAATGAAATATAAGGTCAAACTCTGTAGGGTTAAGTTATTCTTTTCAAGTAACTTAAACAATACTCTTTTAGGAAGTTTTAAGAGAAAATCAGTGAGAAATGAAGAAAGATAGAATTTGTCATGTACTTTGAAAACACATTTAGGTGAAGGAGACACAATAATTGCATTTTTATTTAAAGAGATTCTGCTATACAGAATAAGTCTTCAGTTTTATTGTATTTTATTGTACTTTTGTTTCCAGATATATATGTAGGACTTAATCCTAGGAAGTGAGATCTTTAAAAATAAGCAAGTATTGTGTATACTGCAGTGCAGAGGTAGAAACAGCTCAAATCTATAAGGAAGGTGCTCAGATCCTGCTCAAAATTGGAGTCATTCTCAAGCAGTGAAACCAAAATAAATAATATTAGAATATCAGCAAAGATATTAATTGTTCCATGATTTGGAAATATGAAGATTCATAGAAAAGGTAATTAAAATATGGACAAATAAGGAAAAGTTGTTACGTTTCTTCATCTCCTGTTTCTTTGATGTACATGTAAAATGCTGGACTGCACTCCACTCCTTGTTGAAAAAAGGAGAAAGCATGGAAAGAACACACCACATCATGGAATACTTCATCTTTAAACTACTTGTACAACCATGAAAAGGCTTTAATGATGATATCACACCAAGGAAAGTAAAACTTCATTAAGAAGATCAAGTTTAATATTTAGTGTCATTTGCACACCATGAAAATACATCTGATTCTAAACCAAGAATAAATGCCTGAAAAGTAAACTGCCCTCCTGAAATGCTCCTGTAGAACAGAGGGATTGCCATGCATCAAAAGCTAGAGAAAAGAGCAGTGACAGTTGAAGTCTCATTTTGCTCATTTTATACTATTTTTCAGTGCTTTGAATAAAATATATCCTGTTTAAAAGATTCTGGATGGTTACAGCTTGCCAGGAAGATCCAGTTTTCAAAGGAACAGGAGGAGAGAAGTCCTTTTCCTAATTGTTTAAGGGTGCATGTAAAAAGAGTTTTACTGCTCTCAAAAGTCTGAAAGGTCCTGCAGAAAGAGGAGTCTTTTGATACAGTGAATCTAGAAAGTATGTTATTGGTATTAATAATAAACAGCTAATATTTTTTTGATGAGTCATTTGAAAATATTCTGTCTCTGATTAAAAAGCCCTCAAGTATATTTGCTTTGAAGAGTCCTAGAATATTTAACAAATGTTTTCATTGCCTCCATCCGCTTGGTAAGCTCTGCTTCATTTCCTGTGGCTCTGCTGAAATAAATATCTCATGCAAATGAACCAGGGAAATATTTTGAACCCAGTTCAGAACACGAATAGAAGGAGAGGTGCAGATCACGAACAAAATCTGTGTTTCATTTCTGTTTCATTGCAAATGCAACGAGGGAAATTGTCTCATAGAAGAACCTTTATAGTTGCATCTGGAATATTTAGTGCATTGTTCTGAAAGAAAGTATATTCATAAGAAGTTTCTTTGCAACATCTTGTAATGTAAAATCACATACTGCTCTTTCATGCTTTGGAGCCAGTTCCTAATATTGTTCTCACTCTGCTAGAAATGTAGGCTTGAGAATAGTGGTGGTCTCTGCTGCATAGCAAAAATATTAAACTCAGCTACAAAATTAAAGGAATTTTAAGACAGAGAGAAATCCTTCCCTTTGCTTTCTTTTTAGTATCCCCAGATGAATTAATGAGGATATTGAGCTTACTAAGTTATACCTTCCCCCTCAAGTGTTCAGAAGAGAGGCTATAAACACTTTAGATCATTCTTCAGATGAGACAAGCATGAGAAAGATTCTGAACTGCAATGGAATGAAATAATTAAGAAATAATTCCCCTCAGACTATCGGAAAGCAGATAAAAAATCACCTGAATATGAATATTAATTTTCCAGTATAGCTAGGCTTATAGACCTACAGATCTAAACAGGTTAAGGTCATCTTAGAAGTAATTCTGCCATTTTCTGACAGTGTTTATTGCTCAGCATGATGTGCTGTCAATGCAAAAACATGCCCTTTACTGTTAAGTTTTCCTCAACGATGGCTCCTCACCTCAGCCTGACCTTTGGCTATGTTCAACCCATAGAGGGCAGTGACGTGCAGTTAATAATAACTTTTCAGGGCCTTAAATGAAAACACCGTTTGGTTTTGGTGGTCTTGGTCTGTATTTTTGGAAAGAATCGAAAATTTTTTTTAGGTGCTCTGTCATTAACATTAGACTTTGAGAATTTCTCAGGTTTAGGGAATTATAAGGTACAGACTTTCAAAATAGGTTGTAAAAACTATGTTCTGAGGAACTTTCCAAAGTTTTTTTCCAGAGGTATTGCTTGCTAGTAGTCTGCACTAATAAATAGTGGACCACATGCTGGGAAGAAATAAGTCCAAAGTAGAAATACATGTGTTAAACTAGGAAATGTTCTCCTCCTGCAGCCTGTGGTCAGCTCATTCTATAAAGCTTATAGGTATGACCCGCAAATAATCCTCATTAATTCTTTCTGTCTGCATCATGCCTACATGCAGTGAGACTTCTGCAAGGTAACTGGAAAATGAGATTTCCACCCTGAGAGACAGACAATGCAATCAGCCCCCACACATACAGACACCACTGATAGTATCCACCAAAACCACAGGTCTTGGTAATCAGCCTGTTGGAACATAGAGTTTGACTGGGCCTTTTGCCTTCAGCCAACCCAGGTTGAAGAGCAATCTAGACACTCAGTATGAGCAGGAGTCAGTAGCAGAATAGCCTCTTAAAAACAGAATGAAAGGCAACACTGTGGCCTCCAGCCTCCCCTACCCTGAGACACATTTCTTCTTGTTATTTTACATATCTCTCCTTTACGTTAATGCATATATATGGCTGTGAAAAAGACTGAAATATTTCTGGATGCAATAGGCAGGTCAAAGCACAGACTAATTTTTTTGCTCCCTCAGGACATATTTGTGTTTGTTTTAGAAGCAAATGGATTCCAAAGATATGAAAGAAATGCCAAAGCACAACAC
Organism: Myiotriccus ornatus; assembly: GCA_036023395.1. Taxonomy (NCBI): domain Eukaryota; kingdom Metazoa; phylum Chordata; class Aves; order Passeriformes; family Tyrannidae; genus Myiotriccus; species Myiotriccus ornatus. The sequence continues at coordinate 18,737,309 of JAYRBT010000082.1, read as the reverse complement.
AGATTAAATGGCTGGAAAATGCAGAAAACAAAACAGTAATTCATGAAATGGAGTCTGCAAAGCTTACAAACTCTGATCCTCTCATGACAAGGATGTATCATGAAAAAGTGTATAGCTTCCACCCCTGAGCCAAGGCAGCTTCACTGTCTGGGCCTGGGAGAGGAGGAGGGCCAAGCTTCCTGCTTGTCTCTCCCTTTCCCACCTCTCCTTGGATGTTTCAGGCAGACAGTGTGTAGGGTTTATGTCTTTGAAGGGGCTTTGCACTCTGGATTGGAACAGCCTTCATGCAGTTATGCAGCAGATGAGGATGCTTTTCATTTTGGCATGTAGAGCTATAGTTGAGCAAGTGAAAAATCAGCTTTTCATGCTTTATGAAGTGCTGCTGTTGTATAGGAACTCCTACTGTGAAACCCAGACAGGAAGAGAAATGTCTCTTTTGTATTTTATTTGTGTACTCATATTCAAGAATTTGTGAAGTGCACAGGGACTGCCATAAATTTTCTATCTGGAAAAAGTTATTCCTAAGAAAAAGTATTTCCATGTCTCACTGTATAAAACAAATGCCCCAGAGCCTGTAATTGCATAAAGATTTGATGTTTTATGGCTATGATGCCATATACAAATTGACTGCTACAACATTTTTATGTGGTTATTTCTAAAGATATATGTGATCAGTATCCCTTGTTACTTGCAGCATCCTTCACCCAGAAACTGATGTGATAAACATAACACAAGCCTGAACAGAATGTCATGTAATAAAATACAATGTGAAATCAGTCAAAATTTAGCTAACAGCACACGAGGCCCATACTTTGGTTAACTGTGCAACATTTAACATTTCCAGATTTTACATAAATATTTATATCTCTGTATTTTAAAAAGCTCCACTAACTTCCATTCATCCAAACTTAAATACAGGGAATTGTTTTATAGATTTGGGCTTAATGTTTGGAAATATATAAGTTTTGAATTTTTCTATCTTCTTTAAATGTATAAATGGAAAGGAAGTCCCTTATCATTTATTATTATTATTGTTATACATTTCATTTTAAGTTTCCTAAATTCACCACTAATACACAGCACTGAGCTACTTTTGTAAAATTGATCAGTAATTTAACATAAATAATATTTTAATATTATTAATATTAAAAAAAATTATCAAGTGCAGACAGAAGAGGCTCTAGATACAACAAATGGATTAAAAGTGCTTCTTTACTAAGTTTTGTTTTTGTATTCTGTGTTGGAGACCTTAAGACCAAATGTAACTCATTGTAACCATCCATTTTATTCATGTCATGAACAGGTGGAAGATGTTTGCAGACTAAACAAATTACCTCAATGATAAGTAATATTCTTTTGGAGGTTATTAAAAATATAAGAATCAATGTTATATATATTGCTGAGTTGCTGGAATAATTAAGTTAAATTGTTGAATACATATTTGATGGACAGGAATAATAGAAGTAACATTAAAATAGATTTGCCACATCGTTTTACCACTGTTAAAATCAACTTCCACTACTGTATCTACTCTGAGTACAGTGTTAATACAGAGTCTTCTAAGCTGTGCTTCTACGTTGAAATGTTCTTGGAAGTTTTAGAAAAGGTCTTATGCTCGTTCTGATTCCACTTCCCCTTAACTGCATTGATTATAGGCTCAAAAGGGGCTTCTTCAATGGAACAGGCTCCCTGGGGAAGTGGTCAAAGCAGAAAGCCTGTCTGAATTCAAGGAGTATCTGGACGATGCTCTTAGTCATGGTGTAGTTTTAGGTAGTCCTGCAAGAAGCAAGGATTTGAATTTGATGATTGTAATGAGTCCCTTTCAACTTGAGATAATCTATGATACTATGATTCTATTAAAAAAATGGGCCTCTGGTGTGATGGCACATAGAATCAGGAGTCTCACTGGGAGACGTACACTGAGAAAATGAGAAAATGAAGAAGTTGTCATCAACTCTGCAAAGCACCAGTGAGATCCTGTTATATTATTTTCACTTTAATGGACTGTGTCTTTAAATGGATTTAAATGGCTTTAAACTATGGAGATGTAACTGAAGAAGCAATGCCTAAACTCTCCCCTGGTACTTGTAGTGTTCAGACATCATGACTTATAAAGGGGTGCTATTACCACTGGTCCAGCATCATTAGTTATGTGCAGAAATAGTTATTCAGCTGGATATTTATGGTTTTACACAGTTAAATACACATTACATATGCAGCTACGGAAACTCTTCCCTGTGATTTTTTTTTCCTACTTAATATTTTAAAGTTGTCATTGTCTTCAAAAATTGTTTTACAGTTAATTATGATATTCCAGGACACCCTTGCCAAGGCATATTTCAAATGTCTCTATGCTTTAGTAGGTCTGAGGACTTCCTTCTAAAAGATATCAACAATTCTATGAGTTCCCTGATTTAAAAACAACTAATGTAATATTTTTGTGCATGCTTGTCTGAACTTTCTTATTCAGAATATAATGCCTAAAGCAGCAAGATTCATTTTCTCATCATAAATATGCATAAGACAATCTTATTAACATAAATCTGATCTAACAGGTTCACCATGGATAAAGAAATGTAATTAATTTTCCTCTTTGCTTATTTTACTGCTGTCTCTATTTTCCCTAGATTTTGCTTGTTCATGTACTATTGTCTTAGAACCTTTGTTATGCATTGTATTTAGCTGTTGGATGCATCACACAGTGCTTTCTTAACCCTAGCTGGGGGACTACTGGCTTTTGATAAGAAAAGAGTAGAAAAAAATTTTCTTATTTACAGTTTGGATGATTATTCACACAGTCATAAAGAAAAATGAATTTAGACATATACAGAACTTTTGCAAATATTTACTTTTGATGTTGTCATATATATGTGTAATCCTTTCACAGCAAGTGAAATTGGTTCATCTGCATTCTAATATTACTATTAAAAAATGAAGTATGTTGTTTGATGCTGACTTGCCAGTTAGGTAATGTGATAGGATGTTTAAAGAAAAGCTTTCAAATATATTAGCATACCTGAAAGGCAGAAAGCTCCTATTTACTTCCAAATAAACTGTACTAAATTTGTCATCTTCCTTTTGTTTTTCCTCCCTTATATCACCATTGCCACAACTTTTTAAAGATTCTACTTTAGATACACTAATTTTAAAATGGTAGAGTAGCCTTGCATACAGTAATATATTCTAAAAGCAACAGTATTATATAAAGTTAAATACAACTCTACTAAAATAGATTGTTTTGCAGTTCAATCATACAAATAGTAATTTCTCTACCGAGACTCTGTCTATTGATGGTTATGCCACTCCCCGGGCCGATGGAGCTCGTTAGCCCTGTAAGGCAATCCATCTACGTCCTGAGGACCTCACTGCCACTGTCCAAGCTTGCTTGGCCCCGCAGATGAACCTTAGGATTAAAGGGTGGGCTCAGTTCCGAGCACACTGGAACTCACCTAAAAAATCCAACACGCAGG
>JAYRBT010000082.1:18689417-18733739 GCA_036023395.1 Myiotriccus ornatus | reverse complement strand
GCAGATGAACCTTAGGATTAAAGGGTGGGCTCAGTTCCGAGCACACTGGAACTCACCTAAAAAATCCAACACGCAGGCTGGAAGGTGTAAAGACCTTCCCCAGTTCTTTGTTCGCGAAGACCGGCCATTATTATATAATCATCTCGTTTCACTACCTTTCCTGTTATCCTAGCAAAGCATCTGTTTACCAGTTGTTGACAAAACTCAATGTCTCCCAATCTTCTTTCTGTTTGGCTTTGTTTGTTTTCTCAAAAAAATTTGTATTTGATAATCAATACTTAACGTGTATCTTACTATATATATTTTATTAAAATTTCAGACTGATGATGGCATTGTGAAAATATGGAGTGAATCAGGAAGTCATGGTTATGAGTGGAACAAAGTTGAGTTACACCTGGGGAAGCTGAGGAATTTTGAAGTTATCTTTGAAGGCATTCGCACCAGAGACTTAGGAGGAGGAGCAGCAATAGATGACATAGAGTTCAACAACTGCACCACAGGTAAGTACAAGAGAGAAGTTTCTAGAGGGATGTTACATGAGATGTAGGAAGTTCTTGTTTGGTTTTAATTAATTTGTTCCCACTCCTAGTTTAAATACCTTTTTCTGCTCATGCAGAAAATCTTGTATTAGTGCAGTGTTTGCTAAATTATGGCAGAAAAAGCTGTGAAATGGTTAAGTTTTTGTTTCCTTAATTTATTTGGTTTTGTGTAAGAAGTTTCCTTCTTTAATTCATTGGTAAGTTATTGAGCCTCTGATGTTGTGTATAATCATTTAATATAAATTATGTTAGATTATATCATGTGTAACCTGTGGTCTGTGTGTTTTATCATAAAGGCTCTTGTCATAAAAATGAGTGGAGACTACAAATGAACCACTGTCAATATTCTTTTTCCCAGTTCAGTTGAAGTGTTAAAGGCCAGCAAAATAAAGAAAACCTTTGACTCCCTCACAGGATACTCACTCTATTTAATTCACTTTTTTGTGGACATGGGCTAAAATAGGAACAGTGTTGACCCTTATTAAAACAGAACAACAAACCAAAGCAAGCAAAAAACCCAAACAACAAACCAAAACAAGTAAAAAACCAAACTCCCTCCCAAAACAAAACCAAAAACAAACCTCCAACGAACAACAACAACAAAACATAAAAAAAACAAACAAAGAAGACAAATACTGAGTGGATCTTGGCCTCTGCCAAGAAAGAAAGTAGTCCTTCTATCTGGTAGGAAAGTGACACAATATAAGTGGATTTTTTGAGTGAGATGATCATTACTGATGACACATATCAACACTGTAGGAGTTTTGGGGAAGTTGTTTGGGCAAGCTTTAATCTTCTGCCGTAGACTGGATGCCCATTATCAACTGAGTATGAAAAGTGATCTTCTAGAGAGCACCTTTCAACCTAGATTCATCTGAAAAAATGAAGATTTTGCATTCAGAAATTGTTGTGTTGTATAAATCAAAGAACGGAAACTGGATACAGCTTAGGACTTTCTTCAGAACTTAATTTTAATAAAACAGTAAGGCAGATGTACTTTTAAGAGCTCTTCCAAGCACATGAGCATTAACGATCCTCTTGTGCTTTTTACAAATATTTCATTGCCCCCATTGCTGTGCATGTGATTGTTCTCCAAGGAACAAAGGTAGATAGGTAAGGATGCCCTGGTAGGAGATGGTAGGTCAATATCCCTCTATCATCTTGAATTACAAAGTTGATGCTGATCTCTCTTGCAATTTGCTGCCAGCTGTGTTCACATGTATTAATTCATACCAGTGGGGTCTAAGTTAAACTACATTTCTGGGATTCGGTCCCATTTTGGGGCTACAACAATTTAGACACTTCATTTCACAGTCAGATTCACAATATATTCAGCAAATTAAAAACCCCAGGGTTTTTTTTTTTAAGGAATAAGTAATATCTCTGTTAAGTTCATAAAGATGGTATCAACATATCTTCATATGGCATAAAAATATTTCTTCTTACTCTTAATTCTGTACATTATATAATAACCTGAAAAAAGGGCATTGTATAAACACAACTGAAAACATTCCACAAAGTTGTCATTTCAAGAAAGGAAATTGTTTCAACAGGGATTTGGGAAGCTGTCGTATGAAGGATCTTAAATCTTTTAAAATGTTAAGACTGCTGAAGTTTACATTGCTTTTAGTCTATGGCCCTACAAATCTGAATGTTAACAGTGTTTTATAACCAGTGTTGCATTAAAATACCTTTGCAGTGAAATAGTTCAGAAAGTAGATACCTTTGCAGTGAAATAGTTCAGAAAGTAGCCTGGTTTATCACTTTATAGCAACTATTTGTTTTGCAGCACTGCTTCAACAAGAAGCTCTTTTGGGAAAGCAGTTGCACAATGTGCTCCCACTACTTTCACTTACAGCTTCAGCATAGTAATATTCCTGTGTACAGGAAAATTATTGTTTATGAAGATGTAGGATTCAGAGGAGGGTTTTTTCATAAAAGTTTGAAATGTGCAGTTGAAGCTCAATGTGGAAGACAAATTTTTTTGAGATTCATTTAAGAAAGTTGGAGACCCAAGATGCTAATCCTTTACAGAGCTGTCACTTGCATGGTCATTGTTTTTGCAGTCTAATAAGCTGCAGTCTTTATACAATCAGGAATCATTCACTTATAGCCTCTCTGGTAGTCTATGCTAGGTACAGCAAGGTTATCATTAAAGTTTAGGTGTATGTATCTGGTGGGAATGTGTTTATGCTTATGCCTTTGCTTATCAGCAGGATCAGAGGCCTGTCATATATTTGCTTTTTAACTGTATCTATGTGCATCTGTGCAAATGCATGTCTGTCAAAGAAAAAAACAAACAAACAAAACTTGAAAAACCAACCCACACCCCATCCCACCACTACCCCCAGGTTCTCCTGCCTGTATGATGATATTTAAGCTCAAACTAAAGTCAAAAGGGAATAATTTCATTGCCTTTAGTGCCTTTCACATTGGCTCTGTATATGATTTTTTGCCTTCTACTCCACAAGTTGAGACCTGCTTACTTAATTTTCTCAAGACTTTTGGTATGCTGACCTTCCTGTTGGCATGATGACATAAAGGAGCCTGGTCTGACCTTTCTCATTCTTGTTGTTACTGATTCTTTACCTTTGTAGAACAAACAAGCAAAATACATTTTCCCAGTTTCTCAAAAATAACATTTCCCATCTGAGTCAAGCCTGGGGCACTCAGGATAGAAAAAGCATGTCATCTACAGATTGCATTTTTTTTACAGCACAGGGTGAACAGTTTTATTGTGTCTATTATAAAAAAAGCTAAAAGACAGCAAACACAGTCTTACTGTTGCAAACTCAAGAAGAGGAGTAGCATACAAACCAGACAGGGGTCAGGAGCTTCTTATCAACAAAATGACTTGACTTACAGCACTTACCCATGAACTGCATTTTTAGGTGTAGAATTGCTGAGCTAGACACATGGCCAGGCTCCTCTAGGGTAAGAGAGTCCACTTTTGTATTTTCTACTGGAGCTTATAATGCTAAAGTAAAATCTGACACAACATTATGGATATTCTGGACATGTTAATTACATAAACAGGGCAAGAGACCATGCACAGAAAAACTTAGAAGATAACTGAAAATAATGAAAACTTTAATAACAGGTTTTAAATAGACAGAATGGAATTGAAATGAGAAAGCCTTAAATTGTATGGGGAAAAAAATGAATATTTCGCTGCTTCCCAGCAGATGGATTATAGTGTTGGAAATGAATGTTAGAGCAATTCTGGAGCTTTCAAATATTTTCGGATAGCCTCCTCCTCACATACTGTCCTTTTGGAAGCCATTGAATGGTATTCCTGGAACATGGTTTACAGTGTCAAAACAATAAAATAATTGCCTCTTTGCAGAAATTATGTGCTCAAGACAGTAAAAAGGGAAGAAAGAGGTAACTCAGGTGAGAGTCTTAACATGGGAATATCACATCTATTTCCTGAGGTGTAGCGAGATATTCAATGATTATAGCAGCATTTAATAAATCTAAATACTTATTTTATTGTACATGTATTTTCCTTCAGCTTGCTTCCATACAGTGTGTTACAGAAATATATATATAGCATTAGTATATAGCATTAGAGTATCTGCATGGAGGTGGATTAACTCTACAGAACTCTCTGCTCTTTACTTACATAGCTGTGACTCACACAGCTCATGTGATATGAGGATTTTCAACCAAACACAAAAAATATTTTCACTATTTGTTTTTAAAAATTCGGGTTGAGCAGAAAAGAAATTTTGTTTAAAATATAACAAAGCTTGCTTTTCTTGGCAGTAAACTTTTTCTTTCCCTTTCTCCTCATGTATTTGTATTCCTCCTCACCTACTGTTTATGGCAAAGACCATAGGTGAAGGTACTGAAATCCTTTGAACAACTTTACTTCCATGCCCTCATAAACAAGAAGCTTTGAAAGTCTCAGAAGAGAAATCCTTTCTCATTAGAATTCCATCCTAGCTTTGCAGATCAGGGATACAACAACTAAAACATCCCAGTGTTTGTGTGTGTAGGCCAGCTTTTTTATTTTTAAAGCAAGCCAGTGTTTTCTTTGAATCCTCTGCTATGTATCATGCAAAGCTTTACATTTAGTGGAGAGTTTAGTTCCTTCTGCTCAGACACTTGAGAAAAGTTCAAACTCATAACAGAAATATTCAGCACAAACCTAGACCTGAAGTGAGAGGTAAGGGAATTCAGACAGAGAAAGATATAGATTTGTGTTCAGACAGAATGGATGTCCAGTTACCCCTTTTTCTTGGTATTTTCTTTTTTCCTCCCTTCAAAATATTTTAATGATTCATGATGTCTTTCACTTGTTTTTGTCAGTATCAGGGTATTTTGATGTGGGGCACTGGAATCACATCACCTGGTTAAAAATTCTAAGTAAATGTGCTGAAATCAACGGTAAAATTCTGAATTGTTAGTCTAATATTTGGATTTTGCCTTTAGAGGGAAATTATTCTTCAATTTCATTGCGAGCCATCAGTTTAAAAATTGCTGATCCATATTGAATCTCCATTACGGAGAAAGAAAGATCATTTTAAGAAGTCTAGAACTTTGGGTAGCTTTAATTTAATTTGTGTTAGTGTAACAGAGATCAACATGAATGTACTTTATTGTGTGAGGGAAAATTTTACTGAACTCAGATCTCGTTACACTCAACAGAGGATACAGATATGCACAATTCGGTTCTAGACAAGAAATAATCTCCCTTTTGGCAATGTGAAAATCAGACACAGCTGCCTTCCAGAGGACATCCTGAATGCCCTTGTATGAAGGACTCAGTAGGGAAGGCAGTGTTCTCAGGAGAGATTTGGAGGAAATACAGACTCCCTCAACTCAGCTTGCCAGGGCTGCCACAGTTACACTGGGGGAAGAAGACATGAGATCCTGTACGAGTCACGTTATGCACAAGTGCTTAAGTAGCATTGAATATTAAGACTTTCAGAAAATGCATGAAAAATATAAATTGATTTTCACTGAAGAGGCCAATATTATATAGTCTGGATTCAGGGATTGAATTGCATTTGATAATCTCCTTTGAAAAGATTAAAAAATGGGAATAAAAAAGAGAAGTATTGCAGCAGCTTGAAAATCAGAATTCTCTAGTTTTTATCGCACTGTACAGAAGTCATTTACACACCTGTAACACTCTAGGGTTACTATTTCTGTTTGAGATTATGTAAAAAGTGTATGAGCTTAATCAAAAGATTTCTTCACCATCTTTTCTTTTTTTTGCTACTCTCAGATTGTTAGTAGAGAAATACATGAGGTTGTTTGCCACGTATTTTGAATAAGAGAAAGAAACAAGTTATAACTTCTACCTCATTTTTCATGAAAAAGCATCAGTGGCTTTTTAAGCTTCTATTTATCTTATGGGAAACTTTTGAAGAAGAGTTGCTGACTCCAAAGATGCTTTGTTTACTAGCATGTGGCTGTAATTTCCAGTATAAAATTAAAGTATCTTAATTTTGACATTTACTTCACATATTGCTTACTCTTCATATCTGATGTAGATTTCTTAACTCCACATATGGCCCCCAAATGGGCCACAAGAGAAGACTTTTTATGACTAGTAAAATATACAGGGTAGAGGTGGACGGACTTTAAATCTTTTTGTTTACTCACAGTCATTGTCAAAAAAGGTGGTACTAGCATGACCATTGTCCCAGCCTGAGCTCATTTCCACATGAAGTTACTGGGGAAGGTAGGCACCCTTCCAGTAGAGCCAAACTGAATATAGCAGTTAGTCTTCTGTAACCCATCATATGCTTCCATGCAAGATGACACCCATGATGAGTTTCACATCTGATGATGATTCTGCAGAGCCAGGGAGAGAAAGTGTCAGCTTGTTGCAGATAATTGCAGCCTGCACCGTGTGCTGTACTCCTTTGGTCTGACCCAACGACCCCTGTGGACCACATCAGAGCAAGTCCATGTATTAAAAAAATAAAATATTCATATGAGATGCTGCTAAGAAATCTGTGATAACTGGAGAAAAAATGCTTTTATTGAGTGGTTTGGATTTATTCCATATCACAGTGGAAGCAACAGCTTGACAGTCATTTTGTAGGGTAAATATCATTGAAAAGCTCTAAAAATAATCTGTTCAGCTGAACTTCCTGAGGCTCAATGTAGCTCTACACTGGAATTAAGATAAAGAAGAGACAGGGAGGGGAAAAAGGACCAAGGAGTAGAGACCTCATGTCAAACTGCTTCAGGAGATATTTTTATCTGCTGAAAAATGTTTAAAATTACTAAGAAATAGAATTTTTTGCAAAAGCATCACTTAATATTTTACCCATCTCCTCCCTTCTCTTTTACCACTTGCAGACTCCAAGGAGATAAAGCTATGTCTCTCTAGCACTGTGAGAGAGGGGAGGGAAGTGACATAAGTACTCCTAATATACACGACAATTTAAAAATCAAATAATAGAAAGAGGTGAATTTTAAACTATAATTTGAAAATATTCCTACTCAGAAAGGACTTAAACTTCTAAAAAAGACAAACAATGGGGAAAAAAATTTCTCATTTCCATTGACTATACATTATATGTTTCATTTCATACTCCTGACATGGTGGTGGTGGTGGTGTACTATTGAGTAAGTGCACGTGTTTCTCTTGCAGAGCAAAGATGAGACTCTTGCTAAACAGCAGCTCAGTGTACTTGGCCATGAGTTACACACTAATTTCCAAAACAGCTCAAGGTTTTGTTCACTGCAGTCTTTAACAACCATAATAATTTTGGATTCACACTATGCCTTTCAAAAGCACAAAGCACTGGCCAAACACAACCTTTGACAACCTGTGTCTGTAGTGTTGTAATACAGCATGGCAAGAGCATCTCTTCCTTTTGCTGTGTGATCAGTCACTTCTTTCATGATAAATATTTTAAATAGAACAACATTCAGTGTCAGCCTAACACTCAATCTATGAAATTTACTGCTATCTATGAAACTTAATTTTGTTTTGCATTTTACTTTGGACAATCAAAATCTATAGCTTCTGGGACTGATATTTGACCTATCTGGTTCTTTCTGTAATTTTAGATGTAATGGGTATTACAGGAATATTTACATCTTACAATGCGTTGCTAAAAGTAAGCTCCTGTACTGTGAGAGTCAGAGAAACAGTCACTGACCTATTGCTGTCATCTAGTAGCAAACTTAAAGACTGTTTCTGTGAGTTTGTTCATAGTCAGTCTCTTCTTGTAGTTGAAAAAAAGTGTCTGGGTTAATCGAGTTGTATTTATCAGCTATCTGCAAATGAATTTTGTCATATCTATAAATTCTGTGAGTATTATGTGGCTTAGCCTTCCATAGATAACATGTACTGGAGATGGATAAAAAAATTTAACTTGTGCTGTATCAACAATAGAGTTACAATTTATTTGTGGTATGTATGATGTGCATCTATATCTTGCTTGCTTTCTATGTATATACAAACACACAGAGGTATTCTTACTAGGGGAGATTTTATCTTTGCTGGTATTCTGAGAATTACATTGTCAAGAACAAAATATACAGAAAGTGAGTGTATGTAAGTGGAAGTTCTATGGCAACCATCATTAAAATGCTTATTTTGGTAGGGTTTAGTGATCCAGAAGCCAAGCCAGTCCTACTGGTCTCTTAAAAACTACTTAGAAGATTATACGGCTCTGCTGCATCAATACAAAATTGTAGTTAATTGAAAAGTGATATCCTGTGCTCGCTTTTTCCTTTTCAAGTGCTGCCATTTCATTTGGCACAGGAATTTGCATAGCATCGTACAGTCATTAGTTACTACTCCATCTAAAATATGTCTTGTGGTAGTTTCTAGTGGTGTCCTGGCTTTTGGGAAATGCTGCATTTCCAAGGGAAAACCGAAGGAATGGGTGCAATAACCCTTTATCATTTTTCTATGCCATAATAATAATAGTTTTAATTTTTAAAAAAAATTTACAAGAATCTAATACTCAAGTATTCACTGTAGTGGAAAAAAAGTTATTTACAAGGATGTGTGCTGTGACCAGTTATTTAGGAGAAAATAAATTATTTAATTGCCCCGCTGATTCTTGTTAATCTACTTATTTTTATGCTGATCTAAATCTCAGTTATTATAAGCTATTAAACTTTTCTATGTGTTTGTGGATTATATTCTGTATTTTATTTTGGTTTACTATGGGTTTTTTTGTTGCCTATATTGTTTTTTTTCCTGGGAAAGGAACGAATTGAGGTCTTTTGACCTGCTGCATATCCACATAGTCTTCAGATCCCACAACTGACTAATGGGAGGAGAAAGAGCAAAGCATAATGAAAGCAAAAGTAACTTGCCCAAGAAATGTGAAAGAGTGCTGGAAATTAATAAATTTTATTGAAACTTCTGTTCTCATTATAAAAAAAACAAACAGCCCCCCTCTCTACCACCAATTTTTACATCTCTTAGCCCTCATGCTATGCTAAGAGACAACTACTCCATATTTTTCATGATGTAAAATTATGTGTAGAGTTGAGCAAATTTTGATTGTTCAGTTTAGTGCTAAACCAAGGATCTGGAACAAAGTCAGAATGTAAAATTAAAAAATAAAACAAAGTAGATACCAATTTGGAAACAAATTTTATTTGTATCAATGCACAGGGACCTTTGTATTTTAAAGCTGAAAATTTTAATTTTTAGTTCCTGCAAATAACCAGCATTAGGACTGCTTCTGTTTGTTTGTTTGTTTATTTGTTTGTTTTGAACTATTTTAAATATTTGGATTACATTTTCATATTATAGTGGCACTCAATTTAATATTACCTTGTCTACATGTTGAAACTAATCCAAAAGTTTAGTTCCCCTTTTCTATTTTGCTTCAATGAAAATGCACTTCCTCCGTCCGTAAAATTCAGTAAGTACCACTATTTAAAACTCTGAACCAATCACTTCTCCTCTAGAAATATGGGCCTATGTGAATGTAAATATCCTGGTGTTCTGGTCAGACTGCGTTTAACAGTGTTTTATATTTTAGTCAGCTTTGAAGGAAAAAATGACACATTACAACGAATAGAATAAAAATAAATTTTTCTAAATGTCTTTTTGCACAACATGAAGCTCTAGACTGAAAAGCAATCTAAGGTAAACAGGAGTGCATCTGAAACATTGCATTTGGAATTATCAGAACTGTTTCAATTAGTGCCAGTTGAAATTATGCACGCAGTGCAACTAAAAAATAATTTGAATAAGTTAAAAGAGTTTAAAATCAGTTAAAAAATAAGATAAAAATTAGCTAAAAAACATCATCAAACTAAAAAATAATTTATGTAAGCTTCTTTATAGCCTGATAATTTGGGAGTGGCTGAATCTCAGCATTCTTTGGATTTGACCCTAACATTTTATATGCAAGTTACTAAGTTAGTCTCATTTTATGAGATGATTTTCACTTACTTTCAGAGATGAACAAAAACTGTTGTAAAAAAGATCTATATATTCAATACGCTATGAGGAATTTCACTCTCAGAGCAGAAGTATCTCTAAACTCTTCCAAAAAAGTTGTATCTTATAAAAGCTTTAAAAGTTTATGCATTATACAAATGTGTATAACAGTGATTTTTCTCAGTCTAAAATGTTCTATTTTCCAAACGATGTCCTATAATTATGAGCAGAATAAAGTCTTTAGCCTGTCTACTTTTCAACAGCTCACACAACCCTTTTTTATGGAGCGTCCACAATACACTAGGAAAACAGTTATGTTGATGCTGAACTGAATTTTCATCCAGGCAAAACATCCTACCCTTGAAGCTTTGGGCAAGGCCAATACAGTAGTCTAGATATGCAACATTAAAAGAGAGAGATGAAATAACACCTGTTGGAAGCAGACACATCCCTAAAGTCATGACATTTAATGACTAAACATAAAATAAAAAAAATTTTTTACTTAATTACAGTATTGATTTAAATGTCCTGTTGGTTTCAGTTGGAGAGGATCCCAGGGAATGCCCTGCCTTCACTGATTTTGTGTGTGGGAATGAGAATTGCATAGAGTCTCAGTTCGTCTGTGACTATAAACCAGACTGTGAAGACCTGTCTGATGAAGCTGACTGCAGTAAGTATCTCTTCGTATGTTAATGGAATCTCCAGTTAAAGTTATAGGTTTAAATCCTGTAGCATAGCTTGGGTGAATTTACACAGATGATTCACTCAGAAGGTGATTACAAGCAGGTTGCCATTTCTTCATTACAGAACAGTTGGAAAAAATCCAGTCTGTTTATGTTTTCTGTGGTCGTACTGAATACTGAGACAAGATTTGTCTATAGGCATTCTTTGCTACAACTGATTGAGATGGAAGGACACAACTCAGTTTTAAAATCTGAATCAAATTCATGGGCTTTCCAGTTCAGGCTTGAAACTCAGAAGTAGTAAAACATTATGCCCTTGGTCCTGCTCCATGACTTTGTTTAGTTACATTTACTGTCTGGACCAGGCACTTGGAGGAGGAAGATTTAGTAGTCCGTATATACAGTTCAGTAATCAATCTAATTGCTAATTAGCTGGAGGGCCAAATTCTGCGATAATGCAGATATAATCAAAAGTAACCTTGATAGATAAAGTAAATGCATTATACAAATTAATTCAATGTTGATCTTGTATGGAAGTAAAAGTACTTCATTGAAATCAACCAATACTTGGTGATCCCTTGAAAATCAAAGACCTTTTCACTTACATAGAGTTGCTCTATGCTTTGACTGGACAGGATTACAAAAACAATGTCCCTTTGTTGAGCGATGAAAATTATATTGTTTTGGCCAGGCAGCAGACTTATAGTCTTACACTTACTGGGATACATGCTAAGATGTCCCTATAGGAGATTTAACTTGGAGTTTTGCCTTTCATAAAAGTGAATAACAGTTCTGAAGTACATATACTGAAGCTGGTGTCACTATTTCTGGTTTCTCCCTCTTGTAGTGCTTTATGTTGCAGAGAATTTTGTGAATCACAGTGATGGAAATGGATCTACACTGAATCATAACTTTAAAATACTAACTTTTTAAAAGTAGATTCCAAGAAAAGATAGGTTTTAAACAGCTAATCTGATTTGTTGTATACAATATTAATTCTTTCAGGAGTTAGACAAAGTAAATCCAGCAAAATATTCTGTAAACTCACCCTTATAAAATCTTTCAGACCTAACAGACACACAGTAAATATGAATTGTGTCCAAAGGGAACTGCTTGGTAAAGATATTAAAAAAAACTATGGAGGCACTTGATTATTCCCTAAATATTGTTATAGGATATAGTAACTTCACTGGGGGAGAGTGTTGCTCTTTGTTTTCTGGAAGGACTGTGATAGCATCAGTTCTCTCTTCTTGGTCAGATAATAGATGGAAATATTTCAGGACATAAATGATCTTAAATGACAGTAAAGCAACTCAGTCCTTGTTATACTGAGGAAAACCTTTTCCAAAGGAAGAAAAAAAAAATTACTGATACGCACTTTAAATAAGTAGAGTGAAATGTTATTTTATTGTAGATGGAAATGTTGCAACTACATCAAAATATTTTTATCAGTCTTTAGCCTTGTTGTTTCTGCAGAAGTGTCAAAATATCAGTAACATATAGTGTAACCTGAAATTCAGAAAATTCAGATAAGCCTCAGATATACTATTTCCCTATCTGCTATATCTTAGTTTCAACAAATGATGCCTTACATTTAGATAAATACACCTTCCCCCTGAGTATATATCTTATAGATGGGAATAAACAACGTTGATGTTTATAATGCCTTTTAGATATGGAAACCTCATTTTTTAATGAAAAGGCAACAGGAGCCACTTAATCAAAAAAGAGAGCAGAAAAGGCACAAAGAAAGCCCTTCACAGCCTAACCTGTCTCATTACAAATGGTTATGGCCACATTTGTCTTGGGTTTTCTCCTTTGCACTGAGGTCACGGTCTGAGCTTATTTCATATTCTACAGTAGTTTTGTGCCAGTGTAACTCCAAAGAAGTAAATGGACCATAATCTACTCAGCAGCAATTCCTCTGTACAGGATTTACTACAGTACCTGGATGAAATGAACTGCATCCATGTAGGCTGGTGAACTTTTTTGTTTTAAATAAAGTCATGGAAATTGCTTACTCTATGCTTCATTCAGTCCAGTCAGGCAATCTTGCAAAGTTTTCATTCTCTTTCAGTAACCTGGTGAAAATAACAGGGGGAAGAAAGCACACATGAAAGCAGCTTCAATTTTCATGAATTGCAGTCAATTATACACATAGATTTGATTAATAGGAAGCCTCAGTGTTGATGACCCAACTGGAGGTGTGCTTGAGTCATTGAAATAACAGTAATTGTTCCAGTAAATGGAACAGTCTTCTTCTGTTTACTTCTAAATAGGCCATGCTCAGCCATAACATATAAAGGACCCAGGAGGTACAGGTATATCACATGATTATCAAACCAGTAAATACTATTCATAAATATTCACTAATAATTGCCTTCTGAAAGCACTGTTAATATATTAGGGTAAAAATCCTGAAGTCAGGTATTCTATTATGACTAGCATAAATTCTAAATTAATTTGTACTTTGATCTTGTTAGCAACATACAAGAAAACTCTATTTGTTTTTTTGATTAATGAGTTCCCTTCTTTGCCCTGCCTGCATGTGAGGATGTTTGTTGTTGAATTAGGCTTTATTAGGCTTCCATGATGCTTGTAATGCAGTGCCAGTGCAGATGTTCAGTACATTTGAATAGTACTAACAAAAGCACAGAAGGGTTGAGGTGAGAAGGCACTTCTGGAGACCATCTAGTTCAACCCCCTGCTTGAAACAGAGTTCACTGCAATAAGTTGCACAGGGCTTTGTCAGTGAGGGTTTGAATACCTCCAAAAATGGAGACTCCACAACTTCTTTGGGCAACTTGTGTGTTTGACCAACCTTACAGTTAAAAAAGTTTTTTTCCTTAACCTTAAAAAGTGTTTCCTGTATTTTTCACCCGTTGCTCTTGTCCTGACACTGGGCACCACTGAGAAGTGTCTGGCTTTGTCTTCTTTAAACCATCACAGCGAGTTGCTATACACTGACAAAATCCCACTGAGCATTCCCATCTCCTGAATTTAGTCAGAGTCCTAATCACCAGAACATCTCTTTCATCATAAAACTGCCTTCAGGCATAACATTCACAAGGATGAGCCACATATCTTTATGAAAAATGTAACTGTAGAAGTACAGTCCAGTTTTGCTAGCTAATTGACTGGAAATCATTCTGTCCATTCACCTTGGACAATAATTAAATTTGGTGAAGTCTTCAGTTTGTCCTCAAGAGTTACGTGGGCATTTATCTGTAATAAAGTTTATATGAGTTCATGAAGAATTTAGTTTTTTCTTTCCTCGTTAACTACCACATAATATTTATGTCCATAATGGAATGTAGGGAAACGTAACATTAGTTATACAGAATCCTTTTCATTACCATGTACAGTATGTTCATTATAGCATCTTTACAGAGAGCTGGGGTGATAATTCACTTCTTGCTGTATTTGCAGGTTACTACACAAGTATTCCTGGAAGCTGTAACTTTGAAACACAAGACCAAGAATGGACAAGTGTATGTGGATTAACACAAGACCCTAATGATGATTTTGACTGGAATATTAGCAACACTGCTGTCACGGGACAAATGGGTCCTCATACGGACCACACACCAGGTATTGCCATGTTTACTACATCACTTTTGTGAAAATTAAATATTCACCAAATTGAAAAAAACACAACCAACCACCTGCCAAGGTAACAGCAAATCTCAGTGTGATCAGCTGATGTGTCAGAGTGGTTCAAAGCTGCAACAGAAAAGGTTCAGAAGCAGTTCCTTACCAAATAGGCAGGCCAAACACTGGAACAGGCTCCCTCGAGGTAGCCAGTGCCCCAAGCCTGACAGTGTTTAACAGGCATTTGGACAATGCCCTTAACAACGTTTGAATTTGGTCAGCCCCAAATTGATCAGGCAGTTGGACTAGATGATCATTATAGGTCTCTTCCAACTGAAATAATTCGATTCTATTTTAGTAACATTTTATCTATACAATGTCAGCTTCTGATATTAAAAGATTAATTTTCTGAAAGTATAACTAGCTACATAATACTCTTCTCCTTATCAATATTTTAAACAATCTACTTTTCCTGGAGTGTGGTACCATCCTAATGAATTCTAGAAAAATATGCAGTTATATGTAGGTCCTTAGAGAATGGCTGAGGAGTAAAGAGTGTGGATGTGCATGGAATGCTTAAGGTTTCTACCTTACTATAACTTACATCCCCGGCATTGGCTTGCCAAACATCTCAATACTGAAGTGTTTCCCAAGATGTTGCTGATAGACTTGTTATATATGATACCAGATTGCCTATTGATTGTCAGGAGAACTAAATGTATTTATAAGAAATTACAGTAATCTGTGTTATATAGACAGCTGAGCAATAACTATATATTGTATTACATAAATATTAAATAATATTTTCTTTACATTATACAATATTTCTGGATGGGATGTTAATTTACATCACAAATATACCAATGTCTATTTGAGAAGTATTTAGCTATCTTTCCCAAAGCCTTAATAGTTAGAAACCCTATCTTAATTTACATTTAATCAGCAAAGTATCATTAGTGTTCAATCTAGAAGTATCACAATCTCTACTGTTTTTATTTTGGATTTGTGAACAGCATGATCTCCAGGTCTTGACTCTTTTTTTGTGTATGTTTTATGTTTTCAAAATCAACAGAGACATCTCATTGTGGCTGTAGTGGCTGTAACCATTTCTGTTCTACCCATTTATCCTCCCTTTTCCTTTAGAGGATTCCGAATCTGCTGCTGGAACTGCTCACCTGATCATGAGGGAACTGCTTATCTACCATAAATAGCTTTTGCAGACGTCCACACTAGTTTGTGTTGCTATTACAGGCTGTAAATGCGCAAGTTCATTCCTCTTGGAAAGAAACAGAACAAGCACGTAGAGGTAGAAACAGCTGTCCCAGGCAAGCTGTTCCTTGCAAATAAGTAGTTTGACTTGCTTTCTTGATGTTCCTTTGATGCAATGTGATGACAAAACAACAACTAGCCCTTAGCTTTTCAAGATTTTGTTTGATTTTCTATTTCAGTTTCTGTCATTTAATTAGTTCTTTGTTTCTGTGAAATTACGCAGCAATTCTAAGAAAAAAGAAGTTAATAAAAAGTGAAGCAAAAGAAAAACAAAATTAGAGCAAACATGTTTGTAAAATTACCCAGACTTGTAATTTTACTTGTAAATTACTTGTAAATTTCACTTGTAAATTTACTTGTAAATTACCCAGGCAAGAAATATTCACATTGGCTATAGAGAAATCTCTTGTCAGAATTACCAACAGCTTAGATATTGATGGCCTGTAATGTCCAAAAATATCTACCAGCCCATTACTGACCCAAATCCAATTTCTTCTTGTTCCAAATTAATTTTCTCTAGCTCTAAGCACATAAATTCAGCGTACCAAGCATATATGCCATCATAGCAATATAAATAAGTCTGTGATATTGTATCTATTATGTATTAAGTGCATTGGCACAACTCTGTGTGGAGGAATTTCATACTGGTTTCAGTGTGTCTTGTATTGCTTCATGTCGTCTGTCTGGTGACCAGTGAGAAAACCCAAGGGAGTGGTGTGAAGTTGTGTCAGGGGAGGTTTAGACTGGATAATAGGAAAAGGTTCTTCCCCCAGAGGGTAGTTGGGCACTGGAACAGGTTCCCCAGGGAAGTGGTCTCAGCGCCAAGCCTGACAGAGTTCAGGAAGCATTTGGTCAATGCTCTCAGGCACATGGTGTGACTCTTGGGGTGTCCTGCTCAGGGCCAGAGGTTGGACTTTGGTGATCCTTGTGGGTTTCTTGCAAGTCAGATTATTTTATGATTCTATCTAGCACAAGGGACATCTAGGACAAAGGGGAACAGTTTTATTCCAAAGAGGAGAGATTTAGATTACAAATTAGGAAGAAATTCTTACTCAGAAGGTGATGAGACATTGGAAAAAGTTGCCAAGAGAAGCTGTGGATGCCCCATCCCTCAAGTGTTCAAGGGCAAGCTGGACGGGGCTTTGAGCAACCTGCTCTAGGGGTTGGCATCACTGCCCATGACATGGGGGTTGGAACTAGATTATTTTTAAGGGTCCTTCCAAGCCAAACTATTCTATTATTTTATGAAATATGCAAAGCACTAAGGTGGAAGATCTCCATACAGCCAAGGTATGGTATGCGTGTAAGTGGTAAAAATAGATTACAAAAAAAGCTACCATCTGTGTGTGTAAAAATGCTTAAAATCTGAAGCAAAAAATATTATTGAAAAGCTCCAAATGTTTTTTATCTTTTTATTAAGGTAAAGGACAGAGGTTTTTGTATGTAAACTCATCTGCCCAGAAGGAAGGAAACAGAGCAAGGATAACTACCACCAAATTCTTCCCAGCTAGTCTTGGGGTCTGTAGGGTTCGGTTCTGGTTCTGGATGTTTGCTTCTAGGCAAACAGGAGTCCTAAAGGTAAGAGAAAAAGCTACATCTGCTACATCATAATAATATTTGCTTTAGTAGTTGCATCTTTGTGTCTAAAATTAGCAAAATCTTAGGAATTCATGTTAAAAATACTTCATCACAACTTCACTGCCGTTACACCTATATATAAAATTTTGGTTGACAAGATCAAGTGACAATTCTACTTTAGTTTTAGTTCCACTTGAAGTCCTTTTGCTACATATGTAAGAATTAACGTTGCACATTTGACTACCATATTTAAACCTACCCACTATTAGCTCTGTTCTCTGCACAATTCACTCTTTTACATAAAATAGAAATGGCTTCCAGTGTTTAGTGGTTTAAAATAAAAGTTTAAAAAATATTAATGTAATCATGTGTAAAGGGTGTTTTATTAAAACAACTGTAAATAAGGTATTTAACTGTATTAACAATTATAGCTCAAACTTCCATGAAAATGTCATCTTGATGTTCCCCAAGCATCCTTAATGGGTGCCTCTTTGGTTGTTAAGTACTCTAGTAACAGTCCAAGCAGTGATGTGAACCCCTGGCAAAAAGCTCATTTCATCGGACTCACTAAATAAATACATTACACAGTTCCTTGTTAAGTGGTCTGAGCAAGACTCCTACCCGTGGTGGTTTGTTAGATTTTGAAAATACAGGTTATGTTAGTTTTTTAACTTGTGACAGAATAGAAGAATCTGCATATCCTATCAAACTTCTGAACTAAGATAGTCTATCTTAAAAGTGAACAAGAATATCTTTGTGGTCTTGGACCTCAAATTAAGTCAGGAAGTTTATATCACCGTTTTCTTCACTGAAAAAGATAATTAGAGCACAATCCATGGGATTATAGTTCAGTTAGCTGAAAGGGTGTCAGGAGGTCTCCAGTCCAACCTTCTGCTCCGAGCAGGGTCAGCTACAAGATTATGCCTGGTCGCTCAGGAATTTACCCAGTTTTGAAAATGGACGTAAGTGAAGACTATTCAAACTCCATGGACAACCTCTGTCACTGATCAGCCATCCACCATGAGAAGACAAAGAATTAACTTGCACCTTTTTTTTTCTTTTTTTAGAGTACTTTTTTTCAGGATGGGATTTGCATCTCAATTTTACCTCTAGTACCCAGTTTATGAATCCTCTGAGTATTGCTGTAAACAGATAATAGTAACAAAAAAAATAACCCACTGTATTGCATGAAGTTGATATAAGCTGCAGTAAAAACCAAACAAATTGTTTTTTTAATCTGTTGATAGTTAAATACTATGAGATTATCTGTGATTATCTATTTGTTCAAGTATCTTGGACATTACAGTGTGCAAGATTGCAAGACTTTTTGAAGGAGCTTCTGAAGGTTTCCAAGCTTCACAGAAGACTTAGCATTTCTGAATAAGTAAGTGTGTGGGGCCTGTGTGTGAGTTAGTAGGCAGATGGTCACACAGAGTCTGCTTTTTAATTTTTTTTTCTTTTTAATTTTAAACAGATTAGTTTAATTAACTCTCATTGCCTTCAGTTTCATAAAGGGATCCATAAAGAATTGTCTTACTTCCACATAAAAATAAAGTTCCCTGTTTATGGCTTTGCAACATGCATTCTTTATGTAGAAATATGTAACAGTATTCACAATAGACTGAAGCACTGAGCAAGGAATATCATCCTGTCACAGGCTCAATTTACCTGTATAGACATTTTGCTCTTTTATATCAAACTAATAATCTATTTCAGCATCAACTCTTGCTGGTATTAAATCAAGAATATAAATTACCTGTAACCATTCAAGTGAAAAGAAAAAAAAAAAAGGCCCAAAAAGAACAAAGAAAAAAAAAAAAAAAAAAAGCCATAAAGTCAACAGCCCAAAACTTCTAAAGCAAGAGCTCTGTGAAGGGTTTTTTTTTCAGTTTGCACAGGAGGTGAAAGAAGTCAAACTGTAATAGGAAGTCTGAATAATGTGTTAGAATATAATAACATCAGTACAAAAGCTGATGTTATAGCTCTTATCTAAAAGACAGCTCTTTGGTCAAGTCTGATTTAAAAAAAAAAAAAGTACTGTAGATAGGACGTGCTGAGGTGTGTGATTAAAATGACATACAAGAAATCCGTAAAAAAGGAAGACTATATTGATATAGGAAGTAGATGCAGTAGAACTACACAAAATAATGTAAAGTTACAGGAACAGTCCTATTTTTACCCCAAAAAAGCAACTAGTCACTAAGGAAAAAGAAAAAGGAACTAGAAGTGCTTCTTTTCTGTATTCACAGTGCACATTTTAATTGCACAATTCTGTTGTCATAAACTCTGTGATTTGTTCATAGGGAAACCAAAAGCATAGGCTATTAATATTGTTATTATTATCTTTAAAAAGGACACAATGTTTACAGCAACTTTTGAATTGACATAGAATGGATGCTATTTGAAAGAGAATACTAATGCTTCAGGACTTCAGACTTCAGTCAACTATTTGCCACCAGAAGAAATTGCTTTGTGATGATTAAGTACAAAACCACTAGCTTTCCTTAGAAGTATGTGGTGACAGCCTTTGAGAGGGGAGTTATTCAGCACTAAATACATAGCTGGTCTAATATATCAATTAATATACTCTGAACAAGAATAGGTCTTGGTACAAAAAAACTTTGGTGCATTATGATGCAAAAGTAAATTTTTTAAAAAAGCTCCACATTTCTCTGTACATATTATGACTATTTAGTTGCATTTAATGATGCAGGAGAACCTTTTCTGCAAGAAATTAGTGCTTTTTCACATCTTTTTTTCCTGTGGGGATCATATTGATCATCTGTTAGTTAGACTGAAAACATTCAACTTTTATTATGCTTTAGCATTCTTTCTTTGCACATTTACTTCAGCAGTTTTTCATATGGTTGAGAATTAAAACCAAAATTAATTCCCTATGTGATAGTATAACTGATATATCACTTTTCTGCTCTGGTATTTGTTGATACTAACAAAACTGAGGTATAATAGATTTTATTATAGGACAGGTTAATTCTACCCAAAAAAAATGAATTTGTTATTGTTTCAAATTAATGCTTAGACGAAAATTTTGTTACTTCAAACAAAAGCTTAGAGAAATAAAGAGAAAGGAGGCAAGTATTTTTTTTAAGTGCTTCTCTTTTGTGAGAGTGAAATGTGATACAATTTTATAATCTGATTTTTAGACTTTGGAGAAACAGTTTCAGTTTGTCTCTGGTAAGGTTCAGTCCAAGGAAAATGTGCAATGATGACTGCCAAGAAACATGAGGAGTTCAAAGGGGTGATCTTAAGGATGTAAAGCAGAAAACATAGTATCATTATTCATTGGAGTCAGTGGAAAGTTTCCTCAGCTGACTCAAGCCTCTGGTGCCTAATGAAGTGAAAATACAAGTTGTCTTTCTCAAGATTTTCCTGCTTCCTTGGCTGGCAGATAAAGACCATGTGTTGCAAACAAAAGGAGAATACATCTCTTATTAGGCACTGGCTTATTAGTTATTAGGCAGTTTAGGTGGAACATAGCACCATCCAGCATGCCAACTGCTCGATTCAGGCAAGATCAGGAAGATAATTATCTTGAAAAGTCAGGATGGGGGTACAGGATAGCCACCTGAATTGTAACTGCTGATGACTCAGTAGAAAATAGCAGTTCATATTTCATGGCCTTCAAAAGTACATGCACTTTCGCCACTCCCAGAATGAAATAGAAGCTGAAAAAAGAATTTGGAAGTTTCTAACACACGGGACATTCTGTGCAGAATTGGAACTGAGTCATGATTTTAAGGCAGGGTAATGGAATTTTCTAAAGAATGTTGTTCTCTGCAGATCAGCTAGATCAGTATTAGGCTGGAGCACAGTTTTACCAGACTGACGGATGCAGAGCTGTTCAGTGGGACTTCACTACAACTTGTTTGGTTGGGTTATTTTGATTGCTTATTTTGCTGTGGGTTTTTTGTTTGTTTGTTTTACTTTTTTTCATTACATACCATAGAGTGAGATTCATCTTGCTAGCGTTTTACTCTTTCATATCTGAAATTGTTTCCACTATCAGGCTAGCTTGTACATAATTCCTGGGACGCTGTGCAGGGAGGTGGTGTTGTCCCTGGAGGTATTAAGCGGCACACAGCTATACCTTTCCAAGGCTCTAGGGAGATGTTATCCATGAGAATTTGCTCTTCCTTTCATATGCTGTATATTTTTACACAGGCCAGCAAAAATCTGGTATACACTTAATATACTTACTGACCCAGAAGATGCTTCAAACTCTCAGTGACATAGGTAGTCCCAGGAAAGAATATAGTACTGTATTTTATAGTCATTTCTTCACTTTCACTTGGCACAGTCTCTGAGAGAATAAGATCTGTATCCAGCTAGAGGTAGAACGTCCTTGGGCTTCCCATTTTTCTGAACTCCTTTAATTCCATTTGATTTAGCTTGCATTTTCAAATATGTATTATTCTTCTAAAAAAATTCATCCAAATTTTTTAGAAGACATTTAGGAACACAGATCAATTCCTGGCATAGTTATGGATACATAAAGACTTGGAGAACTGAAGTAAAAGTATTAAGAAGTACTTTGGCCAGTAGAGGGATGACAAATGGAGCAGAACTGGGAGCTCAACTGAGATTTCCAACGAACCAGTTTAGCAATTTCCACTAAATGCTATCAGTTTCCTCAGATTACCTGTGTGATTGTTATGAGAAACCTCACACAGGGTTTAAACTTTAGTCAAATATAACTGATCACAGAGCAACATAATCACCACAACATAAAAACTAATCTATGGTAATTACATATCTGCACATCCTTACTCTCTGGTAAATATAAATTAAATCTCAAGGGAAAGATAGACGAGGATATAAAACTACTTTGCATCTAAGTGAACAGAAGCTAATGCCATGAAGATGTCACACTTGAGACCCAGTTTGACTTTCTGCCGTTCCAAACACATTGGCCAGTAAACATACAGAAAGTTTCCTGACTGATTTATGGTTTGTACTGAGTTTGAGCTGCCGGATTGATCTGTATGTACACAGAATGATTCTATGCTCCATCTGAGACCAGGCTTTGTATGGACTTGATTTCTCTGTACATAGATAGAACTGTTCAAGCAAGTATTGTGTCTTGAAATTTTTAGTATGATAAACTTCTACTAACCTGACCAAAATAAGTGAAAAAAAACAACCAACCAAACAAGGTTTTAAACAATAGGATAATCTTTAACTGTCCTGTAAGAAAGATTCCAGTATTGTCTTCAAATGCTTTTGATTCTTCCCACTTTCCCAACATGTATTTCTGTAGCTGTGAGACTTAACGAGATATATTGAAAGTGATATTATCTCATTTTTTAGCAGAAATTAATACTGAATGATACAGTAATAGTTAAAACCACACTAACATTGTTATGTGCTGTAAAATTCTAGATTGTCAAGATTGTTGTCTTTCGTGATTGGTAGAATAGTGAATGGTTCTAGAGCCACATACAGGTGCTGTAACTTCGTCCTAACCTCACATGTAGAGTTATTCTAATCAAGGGTTTCAACTTATTAAGGCCTTAGACCCTGAAAAACTGTTACAAATAGTTCTTAATTTTATTTTATGGGTTGAATCAGCTATTTCTTCTTGACAACTGTCCTTTTAGCCCTGCAATATGCATGCTTGTAAGCAGAGAGTACAAGATATTGCTGTTACACAGTCCTGTAACCAAACATCAGGCTTGACTAAATTAGGTCCTGACTTGGATTATTGTATATCAGTATTCTTGATGCTCACCTGCTCTAAAAATGAAATAACTTGCAAAAGCGCCAGGCATCAGAGATATTTTAATCAATACACCAAGTTCTACAAAGTATGTGGATCATGGAGCCATTTGGGTTTTTAGCTTATTTGTCCTATTAGGTTGACTGGGAGATTCAAAATTATTTAGTTATACAGATCATTAGTATGGGTTTAAGTTTATAACTTTCTTGGGCCTCAGGTTTTCTGTTCCATCATTGAACTGGGACGTTCAATTGGCAACATGAACCTATGGGTCACTGGAAAATTAGTTTAAAGGCTTAAGAGAAGTGTGTTGTTGAAAGTGATGAGGAGAGGATAACAATTAAAATGTTCAGTCTCTTAAAGAAATAGTTTTCAACTGGAATGGTTAGAGTATGCTTATTTTCTTTACTCCAGTTCTTTTTCATTATTTTGACCTGGTTTAGATTGTATAAGGATTTTGAACACCTGAGTGGGAAGAGCAATTACCTCTGTATTCTTCAGTTTCATGGGCTTGGCATAAATTCACCAGTTCTTGGATAACTGTGACTTCATTCTTTGTCTCATTTATTGCTTTCAATATTTAATTATGTTATTTATTTTTATTTGTGGCTTTGCTAAATATGCTTGCAATAATTTTCTGTGACTGTCTGAAACATTTTATTATAAATTGCTTGTACCAGATGACAGCCTTAAATCTGTAGTTGCTAAGCCTTTTATTTTTACTTCTAAAATCTTCATTCAGTCTATCAACTATAAGGAGGTCACCTTTTAGAGATGAAACGATAGCTCAAGATCCTTCTCAGTCTTTTCTTCAATTTTTAGATGAATTTGGGGTTAAGTCTTCACTCATTAACATCTATACATCAGGCTGAGACTGTCTGTAGGTTTACCTGTTAGTGATTGTATAAACAATTCTTTTGATTTTCTTTTCGTAGCAGCTTTTTATTTCAAGCTGAATGAGCATTAGCAAAATTATTCAGCAACATCTTGTCATCACCAACAGGATGTGGATTTGAACCTTATCTAAGTACTACCCAGGCAGGAGCTGCACTGCTGGGCTGTGTTATTCTCACTCCCTGCACTCTTTTTGCTTAATGCTGATTCAGTTGCATCTCTTGGGTTTTGTCATCAACAGGTATACACAGTTGAAGAACATGGAATGGATATTCTTATGTGGTCTTCTAGCAGAAACGAAGAAAACAAATGGATGTATGCAAGTGTGCTCCTCTCCAGTAACAGCCCTTTCCGAGTTGCCTTCGAAGCTGAAGTGGGGTGGAGTGAACCCACAGAATTTGCTCTAGATGATATTTCTTTCACCCCAGAGTGCATTGATGGAGGTATGCTATTACACTAATATATCTAATACATGTTTTCTTTTCAGAGGGAAAGGAAAATTGTGGCATTTCATATTTCAATGTGTATCATAGTTACAAAAACAGAAATATTTTCCTTTTGAAATTATTACAATAATGTTATGTTTTACTTCATCCAAAAAAAAAAAAATTAGAAAAGAAATGGGTGCAGCACTGTCATGCAAAGAAGTATGTGTTTTTCAAAGGAAAATAAAATGTGAAAAGAAAAGATCAAATTTATCATGTATGACCCTCATGGCAATTTTTTTCATTTTTCCCTAAAGGAAAGCCATTATACCTATCAGAGGGGCTCTTATCTATTTGTTGTCTGAGTGCAGTGTCTGAATAAAGTTATTTTCTCATGGTTTGTGGAAGACAGTTTTGTATTATAGCTAGAAGTTGAATATATAAATAATTATACCAACTCAGAATATTACTTCCATTTAGGGCCTGTTAGTGTGATTATGAACCATATTTGAGAGTGATCCACCATCATTCAAATATAGGTTCAAATACAGGTTTTCTCCTGTATGAAAAAAAATAGTAAAGGTGTTATGTTGGGATGGATGAATATCAAAGTGGTTCACAATTATTTTAAAAGAGGTTAGTTCTCAATTTTCTTCATAAAATATCTCAGTGATGTCATGTATTTGCCTCACTGCCGGGCTCTTGAGAATTTACAATCTCATTTCTGCTAGACAAGTTAAGTGTCTTGATCTGTGTAGAAAAAAATTCTAATGTTTGGTAGTGCATTGTTTATTCTGTGTGGAAGGCAGTGCTTTACTCCACAAACAAAATATAGCACATGATACAGTATCAGAAAAAAAGCAGTATATGTGCAAATACAGGTTCTAATAGAAATACTGGCCATTCTTTATTTTGAAAAGTCAAGAGAGGAAGAAAACCAAAGAAACATAAAATTTCTTGTGCAGAACTTCATTCACAAGGAACAAATAGGAATGATTATGGTTAAATAAACACCAATATTTAGGTTATAAAAATCTTCTTCAATAATTTTCTTCTTATTCTTGTTTGGATAGGATAGCCTCTGTATGAACTGATTGTCATACTGTTCAAGACACTTTTTATTATTTTTATTGTGGTAAGCATCTCCTTGAAGAATTAACCACATGCTGATTAAAGCTTAAAGTAAAAGAATATGTTCACAGAGGTGGCATTTGCTCAGCATTAAGCTGAACAAAAGTTTTGTTTATTTTCTCAGAATAGGCTCAGGCAAATAATATTTTGGAATGTTATTCAATGACCTGCAGACTATGTACATAGACAGGCATTTGTTCTATCCTTATTATGTAAAGCACCTTTGTTAGCCATGTCTTAAGAATTACATAAGCAGTTGCATGCATAATATAGCATAACAGGGAAATTTTCAGATTAAGTACCAGTAATTACCTGGAAGACCTAGTTCTATATTCTAACAATTTGTACAACTCAGTTTTCTAATTTTGTGGAACTTAAATTTGGTAATTTACTATGAACAAGCCTGAATTCAGAGAAAGAAAAAAGATGTTCCATGGAAAGTGTATATTAAGGAATCTTGAAATGATCATAACTATAGAAATAAGGTAATTTTAATGAAGCAACATTTTCTAATCACCTTATTTTTCTCTAGAGATTTTCCAGTTGTAGAAAACGTCAAAGTTCCTCACTTGTACCAAACTTTCTTTGTCTTACAAATACAATAGATCGTAAGTTTGGGCTTAAGAGAAAGAGTTATACTGTTGAATAAGTCAAAAACTCATGCTCTATCTACATGGGGTTTGTGACTTGATACATAATCTCCTCTTCAGACAAAAAACTATATCTAGATACTGTTACTTAAGGTTGGTTTTGTTCTGTCACTGGAAAAGTTCTATCCTAATAACCCCTGTTGGGCAGGTTGGCCAAGTCTGTGTTCATGAAGAGACAAGAGAACTGCACAAAACCCATGTAATAAAATAAACCACAGAAGTTTAGGAAGAAGAACCCACCTCTGACTTTTTAATACTGTTCCCGACAAAAAGCAGCTACTTAGAAGGAGGTTCTATTTTTTACTAATGGTTGTTGCTGAATAACTGCCTCAAAATCTAGATGGTAAAATTTGAAGGTATTACCCTCAAATAGAATAAAAGCACTGTTCTGTAGATATTTCAGGAGGAATATTTTTCTGTAACAGAAACTGTGGGAAAGTTTATCTAATTCGTTGTCAGTCCTGCTTTGATTTTTGCTCATTATGCTTATTCAAAGACCTAGCTCAAAGAAAAGTATATTACCTGTGGTACAGGTTTTGTGTATCGTTGTGTCTTTCAGAAGATAGCTTTGCTACTGTAGTTCTTTCTTCTCTCTCTGTATTACTTTTTTTCAGCTTTTCTTTAATTACTTTGGGTTTCCTGAGGCAACATGTTCTAAACAGAAGCAATCACAATTTAGCTGGTTGGGAGCTCTAAGTAATAAACCGTTACCAGCAGCTCTAATTCAGCTGTGGATTTTACGTTTTTAAGTAGTCAGCCCTCATTAGCCATGAGAGTTTCTAGATATCCGAGAATATTTCTGAGCATTTAAATGAAGTGTGGCCAGGCTAGTGTTAAGTCAAGCTAGGCCTACTGCAGAAGTAGCTTCTAGCTGATGCTGATGCAGAGGGAGCTGCAGTGCCAGCTGTCAGTGGCAAGGGATCTAGCTAAGTTCAAAATTATCTTCTTAATGAGATGTCCTCTTATCATTTTTCAAGGTCCATGACTTTCTGCTGATAAAATCGTGTGGAGATCTTATTTTACAGGAATCAGTGCATCTTAGGGACCAAGGAATTTAGTTGTTACTCAGTTGTAATAATTTTCATTAAACTTTTAAGAAATAGCTTGATTTAAAACAAACAAACAAAACCACCTTTTATTTCTATTTAGTATCTTAATTTTCAAAATAAAAGTTAAAGAAATGTCAATTTCTGATTTCAGATGGACCAAAAATTCCAAAGTATTGAATCAGATTTTGTATTCATGTATAGTTTTCTCATAGTATTTATAGTTCAGCTGAAACAGAAGGAATCAAAGTCTTAAATTACTGATATATCTAATTTAAATCCTAATACTAGCTCAAAAATACCTAATACCCAAACTTTATTCTGCTTATGAAAATCGGAATACTATGTTTTGTCATTCACTCATTACTGGAAAAATAAACCGGATGGACAAATTCTGTGTAGTTTAAATAGTATTAGTTAAATAGCACGTCTATATATTGGAACAGTATTCTTAAGAAACAAATAAATAGTAAATATATTTTGTGATATCTTCCAGAGATCATCCAAGCAAAATATTTGTGCTTGTGGAGATCTGCAACTGGAAGGTAAATCTCAGTACAAAATCAGCACTGAATGCTGCTCCAGCTCTTTTATGCAGTGAAGTCACCCACTAGGACCTATTTAGCAGCAGCTCTTTGTGAACTCAAATTTTTCTGCTTTAAGTAATTGCCTTAATATTTTGGTTTATTCAAAAAATTAGTGCCGACACTTTAAAATGAATATTTGGGATGAATCTTTGGTATAAACAGGAGTGCAAATACCATGCAGTGCCCGCAGCTCTAGAGTGAGAAAACGATATTTGGTTTTTCCACCATCAGTCATGCTTATCACCAGCTCAGTATTAGTATTGCTTAGTGAAATAATTAATATGGATGAAATAAATCTGGATATGCCTCGTGTCTATTCTTTAACTCGTTGTGAAGAAACAAATAGAAGAAACAAATCACAGTATGTGAATTACAAGGCTGGTTTGGGCTTTACATTCAAGTCCAAGCCACCTTTTTAAAAAAATGTGCATAAAGGCTGCCCAGTACCCTAAAATCTAATACCCTCCAGAGGCTGAATCTTCAATTTCTTTGAGCCATCATAAGACAATCATGAGATATGGCTACATCCATCCGTATAGATCACCTTTTCTAACTTTCTAGGAGCGATGATATTGAAAAGAACTGCATGACAAAGGGATAATATTTCAATCAAAATTTAGGATAAACACACTCAGAACTTCTGGTCAGCCATAGTAAGCAATGAAAAAGTGCATCTGGAACTATTACTTGTCTCCAGCAGTTACGGATGCCTGAGAAACAGTATAAGAAAAGGGGAACTATACTTACTGTTTTTCCCCAATACATTCCCTCTTGCCAGCCATTTGAAATTCAACCTTCCTGAGCCATACAATCTCATAATAATGATCCTCAATTGTGGTTTGTTTTTTTTTTTTTCCTTTGAACTTGTCTGTTCTCCTGTTAGCACCAGGGAAACTTTTAATATTCAGAAATTTAATTATATGGTGCTGCTTGTATGAATAGAAAAGCTGTTCAGTGCTTTCTCATTCAGGTCTTGAAATGTATGAAACTTTTATTTAAACCTTGGTGATTCATTCTTTTGTCTGGTGGGTAGGATTTCTTTAAGACTTCTCCATAATACAGTTTCAGATCTCACAGTAGATGCATACCTGACAGACCCAATCCTGAAGTTCCTTCAGAGTTAAATAATTTGTACTGACCTCCAATCAATGGCAGAATATATGTGATATCATTCCAAAATTTGTGATAAGTGCAAGTTCAGGCATCAAGGTGAGAAGGAAGGTGTCCCCAGGGGCCAAAGCTATAAGGCCATACTCTTTGTTTAAGGTGGGAGGAATTGAACTTTATCACTGTTGTCTATTTCAAACTGCTCATGAGTGTTTATAATTCAAACATAGCAGAATGAAGATAGATTTCAATACTTTTTCATTTAATAACTTAGTAAAAGAATAATGACTATAAAGACTATTTCCATAGAGCTAGATAGCAGAAAGAAAGAAAGAGGGAAAAAATAAAAATCTATGTGACTGGTCAAAGTTTCAAAAATCAATATTAGTCGGACCTACTATAATTTTAGATCATATGTGGTGTCTTGAAGGCATCTAATTTTCAAAAAAAGGGAGTAACTTCTCTTGTCATTTCAGATAAGAAACCACAGAGCAAAGGTACAAATGCCTGGAAATACTAATGTCATAACATCTTGGCTAGTTATTATTTCTTTGTTTTTCATAACATATATTCATAGAATCAAAGAATATAATGAGTTGGAAGGGACCCACAAGGATCATCAAGTCCAACTCTTAGCCCGGCACAGGACCATCCCCAAGAATCACACAGTGTGCCTGAGAGCACTGACCAAACTCTTCTGTCAGGCTTGGTGCTGTGACCACTTCCTGTTCCAGTGCTCAACCACATATTGAGGACTTTTTCCCCATGTTTCATCTCTACTTCATGAAACACCCTCTTTGAATCCTGATTGTTTATAAACCTTCCCTGCTCTTCCCGCCACAGTCTTCCATTTGCTTTGCGACAGGATCTGTGTTTATACATAATGACAATCCTTAACCACATTATTGAATACTCTTTTACTCACAGCTCTCTTTACTTTTTCCAATACAGAGATGAGAGATAATTGAATGTTTTGTTTTCTCTGTGCACATTATTCAGATACCACAGTCGCAGAATATTCTGAGCTGGAAAGGACCCACAAAGATCATCAAGTCCAACTCAAGTGAATGACCCATACAGGGATCAAACTCATGACCTTGGTGTCATGAGTTGGCACCAACTGAGCTAATCTCAGTGTCACTCCTCTAAATGTGGAATTATTTATCTTTATGAAGTTTTTCTAAATAGCATGTAGCTACAGTGTCCAAATATTTAAAAAGTATTTGATAACTACCTTCATAACTCCTCCTTATTGCGTAATGCTGTCTACCTGCCAACTAAAAAGCAAATGAAATAAAATAGCCTCTGTAGTTTTGACTGTTAGTTTGAAAATATCCAAACCATTTTTGTTTTCAGGGTCATCAAAATAAAGAATCTTGAATTGAACAAGAAGCAAAATATGAATTGACCAAAATATTTTTCCTATACAGACACTAAACTGACAGACCAGCAATGAGCATTATGGGCAAAGTAATCAAGTAATGAAGTAGCCTAGAAGCCATCCATTTGTAGATAATTTTATATGCTCTCCAATAGTTTGAGTAGATCCCATTTTACTACTAGATAAGCCTAAATCAAACTTGTATCTAATTAAGAGACAACTCGAAAGTAGAGTAGGTGTTTGTGTGAAGTTCGTTCAAAAAAAATAGCCCAGTGGCACAGAGAGAATCTTGCTGAGGGGTGTGCCTGTGTGTGTCTGTGTGTGTGTGTGGCAAGACTGAGAAAATTCTGCAGCAGAACAGGACTCATCTGAGAAAACCTTAGACAGAGTCAATGATCCGTCTGTGAAACTCCCAGAGCCTGGGTGTAGGAAATATTGGAAGACTGGAAGAGTTAACTGCCTGAGTTGCTGTTACTACAGTGTTAGATCACGGGGAAAAACTCTGTAGAGGAGACTTAACTTCTGATTTCTTTAAGTTGCAGAGCCAAGGGAATCACAGATAGCTTGTCTGCTCATGCTTGCAGTGAAGCAGAAATCTCTCTCAGGTTGAGTTTTTTTCTCAGGGATATAAAAAGAAGAAACTTAGGGAGTTTCTTTCCTCAAGGGAAAGAAATGAATCAGGGGGAGCTGTTGGGGGAGGCTGCCTGTAGAAACAAAGGAGGGTAAGAGGAAAGATTAGTAGTAATAGAGGATTGGAGATACCAGGGAAATTTGTAAATAGTTTCTTTACTTAATTAGTTTTTCTCTGAAACCAATCAGTATATGCTTTAGATACTCGTTGCTTGGCGGAGATAGGGCATTTCTGCATTTTTAGACTAAAAATTGTGTTTCAGGGCATAGTACCTTAGAGAGCTTCTTCAGCCTGTTCTAGTATCTTCCAGTGCACAGACCTAGCTGGCATCAAAAGACAAAAACCTTTGTGAATTTTATAGAAAAGGAGCTGGGAATAATTTTAGGATAAGATAATCACAC
The DNA here is from genome assembly GCA_036023395.1 of Myiotriccus ornatus. NCBI lineage: Eukaryota > Metazoa > Chordata > Aves > Passeriformes > Tyrannidae > Myiotriccus > Myiotriccus ornatus. Next base: position 18,702,707 of record JAYRBT010000082.1, on the reverse strand, counting down.
TGTATAAACTAGCATAATTATTGACAAGTCCTGAATATGTTGTGTAAGTTTAAATCAATAAATATACTATCTTTGTCCAAATTCTTCAGTTTCTCTCTGCATTCTTATAACTTGTACAGAATACTGAAATCTTCTGAATCTAGCTGGATGTCTTTTGGGAAATTAAAAATCTTTGGATTTATTAATAGTGTATTAAAATAGTTTCATTAATATTGAACCTCCAAACCCCATTTGTTTACACCAAAAAAACCCTCAAATCACAGAGATGACATTTTGCCTTGCTAAGTTCATTCATAAAAATCAACATATTTCCTCAGAGAGATGGAAAGAAATAATTTTTGGAATTAAATGATTTCATGATACTATCTTAGAGAAAAGAAAATTCTCAGGTTCTTCGTTACGTAACACTTATCCATCTCCTCAATAAGTGTAAATCACAAGCCAGGTTTATCTCAGAAATTTTATCAATCTTTTCTTCAGGGCTCTTCTCAACTGATAATGATAACTTTGTACCTTTTTTCAGAAGTTGAGAAATAAAAGACAGTGTTATGTTCTCATCTCACCTATGATAATGTGCTGATTCCAAGAAACTGTTCTTTCCTTTGCTGAAACCTGTCCTATAGTCCAGCCCACTTCATTGGTTTTTTTGAAAACTAAAGCTTCAGAGCCTCTCCAATTCATCATTGCTCCTAATAAATAAACAAGCAAATAAATCCATCACTATAGCAGGCATAGCTAGGAATTCCTGTACTATTCTTAGCAGAGATATGGCAAATATTGCCATATTGCTGTCACAGGTAGTCAGTGTGTCCCAGCCAGAAGCACTAGTTCTCTGAGTGGAAACTAAATCATAGCTTGATTTTACTGGCAGTAAACCTGTCTGTTTTCCATTATGTTTGTATGTAAGCAAACTGTGATAATTTAAATAAATTCTGCACAAGACATAAAAAACTCTGAAGTCATCGGGCCAAGTTCTGCTTTTGTACATTCTGGATTTGTAACAGGGTCTCTGGGACCCTTTTCACCACCCTACCACATACCTCTACCTTGTCATGAAGGGGAGAGACTTAAAGATTCAATTGGTCAGACTCAATTTCCCCCTTTTTTTTGTCATTTTTTACAAGCTTGGAAATTAACATTTTATTTTCCAGCACAAGCTTTATTGAAACTGATAAAATCTCATGGACAGATTGTTAAAGTATTTGAGCAACTTTAGTCTGATTAATTTTTTTAACAAGGTTGTTCTTGCAGTCACCTTGAACAGGCTGATTTCATGCCCTGATCCAATGTTTATTGAAGTGAAAGTGAGGACTGACACCTATTTCAACTTAATTAATCCACTGGATTTGGCCTGTAATTAATTTATACTCTTGTCTAATGTAAACCATTGAAGAGGGTTCTTTTGTCCTCTTTTAGCTACAGTTAATAGGTCCACCATTTTTATTAGATTTACTAGGCAAATTACTCATGCAAATATACAGACAGGTTGTTAGTTTTCAAGGGTCTGATGCAAGCCCCATTAAAATCAGTGTGAGTTGTCCCATTTACTTAAATGGGCTTTAGACTGAGATCTGATACAACTAAGTTAATGCTGCCTAATAGCATATGTGGTAACTTTATTCCATGCTTCCTGGTGTTAACTCTAATGCCAGTGTCCACTATTGCTCACTAAAATTCATTGTTACAGGTGATATATAAATATAAATGGAGACCTGCTCCGCAGCAGATGTCTTGGTATTTGAAGAAGAAAGGCAGAAAAGAGGAGGATAGTCTGGAGGTGTTGCTTCATTCAAATTAAGCATGCTTGTGTGTTTCTTGCTGTGCTAATGACTGTGTAATATAAACATTGATGTTATATTAACATTTGGGAAATAGCAGTTCCGTGGTTTCCTGTGGCTCAATCCCTGTGATTCATAAGTGAAATATTTGCAGTGCTGATCTGTGGAGTTTGCTTTATAGTCAGGAAAGAGGATCATTACACTCCATGGATGACAAAGACAATAATACAACAAAAAAGTATATGGGAACAGAAAACGTTCATCAAACAACAGTAAGCCTTTTACAAATCCCTATCCCACAAATATGTAATTATGTCCTTGACAATGAGCACTCATTGACTTAATACTTTTCATATTGTAAAGGCACCTTTCTTCCAAATCATCAACTCATGAGCTCTATTTACTGTAAACATGTTTTGATGGTTAGCACACTGCAATAAAAATGTACGTAAAAGAACTTATTTGATCTGATGACAATGAAATACAGATATATCCAGCTCTAGTTATTACAGTTCATGAAGCGGTACATGCCAATTTTTGTTTGCTTTACACACTAGTCTGATTTTTATGTTTTTCTATTTAGCTCGGCTACCTAACTTACCTTAAAAGTGTGAAGGTGCCTGTGGGGTAGCACTGCCTGTCCCTAGGTAATAACTCAGCCAGCACAGCTGTTGTAAGTTTCACAAAGGAATAGGACCAAATTAAAACTCAGGTTTTAGGACCTAATTAAAATGTCTTCTTTATGATATACTAGTAGATTTTATATACACATTCTTTAATTTTGGTTATTTGCCATATGCAAGGTGAAAATAAATGCAAAATAAAACACTGAGTGCAAAGTAAAATAAATAAGGATGTGTACTCAGCTTGCTATTTAAAAAGCGATAATTCCTTTAGATGTAATGGAACATCAACAATTTACCCCTGTTTTTCATGCAGATCTATATTCAGACTCAGTGTTTTGCCGTGCAGAGGTTATTTTAGCTGGAATTGGTTCTTTTTAGTTTGCTTTTCATCTGTGTGTAGATACTGAACATATTCTTGAGGATAGTCCTGCTTTTTAGTGGTCATGCAGCCTGGACACAGAGAGCTTTTGTCCTGTCTTCCTTAGAACTTATTATTTTCAGGAGATTTATCTCCAAATCCTTAAACTGTTTCAAAGAGATACTGCTTTTTAAAAAGAACCTGTACGATATCTCCTCCACTCCTGAATGAGGTCTGAAAATGAGAGCCATGCAGCACTCAGAAGATGAGTGCTGTGTTGGGAACATCTTTTTTGCGTTTGGGAAGAGGTGAGGGAAACGTTTTCTTGTCATGCCAATATCAGGTAATTGTTGAATCTAATAATATTAAGTGACAGGAATGACATGTGAACCACAAAGAGATAGTCCAATTTGCATCGAAAAAGGATACTTTAGATTTTGCTGTTTAAATAACTTTCATATATATCTGCAAGAGGGGAATATAAGATTCATGGATATGCTTAAGTTTAAAGTTAGTTTCCATGGCTGAGTTGGGTGAGTGTACCACTGTGTGACTCAGGACATGGAGGGCGTTTATGACGAGTCTCTCATTAGTGCCAGCTCATTTTTCACTGCAAGCCACATTGCAGCATTAACCCATTAGTTAAATTCTTCCCAGTGGCAAGAAAACAGAATGAATATTACCACTCTTTAGAAAGAAACATATCGGTGGGACATACTACAATGATGAGCTTAAAATAAATAATTACATGGATGGTAGTTTTGCATACAAGTAATTAGTTTTGCGTTAATGTTGCTTGAGATTCCTTTTTAGTTGGAATCATTTAATGATTTTCTACATTTGCATATTCCTAATTAGTTTGTTTTAAATGTTAGCTATATACAAAATAATATTTTTATAAATTTTCAAAATCTTTACAGGGCAGATTTTGTTTATAATTAAGAAAACATTTATAACTTACTTTATTTAGAGAAAATGGATCAAACTTGGGAGTAGAGTTTTGTTAGACTACAGCAATCTTGATGTTTTCCTAAATGTCATCCAGAGCATAATTTTCCTATTATATCTGAAACCAAACAAATGTGAACTAATACATAATGTGAGCTAAAAAGCAAGGGAAGATTCTTATGGTTTTTGAAGTATATCCTCATCTCATACAGGGTGCTGATCTGAAATTATTTTGCTGATTTCCGAGTATGATTTTGGATGTTTATTAATGAACTGAAAACATAAAACAGACCTCAACAAGACCCCTGGTTAACCTTACCCCTGATTTAACCTCTGCCATAAACTGGACACATCTTTGCTGCCCTCAGTGAATACTACGCACTCTAAATTAACTTGGTATGCAAGTTAGGAATAATAATAATAGTAGTAATAGTAATAATAAATAAAAATAATAGTAATAATAGTGGGTTGACCCTGGCCAGATTCCCACTACAATAATCCACAATCCAATAAAGCATTCAAGCATTTGCCTAAATATTGAATTTAGTAGGGGATTATTTGCACGCATAAACTAATTTATATGATTGGGACCATAAGGCTAAACTGATCAGTGCTACAAAAGCCTGAAAATAATTTAACACTCAAGATCAGATTCATAACAAGCAACATATTCAAGAATTATTGAGTTTAAAAGGGGGTTTCAGGCTACAGAACAAACTTGGATAGAAACATATTAGAAAACGTATCATGAACCAGACAGGTACAGAAAATTAAACTGGGTCAGAAGTGCTCACAAATGTCCTATAAATGCAATCTTTCCTGCAACATAAACAAGCGACCAGAGGACAGTCAAACGTACTGGAACTGGGGTTGATTTCCACTATCTCAGAACAAACACAGAAAAACCAGCACAGGACTATGCAAGGACAAAAGAACATGTCTAAGCAGAATTGACTGCAGCTTAAGTCGTTTTTGCTGTCTAAATGTCCCCTAGGCATTGTGAGGAAAGGGTCAGGAGTAACAGAAAGAAAAAAATTGCAATTAAATATAGTCATAACCTTTTTTTTTTTATTCAGGGCAAGTGCAAACTCAAAATACAAAATAATTCTTATATGCAAATTCTATATGACAAACCAAATTCTAACATCTTTATGAGCTACTGTCATTAACTATCTGCTAAAATAAAGTACCAAAGTAGAAAAAAATGCAAAATATAGAGCTCTTTTAATTTGTTCAAAATCAATCTACTATGTAATTGAAACGCCTATAGTCAACTTCCTAAATGCAACTTTCATAAGCCTTTTGAAGTAGCAGAAGTGAAAATATTTTTTTTTAAACTAACGTATTTATAAAGCATATGAAACCACAATCTTTTCAATCCCATGTACACATCCTTGAGACTTGAGTTGTGACATAATTCTGAATACAAACAGGGCAAAAGATCACTAGGTTATTATTTTCAATGCATCAAAACCCATTTCTATTGTTTTAGGTTTAGATTATGTTCAGTGTATCAAATACATTTTTCTAGCAGCATGATAGAATTTAATAACACTAGTGTTATGAAATAGTGTGAGGAATGTTCTACTGTGTGAAGCGTTTTAATTATAACCTTTTTATATAAAGTCAATATGAAAATCAAAAAGTCTATATTAGACAGAAATTTGAGCTCTTTTTCCTTGTAACTGTTTCACAAGAAACAAGATAGTAAAATAAGGTTAGTATTCTGTTTATCTGAATGCATTAGAAGCTAATCAGTTTTGGTACAAAATGCTATTGATATTCACAATGCAGGTATCTTGGAAAGTGAGCATGTTTCAGCAAAGTTCTTGTGCTGTAAACCCACAGCCTGGTATTGCAGAATACACAATCATACTGCTATGACCAGTAGATTAGAAGTCATAAAATCATTCCAAAATCCATGTACTCCCTTACAGGATCATGCCTTAATGTGGCAGTAAAATTTAACATCTAAGGTGGGAGAACAATGTTTGCACCATTTCAAAAATCAAGCTAAAACTCACCCATAATTTTTGTGCTTGATCTGCTCTGCTTCAGCCCAAGACAACAGCAAATCTCCTATCTTTACAGAAGTGGTGACATTAATTTGTCTTTCCTTGTCTATAACAATCATATTATATTCTTTACTCACCTGGTGCCAACCGACTTTACAAAAATAAAATGTTTAAGGTTAAATTCTAGAGATTTTTTTTCTTTTCACTGAACAAAAAAAGGACAGGAATCCATCACATTGCTTCCATGGGAGACACTGGTATAGACATGGATGGTGTAAAGAGCACAACATTAGCCCAGCCAGCTGCTTAGAATTCGGAGTCCCCATATAGATATGAACCCTCTGCTGGTAAAACTCAGTTGCAATGATTTATGTAGAAAGAAAGAAAGAGGAACTTTATTGTCTGAGACAAATTTGTTTATATACATGATCACAGAAAGCTTTTTCCAGTATTTTCTTCCACTAAAACAAGTCAGCCTGCGCTATTTACTTTTTTTCATCAGCTGTCTAAATTAGTTAAAGTCTGAAATTTCAAGAACATGTTTTTAATTTCCTTGTCCCCTGGAAACTTACTTTTATCTAGTATCTTCTTTAATTTTATTCTCTGTCACATCAAACTAAGCTATAGAACCAGAGTGATGATACACTAGATCAGTAAAAATCTTTGCTGTTACCTTATGAAAATCTTTTTCTTACTCTCTGAAGGTTCAGACCTTATCCTTCATTATAGCTTTCCATGAATTATGCTCCTTGTTGATCAAGACTTACATAGTCTTTGATTTTTGTTCACCCGGTCAGAATACAAATAGGGGAAGATTTTAACTTGAGGGTTATTTTAATGCTTTCCAGATACAGGGTGAAAGGTAAGATTTAATAATACTTTGGTATTAATCCTTCTATGTGTGCATACCAAAAGAAGTAATAGCATCAAAATAAATGCTGAACTTGAGTTTTAGAAGCAAAATGCTGCAGCAACAACAATGGAGTTAATATGAGACAAAGTGTTTTTAATACTGCATTCTGCACTTACGAGTTGTGTTTTTATAGAAGTTGGATTGGACTTTTAAAAAAAATTTAGTAACCAAAATCAGCTGCATTCCTAGCAGTCCCTATGTATGTCTCAAAGGCAGCATGAATGACTTTTGAAAGAAGACAATCAATAAATGTTCTTCTTTCTTCTTGTAGGATCAGCTGATCCACACCCTCCAACGTGCAGCAGTGACAAGTTCACATGTGCGTATGTGCGGCAGTGTTTGTCCCTCGCTGCAAGATGCAATGGGGTTGAAGATTGTATGGACGGAAGTGATGAAATGAACTGTCCCACGGAGGGGCCCACCCCCATGACTCCAGGCTCCTGCAAGGACACAGAGTTCCCATGTCCCTCCACAGGCTGTATCCCATCCCTCCTGAAATGCGATGGTGTGCCAGACTGCCACCTTAACGAAGATGAAGTTGGCTGCCGTAAGTTACTTTCATTGCTATAGTTCTGGCAATGCTAACTAGCCTAAAGCAGTGATGTTTTAGGAAAGAACAAGAGCAATATAATGAAGTATAATGTAAAATTCACCATTCCCTTGTTAAAAAAATACCATGTATCACATATAATGCTGCAGAGACACTTTACTGCAGAGACACTTTACATTTCCAAATAGTTTTGCTTATGCATTCTTATTGCCTGCCTATCAACTTTTGTAAATTCTTAAAAATTTCTGTTGTATTTCTGTTAGTAATTGCAAGCATTTATACATTTTTTCAATAGATCAGTCAGCTACATTTGCATTGCCTCTGTAATCTCTAATTCCAATATGACAGATAGACTTTAGCAGTTCTATAATTCAGTAACATTCAAGACAGTCCTGACCTTTCAAGGATTTTGAAATCAAGTCTGTTCAAGCAGTAGCAGCAATCTCTGCCCCAAGCAAGGAAAAAGGCTCACAAACAAAAGACAAGGACAACAGGCTTTGAACTCTAAGAGAATGTCTGCCCATTTCAAAATATTTCATTACTGGTATATGAACTGAGGCCAAGTTTTGCATTCTAGGAATTTCAAAATAATTAGCTACATAGAAAAAAAGTAAAAGAGGATTTTTACATATAAAACCTTTTCTTCCTAAACTTTTCATGCTGTAAAAGTTTTTCTAGCATTATTTTTCATCCTTATCAGAAACAAAAAAAAGGTAAAATAATCAGTTTGCAGAAGTTTAGAAATTTGTGTTCTTTAATATTTTGTACCAAAACTACTGAATATAAATGCAGGCCTTTGCACATACTATTTATTTGAGCAAATTAGTGTACCAGACTGGCATGGATTTGGCAGACTATTTGTTTATGTCTTCTGTTTAGAAGTGAGCTCTGTGGTCTTGTTGGCAAAAGACATGATTTCGGAGATAGCTCTTATCTTAAATTCTACATAGCCTGAAGGCATGTAGAAATTTTACATGTTTCCTTCTTCAAGTAACCCTCTCATCATTAATCTTCTTTGACCTTGTTTCCTCTTCGACCTGTCCTCTATTGGACCTCAGTGCTGTGTCCTACTACATGCACATCCCAACTCCACCCCACAGCAGTTAATGTAGAATCTCAAAATCTGAAAGCCACAAGATTTCCATTATTATCAGTATCCTCTAAAGAACTGAAATGTTGGGGGATTGGGGGGTTTGTTTGGTTTGGGGGGTTTGGTTTTTTTAATTAATTTGTTTGGTGGTTTGTTCTGTTTTGTTTATTTTATTTTATTGCTTTGACTTCTAAATAATGCCTAGGGATTGAGTGGAAAATAAATACCGGTCTAGTCAAAGAACAAAAATTCTCCATAGATGTTGCACACTTTTGGGGTTCTCAGTGGGGTGGAAACTTGATTCAAGTTTGTAATCACATTGTTACTTTCAAATTCAGTATAGAGACATGTAAGTATTGGCATTACAAGATAGAAATATAGAAGCAGAGATTTGTGTTTCCTCTATGAAGAAGATACTGGTTGCAGGCAAAGCAAAAAGAAAGTGGTTAGTGCTAGTTTGGAATGGAATCAGTGGAAAGCTGATTGCTGTCACAGCCAGTGTTCAGATCAAACTGTGTATGCCATGAAAGCACAGCATTTAATCCCTAGCTTTTTACTTTAAACATGTGAAAAGCCATAGAAGTTTGTCAGCAGAGAAAGGTTAGAGAGAAAAAGTAAATATCTCCAAAAATTTATTTATTTTATTGAAATTTATGCATAAGCTAAAAAACTGATTGTTTTGCTAGTAAGTCCAGCCTATGTGTACTGTAATAATAGCACAGATTGAGAGTGGTTTTTAATTTTTTTCAGATTTTGGATTGAAATGTAATTTTATTTTCCTTGACACAGATCCAGTCTACCTGGTGATTTTAGAAAACTTCAGTTTAGGAATTACTGACACACTCCATTTTGTGTCCCATAGTAATTTCATTCATTTAAGTTTAACAACAGGTGGTCAAAAATGTTCTGGGTTCTGAGTTCAGGAATTCATCATGGAAAGTTTTCTTCTGGGATAAAGACTGGTTGTCAAAATGCATCTTGCAGAGATTAAGCATAAAGCTAAAAAGAAAGCCAGGACAAAGCAAAAAAAAAGCAAAAAACAATAGTCAGATCTCTACTAAAACCACAGTTTCTATCACAGAAATACTTTTCTTCATGACTTAGAGATTTATGCAGACAGAATTTCCTCTAGAGTTCACACAGCAGTTAGGTTGTACAGGATTATGCTAATACCACTTTATATCAACTAATGTAGTGGATTTTATTATTAGTTGCATTTAACAAGAATATCATGTAGCTGTTTTCCAGTTGTAGATGTTCTACTTGGCTGTCCCTCTTCTTGCTGTCAGTTTTAGTAAAGGGTACATTATCTCACCTATTTAATCTAAACCAAACATATTAGCACCAATGGGATGTATACATTACTTTTTTGCAAACCCCAGTACCATCTGATTGAGTGCCAATACCAGTGACTAAAAAGCGATTTCTCAGTTTTCTGTAGTGCACCAAAATGTTGTAATCCTGGTAGGTTTTAAATACCTAGGAAATATTAAAAATGGTATTTCTTCAAACAGACTTTCTATAGGTTTTATTTGGATGTGGAAAATGAAATATAGCAAAAAATCTGATAATTTCACCTGCTTGTCTTCATTGATTTCAGTGCCTCCTTTGTGCTCTTAACATTCTTTGCCTCAGCACTGATAACTTAGTGTCATTGTCTTGTATTGCAAAGTATGTAGCAGTTAGATCCATTGCTACGACTGTTCCCTCTCTTGTGTTAAAACAATATGTTTTAAAATTAATTCTATCATTTAAAACTAGTTTATGAATGAAAGTTGATCATGTTCTATGATATCTTTTCATGGGTTTTCTTTGGGGTTTTGCAGCCTATGGTCTCAACATTACAAGTTAATATGCCCTCGTCTTCTTCACAAATATTATATAGGAAAATTCAGTTTCTCTACCATCTGTGCTCTATATTTGTTTACTTATTTAGCAACTCAATAGTAAAGTTGTATGCCTTTGAAGATGAAAGCTTGTAGAGGTCACACAGATGCAAGTTTATAGCCAACAGAGTGAATCAAGTTTTTTCTGCTAGTTTTTTAACAGTGAGAAAAAGAAATACAGCTGATAATAACCACCATGTTACTTTTTGTTTCAGCCAATAAAGATTGTTTCAATGGTTCTTTGTTATGTGCATCAACTAATCAATGTATAGCAGTCTCGCAGCGTTGTGATGGAATTGCAGACTGCATTGATTTCAGCCTTGATGAGTCCAGCTGTTCAGGTACTTAGTTTTGCATAAAAATATAATTTGAAACAAAGAAAATATAGCTATTTTCTACTGAATCTTTTGGCAGTCCTCAAACTTGACTGAGCTTCCTCTACTAAAACTTTATCAAATAATATCAGTAAGGAGTTTTCCTGATGAAAGTATGACAGATGAAAGAAAGAGAAAAAAATGAAAAATAATAATCTTATTTAACATCTTCACAAGGGGTGTTTCTTAAGGTATAAATGCATTGTTAAAAACAAACAAACAAACAAACAAAATAACAAAAAAAACCCCTTACAATCCTTTGTAGTATACTACTAGGCACTCCCTTAATTTTAGCTAGTTGAGCAACCCTCTTGTTAACCTACATTTTTGAGTTAATAGGATTGTTTGGGGGTTTTTTGTTTGTTTTTTTCAAGCATATTGCAAATTCATGTTGGAAAATAAACCAAATAACATTTGTTTTAGCACAGTCAACTTGCCACAATATTCAAGTTTGGTTTGCAGTAGTTAAGTGGTGGAGAAAGTTAAGTACAGGACAGTAATACACATTCAATATGAATCGATTTTTATTAATAAAATCTAACAAAAATATAGATAATGATGTAAATAATTAAATCTAGGTTCAAAGCATCCCATTCAAGGACACAAAGTTACTGCAGCTCTTTCCCAAGACAGTTACAAAGTCTGGGCCAGTTCTGTGTTAACAGCACTCCCCTAGATTTGCTGAAGATGCGTTAGAATTTAACTCTCTGTTTTTACAATTGTAAGAGTTACGTGATAAAGTTCACAATGTATGATATGTATTGCAATAATATAATTAATTCGAATATGTTAAATTTTTATTCACAAACTAAAAGTTTGCAAACACTTATTGGTAGGAGGCATCCACTAGTTTCTTTGGGATTGAAACTTAAATACAGAAGTATCGTGTTCTCTATATATCACAGAATGATAGAATGGTTTGGGTTGGAAGTGACTTAAATATCATTTAGTTTCAACCCCCCTGACTTGGGCAGGGACATCTTCCACTAGACCAGGTTGCCTATGTGAGAGAAAAAATCACCCTTTAACATTAAAAAATTACTGATTTTACGATGCAGAGAGAATTCATAATTGATAAGCTTGATTTATAAAAAGCATTTTAAATTAATAGGAACATATTCAGAAATTACTTCAATGCAGAAGAATATAGAATATAAACTAGTAGACTTGCATGACAGTAAATTACAAATCTTCCACTTTTTTATCAGAAACCTTTTTATCAGAAAGCAGATCTTTTAAGTAAGTAATTTAGTTCTCAGAATCTATTCTTAAAACTGGATGTGTCCACACGGAATAGCTCTGTTATCTGCCTCAATAAACAATTGCCATATATCCAAAACTCTTTAGGTCTACTTTGAATTTTAGCAATCATTTTCTTACTAAAGAATGAGGGGATTCTATTTTGTTTCTGAGTTTTTTCTCTCTAAAGCAATGTAAAACTAAGCTTCAGTAAAACTAAATGTGATGATATGGAAATCCAAGTTAAGGGACATCAAGAATTTTTAATAGGATATCACTGATTACTTAAACACCTTTACTCTTTTAAAGCCTGATTTCTCTAGTTCCTATGAGAATGTGTTTCTGAGTGTTGAAGTTCTGAACATCTTTAATAAAAGCTTTGGTCATACAGGAATGTCTGTTCCTCACCTGTATATAAAAGCTATTAATAATAAGGTAAATATAGATACTAATTAAATATTAGTTTAGTTCATTTGGGTCTTGTTTGATATATTCTTGTTATTTGAAAATAGAGTGAGTTGCAAAAGCTCCATTTCTGGAGTCAGATGAAGATCTGACTTGAGAAAAATTTGCAGCCTGTTCAAGTGAAGCATCAGGATTTCTATAAGATCAAGAGCACGCTATTGCTTATAAGGTACTCATGACTTCACACTTGTGTCACCAAGACCACATCTAAAAGAAGAAGTTTTGGAAGTTTTAAGTACCAAAATGACAGGTGTGAATATTCTGCCATTTTGAAAATCAGACAATGACAAACATAACAACAAAGAGAGGGAAATTAAAATCTTTAATTTTATATTTGCAGTTTGTCCTGAAGAATACTGCAAAAATGGAGGAAGATGCATCATCAAAGGTGACATTCCATTATGCCAGTAAGTTTCATTGGTGATTGACTTGTGCTTGAGGTTGGATAAATGTGCTGTTGAAAGAGATGTTTTGCTCCCCAGAGACTGAAATGACATTCAATAGAAGTGTATTTTTAAAGTTCTCTTTATGTCTACACTATTTTTATTTGCATTTAGTGAGATAAACTGCATTTTGAGAAGAATATTATTTATCAGATGGAATTTTCTGTGACTTTCATATGTCATTACATGAGACAACCTGCTGGCCTGACACATTGATTTCTGTCTCGTGTTTCACATCGCCATTTAACAACACATGCTTCTGTGCCTTATACGCAGCGGATGTTTCGTACCTCAGAGAAGATTTTACAGCAGGCCACATACTCATCTTTACCTTTCTGGCATGTGTTTGGAAAAAGAAAGTAATGTTTTTCCACTTATTCCAAAAAAGGTTTAAACATATGCTTGCATTTTTTTTTTCTGGAAATGCTCTATAGTGAAAAAGAAATAATGTATGCAATTCTGATGGAGGAAGTACAAGTCATTATAAAGTGTCTGAGGCTATCTGAAGGGACTAATTTACACAAGCTTTCACTCTGTTTCCCATTGGGAAATTACAGGAGACTTTCTAAAGTTCAAAGAAAGAAATGGTATGCATTATCATGCTT
>JAYRBT010000082.1:18652921-18680376 GCA_036023395.1 Myiotriccus ornatus | reverse complement strand
CTGCTACAAAAACCTTGCTATGCAAACCCAGTAGTACATCAGTCATCAAGCTAGGCTTCAGAATTCAGTAAATTGCAGGAGGTTGAGATTTTGTTTGTTTGTTTTAAATGATGGAGGTGAAAAGGGGTTGGATTTAAGTTGAGCTCTCGTGACCAGGTTTTGGCAGCGGGGAGGGGCTCTACAAGGGTGGTTTCTGTGAGAAGCTGCTATAAGCTTTCCCCATGTCAAACAGAGCCAATGCCAGCTGGATTCAAGGCAGACCTGCTGCTGGCCAAGACCAGGCCAGTCAGAGAAGTTAGTAATATCTCTATCATATTTAAGAAAGAAAAAAAATAAGATTATCGCATGGATGTCATTGCACTCAGAGAAGAGAGGAGTGAGAATATTTTGGAGGAGCAGCTCTGCAGACACCAGGTCACTGGAGAAATAAGGGTTGAGGTACTCCAGGCACCAGAGCTGAGGTTCCCTTGCAGCCCATGGTGCAGCCCATGGTGAGGCAGCTGTGCCCCTGCAGCCCATGGAGGACCATGAGGGTGCAGAGATACCCCTGCAGCCCAGGGAGACCCACGCCAGAGCAGGTGGGTGCCAAAAAGAGGGCTGTTATGCTGTGAGAGTCCTGTGCTGGGGCTGGGGCTGGGCAGGGACCTGCTGACCCACAGAGAGAGGAGCTCATGCCGGAGCAGGTTTCCTGGTAGGACTTGTGAACCTGTGGGGGAACAGGCTGGAGTAGTCTGTGCCTGAAGGACTGCACTCCATGGAAGTGGACCCAGATTGGAGCACTTTGCAGGGAACTGTAGCATGTGGAAAGGACCAGCACCGGAGAAGTTTGTGGAGAACTCTATCAACAGAGTGGTAGGGATCCCATACTGGAGCAGAAGACTCCTCTCCCTGAGCAGTGTCAGAAACAACCCGTGACGAACTGACTGTAACCCCCATTCCCCATCTACCTGAGCCACTGGAGAGAGAGAAGGTGGAACCCAGGAAGGAGGGAGGAGTGTGGGGAAGGTGTTTTTAAGATTTTGTTTAATTCTCATTATCCTGACCTGATTTTTACTGGTAATAAATTCAGTTAATTTCCCCAAGTCTGTTCTGCCCATGACAGTAATCTTGAGTGATCTCTCACTGCCCTTAACTCATTAACTTTTTGTTATATTTTCTCTTTCCTGTCCAGTTGTGGAGGTGACTGATAGAGTGGCTTTGGTGGCACCTGGCATCCAGCCAGAGTCAACCCACCAAAAATTGTTTCCCTGAGAATAAGAAAACTAACTGACCAGGATGCATGATATTTTATTTGCAATATGTGTGCTTTTATATCAGCAGACTAGATAACAAATTATCCTGACTGTGCTGAACTAAACCATACCCTAACTCACCCTCTGGGCAGCCACATTAAAGCCAAAACCATGGTGATTCTCTCTTTGTTCAGACAGAAGGAATTGTCAACAAGCCCAAACTGGCTTCTCCATTTTTATCTCTAGTTCTGTATGCACTTAGGGCACCTTGGCAGCTGTATAAATTCCTTGGATGGATTTCAGGTATCAACTGCGTATAAACACATGCATTGCACTAGGCTAACCCTCAAACCAGAGCCTTTGTTAGAAAAGAAAAGAAAATAGTGTTGGAACCAATAATATGTGACAATGGCTTCTCTAATGTAAGTGCTGGGTGAGATTATACAGTAAGGATTGTCTAAATTCTAACATTAAATGTGCTTAAGCTCTAGGTCATTAACTTAGTATATTAGAAAATTGTTTTTATTGCTTCATGAGCTTCCTTATTTCCACTTAGAACTTTCCAGTTTGGTACTTTAATCCTTTTGGCATTCATCTTTGTTAACTATTGTATTTTCCACTGATAAAATGCCTGCTCAACTGAGCTTGGTGGTAAAAGTTGGGCAAATAAAAAAAATTTGCTTAGGCTTATAAAAGTGAGCAAACAACAAGTTGACTACATACAGTTATATGGAGCTTGTATTATGCAGTCCTTGCATGCTTGAGTTTCCTATGCAGGCTACTGACAGTGCTGCTTTGCATGACTAGGAGGTGAACAAAACATTTTTAAAGCAGTGTTACTTAGAGATGAATATTCCAATGCTTGTTTTTCACAGAGCAGAATTCCAGTTTACAACTATTTTTTTTCACCTCTGGTAACTTTATTTTCAGACCTTTAGTATTCTTTTGCAATTCAGTGATTTTTATCAGTGAAATTAAAGTGCAGGGTTTGATCTATATTGTAGTCTATCAAAAAAAATTAAACATTTAAAATGCAGGAGTTATTAATGGACTTTAATAGGTGGAAAAAACACTTTTATTTGCTTTGCTTTTCTTTTCTGTAAATCAATATTTTATTAATGTGAACTTTTTGGGAGACTTACAAAAATGGAAGAAAGATCTCCTAAACCTTTTTAATATTTTAGTATGTGAAAAATATTGTGTTTACATAGTAATAGAAATTCATGAAGACTACCTTCTTGTTTCTTTTGCTTCTAGAGTTGAAGGTGAAACAATTTGGCAGAATACATTTTGAGAGGCTACACAATAGCTACTCATTATTATAGTTCTAGTGTCTTAATAGGTGTCTTATCAAATTTTTCTCTGTTTGTCAAGGCTTCCATTATGCTACCAGTAAAGTCTATCACTATGTTTTAGTTATTTTTGTATCAAAATCAACAAAAAAGCCACAGACTGAGAATGTTTTAGGTAATGGTAGTAGTTGAGTATTTCTTTCTGATGGATCATAAGATAGTAAAGGAAAGCTAAAAATGAACATACAGCTGTGTAGCCAACAAATTAACTGGATTATACCAGTATAGCAAGTATTCTTCATTTAGCCTTTATATCTATATCTATATATCTATATAGATACATAGATATAATGCTTCTAAAGCTATCTTTTTAATACCTTGTGCCTTTAAAATTCTTTTCAGCACCCTGTTAAAACAAATAGTGAGATACAAGTCTCTGTAAGCACAGTTTGTTGATACACCTTATGCTTTATTCTGATCTACAAAAACCATATTGCTACAGAAACCACATTTCAAGATGGGTCTGTGCAACACAATTGTGCATTTAAATATAATATAGAAGTTGATATATTATAAAATGACTCTTTCCTAGCTTTTTAATATTATATATTTATTTCTGTGGTCTTTGAAATATGTCAGACATTAAGGCCAAAGTAAGATTTTAATAAGTCTCATAATGGGACCACAACAATGGACCTTACATTATTTTATTTTTCTATATTATATGTTTTATATGGTTGAACCACTGTCTATACGAAAAAGATGTTGAAACACTAATCAGCTTTCTCTGGGTAGTCTTGTACCTCCTACAAGGTCAGCGTCACTTGAATTTTAGTCTTATGAAAAAGTCCTCCAGAAAACTTTTTCCTTAATCATCCTGTACTACTCTGAAATTCTACACTCTGAACTTCCCCTAACATCTACAAGCAGGTTGCATTTGTACCTTGCACATTCTTTCCTGATTTTTCATTTTAAGATGCATTCTCTTACCTGTCACATCTAACAAAAGTTTTGCCCAAGCTGCCATCATCATGCACTTCAGTTACTGACCCTCCTTACTTGAATGACTGCAAGGTTTTCAGGATGATGTTCCTCAAAAACAGCTGCCAGGAGGATTCTTCTGACCATTGCTTTGACCATATCGTTCTTCTTTTTGTATCTCTACTCCCTCTTTCTTATTGCATCAAATGTTAATTAGTGACCTTGCTTTTCAAGCCTTCATAATGTATTCTAACCCTATCTATCGTTTCTCATTTAAACAGTATAATCTGAATATATCTGCTACAACAGACAATATACCTGCCCCTACCCAGAGCACAACAATAGCAATAGATTGTCTATGTTTTTAACAGGTCTCTGCATCCTTGTCAAAGTTTAAGATACAATTTGACAAAACTCTCTATGCTTACTGAACAGATAGTAAATAAAATAAATAACTTAATTTCAAATATGCATGAAACATACACTGAGCACGGCAGGGAATTAGGCATATGCTTTCCTTATAAATCCAGAGAATCAAAGCATAGTACAATAATCTTGCCTTTGACATTTGAGCTTCTTTTACAAAATCTTTATCTTCAGCCTCTAGCCTTCTTTTATAATTACTTATTTTTTTCCAGTAGTATGAAGTCCTCACAGATGGTATTGGTATGCAAAAACTGGAACAAATAATATGGTAAATTTTTAAGGTTTTCTTTATTTTAATATATTTTCTTACAACTATGAAGAATGTACAAGTAGTCACAAAAAAATGTGCAGCAGTGAACTGTACAATTCTTTTGTTGAGGCAGGCTAGACTGCAAGATTCAAAGCTATACTGATAATTAAGAAGCACGCATGTCCTGCAGTAGTAATCAAAATTAAAATTTCTTCTTTCTTAGGCTGGCTCAAGAAAGCATTTTATAACTCTCAAGGTCTTTGAAAAAGAAAAGCAAACAACCCAAGCAAACAAACAAAATCCCCCAAGCCCAAACAAAACCTTAGTTAATACCATGGGCTAAACTCATTCATTTGTACTTTCTTTTTGCTTGGAACTGGGAGAAGAACAATTTGCATTCAATTTTTATGATAATAAGGATATAATAATATTTTTTAAAAGGACAGTCACATTTTACCCTAATTCTGTAAATTCTAATTTGCTTAGACTTTGCTAAATGTTACATGATGGAATTAAAATTTAGTTAGAGATTGATCGCTTTTTCTCCTTTCAGCTTCCCCCCTCAGTGACATGCTAATGAAGATGAAAGTAGAATCACAGAGTCACAGAATCTTTAAGGCTAGAAAAGACCTCCAAGATTATCAAATCCAACTGTTAACCCAATGCCACCATGTTTCCAATAAACAATATCCCAAAGTGCCCCATCCACATGGTTTTTTGACACTTCTAGGAATGAAGACGTCACCACGTCCTGACCATCCTGTTCCAATGCTTGACCACCATTTCAGTGAAAAACATTTTTCCTAATATCCAATCTAAACCTCCCCCGGTGCAACTTGAGGCCATTTCCTCGTCCTGTCACTTTTTACTGGGGAGAAGAGTCCAACCCTCACCTCACTACAACCTCCTTTTAGGTAGTTGTAGAAACCAATAAGGCTCCCCTGAGCATCCTTTTCTCCAGGCTCAACACCCCCAGCTCCCTCAGCCACTCCTCCTCAGACTTGGGCTCCGGACCCTTCGTTGCCTTCCTGGACATGCTCCAGCACCTCAGTGTCTTTATTAGTATTATTATAGTGTTATTCTTGCTCACAGTATTACTCTTGCTCAAACTGTCAAGATAAAGAATAATTTTTTAACTAGACTAACAAACACATTAAAGTTTTCTGGTGAAAAGTAGAAATTTAATAAAATATTCTGAAAAATGCTGTTGAGTCAGAAAAGTGTCTACATAGTTATTTCTGACAAAAAATATGCCATCTGACCAAGCCAAAACCTGGAATATTTAGAAAGGAAGCATACTTGTTTTCATGAATGGCATGCCCAGAGAGGTGGTGGATTAACCGTCCCTGGAGATTTTTAAGATAAGGCTGGATGTGACACTGAGTGCCATGTTCTGGTAATCACAGTGGGGTTGGATCAAGGGTTGGACTTGATGATCTCGGAGGTCTCTTCCAACCCAGTTAATTCTATGACTCTATGATTCTTAGAATGTTTCTTTCAGTACAAGCCTGGGCTGTCACTGTACAAATACATCAAGAACATGCGTATGTTACATTATGAAGCAAAGAGGTTCTGAGGAGATGGAGAAATTTTTCAAAATATGAATAACAATTTTCCTTCTTTTGAATGAAGTGTGTCCTCATTAAAAAATATTTTCATCCAATATCCCATGACACTCTTCTTTCTAATGTTACCAAAATACAAAAGGTGTCAGAAGACTCCTATCTGTGGCTCATATTCTAGTGTAGTAAGTTGACCCCTGACTGGAGGGGGAGGACGCCCACCAAAGCCACTCCTCACTTCCTACCTCAGCTGGACAGGGGAGAGAAAATGTAACAAAAGGCTCATGGGTTGAGAAAAGGACCAAGAGAGCACTCACCAGTCACTGTCATGGGCAAAACAGACTTGCTTTGGGGAAATCACTGGTGGGCTCAGCCTTCACCAACAGCAAGCAAGTTTTGGAGTTGTGGCTTCCATGGGCTCTGTTGGACGGGGAAGCTCCTGGCAGCTTCTCACAGGAGCCACCCCCGCAGCCCCCCTGCTTCCCAAACATTGCCACACAAAATGAAAACATGTAGCATTAGGGAAACAGGAAGCACAGAGTAACTGTAAAACACATATTTTTAGTGGTTTAAAAAATTATTGCAGCTAAGTATCCAGAGCAGTGCCAACTGCGCGCATTCCTCATGACCAGTTTCACTCTTCTGCAACAAAGAACCCACACGGAAATATTTTTTTTGCTCTTGTTACTTTTAGGGCAGTTCAAGCAGCAGTTTCAGACACAGATTTATGAAGCCTGGCAGTCCTGAGAATAATTGTACAAGTCTGGAATTGAGGATTTTTGAGCTTAAGATGTGCAGCTCCCTTAACATACGGTCTTCCAAAGCATACAAGCAATTTTAAAGCCCACATCCCACCTACTTTCAAAAGGCTTTTTGATGAAATGTTGCTTAATTATTAATAAAGTTTACCCTTTTCATTTGTGAGTTACTTCTTCATAATTAACAAGCTTCTAATAGTACTGCCTCTCCTCCAGCGCTTTTGGTGTGCCTGTTTCAAGCTCTTTGTGAGGGGGACTCTTTGGAGTTTTGATGAGCTTTGATGAAAAGGGACCCAGATATAATAACAACTACAGAAACTGCAATAGTAAATTTTAAGTACATAAGCAGGTGTTAAGTTTCTGGTTGTTCTTAGAGACTTCTGAGTGCCCTGAGAAGCCAGAAAAACAGTGTTTGAAGAAAATAACCACCAAAAGCCTGTTGTGTAAATGTGGAAGCATAACATGAGTCTTTGCAGAATTCTTGGATTTTCTTATGTACTTATTTCAAAAAGCTGAAAACCGAATCAATAAACAGCACATTTTTTTTTGCTATTTATTCTTTCGTGTTACTGAAGATTCTGGAAGACTATTCAGAACAAGACAATGATAGATGTACATAACTGTTTGATGAATAGATTCTGCTGAACTTTAGTTGTGAAGTATCAGACTCCAATTAAGACTGATCAGTAAGTAGTATTTTCAGTAATATACCAAAGCAAAACTGGAATGATTTATTCTGCCTGGAATCAGTGCTCAGCTTTCAATCTGGCTTTTACCTTTTTGTTCATAAAGTCACATATTATATGCAGGAATAAATCAGATATCCTAAATAACAGTAGATATCTTTTCATCTTTGATTTCTACTTTTCTACACTTCTTTCATGGAAACATTGGTTTATGTGTTCATTTCTGCTTCCTTACAACTGACTGCAAACTAAATTCCGGTGTGAAAATATCAACGATATTAATAGAAATTCCACATCTGGATCTAGGATAGAGCTTACATATCTGTTATCAATGAATGTATCAAGATTCATTTTTATGTTCCAAAGAATGCAAGGTTAAGATAGGAACTGATGAAGATACATTAGCTCTCTAAACAGTGCCAATCTTTCCAAATAATTACTCTAAGCTTTCAGCCAGTTCAGGCAAACCACAATTATATGCAGATCACAAGGAATGGAAGGATTATTTGCCTTTCCATCCACATTGACTTAGAAACCCTGTGTTTATGAAATGTCATGAGAAAAGCACTGCATTTTCTAACCTTCCTTATGATTAGCTAAGCCAGAGTTTAGGGCCTACAGAATGGCTTTCTTCCACTGCATGGTTACCACAAAATAAGCACATCTGCTCTAACTTTAAGACTGTGGATCCAGTAATGCTTTCCTGTCCACCACAATATGGCACACAGGACATTTCTCCAATATTTGGCTCTTGATTCCCAGTGAAGTCACCACCCACAAAGTATTGTCTGTGCAAGTCAGACTTTGGCAGCAGGCTCAAGAGCAAAGGCTCAGACTCAAACCATAAGAGATATGTCAGCAAACAGTTTAACTTCCTTTTTGCTGTGTGGGTGACCAGAGCAACAGGAAGGCTGATTTGATTGAATCCTCATGGAAAGTAAGTTCTCAAAGTCTCTTTGTTGAGGAAGAAATAAAAGAAGAGTTTGAATGGAACTGCTTAGGGACAAGCTCAGGAAAAAATAATTAACCTCAAAGGTAAATAAAATCACATAAAAGGTTATTCACAAAACTGCCAAGTGCATGAACAGCAAGTGTTGATCTCAAGTTAACCTTTAGACTTTCAAGAAAAGACTGTCTGATGTGCTAGCAATATTTCAATAGTGAAATAAAAAAACAATATTCAGTTTTCAGTTCACAAAACTGAGTAGATCCTTTAGTTTGCATTGATGTTTATACAGGTTCTAAAATTTGTATATGGCTGCAACAAATCCCATTTCTATTCTTGCCAACACTTTGGCCCCACAGGCTTTGTACTTCCAGATTCACTCTTGAGCACTAAAAGAAATTCATAGTAGTAACACCACAGTAATAACTGAACCAATTCTCCAGCTGATGCAAATGTTCTTCTCTCCATCTGGAAGTGTAAAGTGAAAAAGCCAGTCAACATTACACCAATCCAATGTTCACTCCATAAACTGGACAACATTTTGTTCATGTCTCACAATGAGGAATTAATTTGAAATAGAACTTTGCTTTAACTTATTTTGTGTTAGACTTGAAGATACTGTTTTTAACGAACAGAACACTTTTTTTCCTCTTAATTTTGAATTTGTTGCTAAACAGTCCTTAAAAGAGCTAAACTTTTAAGTGACCAGAAATAAGCTGCTGGTCTGTTGAACAGTGAAACAATTTCATCATGGTATTGTACTGTATAAATTACTTAAGGACAACACTTGACCTTGATTTTTTTCATTTTTTGATTTGAAGTTTGTGACTAAGCCTAGTACTTCAAGTACAGCTCCTGTGTTTGATTGGCAGTTGTCATTTTTGAATGCTCAAAGAATAATTTTTATAATCCTTATGAATTTCCCATATTTAAAGTTATTTGAACTTTTCGTGACTCTTAACATAGCTGATTCAGTTTTATTCTTTTTACAGTCTTATTTTGCTGTAATCTTAATGTCTTGTTATTGGGGTTACTTCAGATCCAGCATGAAATGTTTTTTTTCTAAAGTAAAGCCAACCAAGTCTCTATTACGTGAAACCAGTGACAAGAGTGTTCTTTTCCACTTATATTTAGAACAACTCATTATTTTGTTTTTTGGTTGGTAGGTTTGCTTTGCTTCCTCACTTTTTTTTTTTTTTTTGGTAAGATCCTCTGAGGAAATATCCTACAAAGCAGTCATGTGGTATTTACCAGCTGTCCAAAATATAAAATATTAGGGAATAGACTTTTTTGTTGGAATTCCAATTGAAATCAAGCAAAGAGGCTCAGAAAATATTATAATCTGCAAACTCTTATGGATGTATAGCACTATTACTCTTCCATCTTCAGAAATTCTAACTGCTCCAATGTTTGTGGCTATATCCCCATCTAACTGCTTGCCTTCAAAGTAAATCTTTGAACATAAAAGAGGGTTATAAACATTTATTTTGCTCCTGAATATTTGAGAAAAAGATCCTGAATCAAATTCCTTATAATAGAAGCCTGCCATAACTTCAACTGCCTAAAGCAGCAAATCTAGATGTCTATAAAGTATTTCAAATATATATATGTGAATCAAACTTTGGTAATTGCTATACAGCATGTCAAAATACTATTATTTAGTTGCCACCACTTAAAAGTCATACTTAGTATAAGCAGGTGAGAAACAAAACATTTTATTTATTTATTTAAATGCATTTAAGATTAGAGTTCAGTTTTTGGCTTTCCAATCTGTCAAGTCATTTTAGAGTGTCCCATTAAAAAGCTGGATGAGGGGAGTGGCAGGGGCCTCAGTCATGTGTATACCTGAGGCCTGAGCCAAAATTTGTTCTCTGAACCATTTCAATAGCTTTTACTCTCAAATGGAAATTATTCACTCTCCTATAAGTCATTAATTTAACCTTTCATCAGGTCAACCTGAGTAAAGAGTGGAGTCTTCTCTACTTATTTTGTTCAGTTAAGTTCAGGAGAAGGAGGTGCAAGGATCAGAGAGCATAGAAGACGAATCTCTCTGGTCGAGATATGTATTTGTATTTCTAAACCGGTGGAACTCTGATTTGAAATTATTTCTAAGAGTAGTAGAGAGAAGCCTCTTGGTCAGGCACAAGAAGTATGACCATGATTAAGTGGATGATTGTGATTAGATTTATTGTTAATACAGTCCCTAAATATTGTCAATGTATGATATAATATAAGCAGGTCTAAAGAGTTATGATACAAGCAGGTTCATCTAGGAACAGGTTTGCATAATGCACAATTGCAAGGCAACAAAGCACCTATGTGGCTACTTTAGGATTTTCTCTCTATTAAATCCACTGTTAGCAAAAAATCTTCTTTATTAAATTCGCTAGTAATCACAATATACAGTCTAATACCTCAAGTTATTAACATCTTAAAGACTGACTTGAGAGAATAAAGAAAACACTAATTCTTATCACTCGTACTGTAATTTGTAGCTGAAAAGTGTTTATATATTAAAAAAAAAATTAAAAATTAAGACCCAAACATTGGCTCGCAGACAAATCCCATAATGCAGGATGTTTTCCTCTCATTTCCACCTTTTCAGACAAGCAGAAGCAGGTTCAGGCCCCTACCACTTCCCAGCAGTTGCATATCTCCTGTTGTACTTGTGTATGAGAAAACACCTGCAGACACAGCTGCCAATGATTTTTTTGTCACACTCAGAAGATGAAGACCCCAAAAGGAGACTAGTTCTGTGGCTGACAAGGTCTCAATATTTTATGACCAACCCTAAAGTCAAACTCAGGCTAAGAAAGAAAATGTGGCACTGTTTTCCTGATAATACTGTTGTGTTATTTTTTGATCCCTTAAGATGTACTTGCAACATGCTCTGTGTTAAAAATGGATGTGTCCAGACTGAACACAAAAAGGCTTTTAAACTAAAACCCAGCTTTTATGGAATCTGAATTAGAATACTATTCAAATTGAGAAAACTCAGTGTGACTATGGACAAAAGAGTAGGAAAAAAAGCGTTTACTCACAGCTGTCCTCTTGCCTACTTGTCCTCACAGATGTGTTCTCACTTTCCAGTTGACTCAGACTGAGTGACTGCAAGCTCTGCTCCTCCTCCTCCATCCCAAAGCAACATTCCCTTGGCTGTAACAGCCTGTCTCCCCTCTCTTTTCAGTAGTTTCTAAGTGAGCCACAGGGTAGGAACTTTCTAGTGTCTTCCTGTCCTGCCCAGCCTGATTTCATCTGCGCTCTCTGCCCCTCTCCCCAGCTCTCCTCTGGCTGGTTCGTAGTTTCCCAGGAAAAGAGCAACCTCCTTGCTCCATGAAGGGGTTTAACTAAAGCTAATCATGCTGCTTAAAGGAATTTAAAATAAAGCTGAAAATTAACATGAAATTTACATTTGGAAAGAGACAGGCTGAGATTTGCAAAATTTCAATACGAAAATCGAACACTGCATGTCCTGTGATAAAATGGCAGCAATGGCCAGTAAGTTAGCCTTGCACTGTCACTATTTTCACAGCTCTCTACATGTACTTGGTGCCCACACCATATCTTCTGGGAGATGTAGCATCAGTTCTGACAGTGAGTTCTTGATAATATCACAACATACCCCAAAAAATTATATTACAAGTTTTGGATAGAGAAAAAAAGTACTGTAGACTACTGAACTCTAAAATTTAGCATATTTCCTGAGATGAGAAGAAAGTTAAAAATGAACAGAAAAAATTTTAAGACAAAACTGGAAATTGTAAAGTAACAGGTCTTCAAGTACCTCACAAAAAGAAGGATAAACTTTGGGTTATACTTGCTTTTACATTAACAGAGTCAAAAAAATGGCTATGAGAAAATCCTTCTGCTGGAAAAAAAATCTAGTGAAAGAGATTGAAAACATCAATGTCTAATCTCTTTCAAAATATAGTAAACTATCAGATGCAAAGAAGTTCAGTCTCCTTTTGCACAATTCAGAGTTGGCTAATTCAGGTCATATTTGAAAACATATGTGTCATAATTTAATACATTGTGAAAAAAAGACTGATATGAAGCAATAAGATACATTTCTTACTCTAATAATTTGAATATATTTGTGAAATTAAGTTATCCTGTCTTGATTTTCAGTTATTTGATGCTGAAGTATAAAGGCAGGGCATTGTACCAGCTTTGTGACAGACTGTTTCAAGAGCAGTAAAAAAACAATCATCTGCTAGGAACCCTGCAGAAAAAAATTTTACACTTTTTATTCCAAATAGATGAAAAATTGCAATGTCCTTAGGTTCTAAGAAGTGGCTTAATGAAATCAGTTTTTCATCTGTATAAAAGCTGACTTCAGCTTATATAAAAGTCTTAGTCCTGTGGCTGTACAAAATGTAAATCTGTCCCTTATTAATACAGAATGTTTGTCATGGCTCCCTGCCACCTTGTCCCAACTGCTGACATAAAATCATCAGCAGAAAAACAGAACATAGCAAGGATTCTTTGATCTCACAGATTTTTAGTTACTAACTCTGTCTGTTAGGGCTGTTAACTAGCAATGCAGGTTAACTAAGCTTTTGTTCTGCCTCGTGGTACATGGTAAAGGAGCATAAAGGCTGCTCTGAATTGTTATATTTACACTGATTCATTGTACAACAGTATTAATATCAGGGGAATTGTTCCCAGTTCTTCATCTGTACTGCATATTCCTTGGCTGTAACCAAGAAAAGACTTTATTGAATGGATGCTGGAATACTGTTAGAAATTTTTCTATCATTAACTGTAGCTCACCATATGTTATGGTGATCTGTGATATGTGATGCATGAAAGATCATGGGAAAGATTTTGCATTATCAAAGTGTAAAGTAAAACAGTTGAAATAAGCTCTTCTATCAAAGTAAGTCAAATAACCCAGATTTAGACCTATCTATTCTCCCTAATAAAAGTTTCAAGCATTTATTTGGAGTTAAATTTTATCTACATGCCACCTAATACAGTAGTATTAAGTGCTAAAGTTTGAAGGTTTAAACACTGAGAAGTGACAATTTAGCTATTCATAATAAGAATAGGTTTTTTTTTCTGGTTCGTTTGTTTCTTTGTTTGGGGGGGGGGTGTTCATTCATTTGTTTTTATTAGGTGTAGTGAATTACCTCTGCTGTATGATATAATATTAATCTTGTTGCATTACTAACACTGAATATTGGAATTAAAGCTTTAGATTTGGGAGGGAGGTGCATGGGGAGTTTGTGATCTTCCAATTAAATATGTGCCTGAACAGGCATGTGTGAGGGTTTGAATTGAAATTGCATGGGAATCCTTAGTTCCAGCTTCTCCTAAATTCTCAAGTCTTGACTCTGTTACCATAACAACGGTAACAGAATGTGGAGCTGGGAGAAAGGTTGTCATGAAATTATTTTTATTGCATCTAAACTGTCTTAGGTTCTCATAAATTGTTTAAAGGTCATTCCTCTGAAGATTTCATAAATTTAACTTGTTAGCAAGAAACTAGAGAGAGAATTCCCTAAGCATCTGTGAAATTTGCCTGTAATATCTGCACATTATGCAGAGCCAACATCCCTGCATTATTTTCTATGGGCCACACTGGCATGCGTAGAACTCATTGCAGAACTTAAGCCGTTTTTGGGTGATGTGTAATTCCTAGTGTAAATCACTGTCTCTCTAGTACATGGATGGTAAGCAAAAGAGAAGTTTTGTGGCTTTTGTGTTAGTGTGGTTTTTTTGGTATAGACACACATTTAAAATACAAGCAAAAAGTTTTAGAGAATATATTTGTGCTGACATAATCTTAGCCTGTACTTGTGCACCTAGCTTGTACAGCAGTGAGAAGCAGCATTAGGTGTTACTGTATGGTGATGTCTCCTGTGTAAGCAGATAAATTCACGACTCGCTGAGAATGACAAAATGATTTATAATCTCCAATATATACTACAGTCCACCTGCCAGGAGCAATGCCTGGTGTTGGCAGGCTCTGGTGAAAGCAGACCATTTTAACTGATAAAAAGACTAAACCAATGCTGAAAAGGGGCAGCTGGAAAGGAAAGGAAACCATTTTCTCACTTTTTATTATTAGTACTTGTGCCAAATGTATAGTTTAATATAGACCATCAAGCTTTTAAAATAACTATTTCATCTCACCTGGGAATTGTAGATTCATTCATACAAAAGCTATTCATAGGGTAAAGTGCAGTGAAAAGCAGATCTGTGAAATGATTTTGCAATAAAGACCTATTATATCTTGCCTAACTAGTTATAATGCAGATAATAAAGTAATGAGCATGTAATACTGTTAGTATTACAGATTAAAAGCATTAAAGAGCAAACATTAAAAACCAAACCAGAATGAAACAGAACCAATAAAAAAAAAACACTCCCCAAATGTCCCCCCAACAAAAAATCAAAAACCAAAAAACCCAAAACAAATTAAAAAAGGCAACTACAAACCAAACCCAGAATCTCACAAAAAAAGAGAAAAGAATAGTCTCTGTGGAAAAATACAGCCACTGTAAATATATTCAGATCTCTTACCAGGTTTTCTACTGATACATAACCCTGTCTGTTCTATCAACAGAATTGTCATTTAAGCAAAAAGCTTTTTTCTGTGAAATGAACAGGTCTTTTCTATAATCCAATGAGTTATTTCCTAATTTTACTTAAATATGGAATCAGTGCTGCTTCTGAAATAAAAATAGTTTTGCTACTAACTTTTAATACAGCAGCACAGTCAGCCTTTCTATCAGGTCATTCTTTAATCTTGATTCAGACCTCTAAAAGTTGCAACTAGGGTCTGTATTTGAGACACAAACATGTAAAAAGGGCTTCCTAGAGGTTTATGGTTCTCTGTCTCCTTCTCTCCTTGCTCTCCTTCTCTCTATATTCTTCCCTTATTTGAAGTGTTCTTCAAGAGCAAATCAAACCTCAGCTCCAAATGAATGTTCCACAAAGAGCAAAAGGAAGGGAGAGAAAGAATAGAAGAGAAACACAAGAAAGAAAGGCATGTAAGATTGAAAAAAAAAGGAAAAAAAAAGGAAGAAAAAAACCCTGGGAAACAAGATGGATGGGAGGCTGGCATGAAGGACAACTTCTTAACTGTAAACTGTTTAAAACTAAGGCCTATCTCTTCAGTGAACTTTTTCAGTTCACTTCAACAGTTTAGGTGCTGCTGTACTGATACAGATTTCTTAAGTAGGTTCACTTCATATTGTAAATGGCAATGTGTATTACTTCAATCTCCTAGGTTGCTTAGAGTAAAAGAAGATGGAGATCAGTCGCTTTTCTCACTAGTGAAATGCTAAGCACATCACTAAGAGCAGAATCTGCATCAAACCTCCCTCAAGCCAGCCCTGTGCTCCCAGTATCCCATATTTTGATTCTACTTCACAAAATGACTAATTTTTACTGGTTTATGCAAGTTTAAAATGAGTTCTTTATAGAGAAGGTAATCCACTCTGAGGGTCACTTTCTACAAAGAACAACCCCAGACTCAAAAGCAGGGGGAGGAAACTCAGGACTCAGTTTAATTTGGACTCTGATCTCCATCTGTCAGTGATCAATGTACCCACTACACTGTTTCAAGCTGTTTCTTTCTCTGTCATGTGAGTGTCTCATGTCAGCACCAGTAAGCACCAACATGCTTACTGATAGTTTGACCTTTATTTAAAGTAGGGTTAAAATACTGGTTTTGTCCTAGAGAAAATTTAATTTTAAAAAACACTTTTTTTTTTTTTTCCTGGTGGAATTCTGAAGACTTTTATTTTGTTTAATGATTAGCTCAGTTAATAGTCATTTCACTGTTGAATTTAGCACCAAATCCTTTCTTCAGTGCCAGGAGTAGCTTCATTCCTAAAATCTCCCACTGGAGATTTTAACTTAATGACATTGTCGTGAAAAATCTGTTATCAGAAAATTATTATTTAAGAAGGTGGGACAAGGTAGCATAAAAAAGAGTGTAATTGTTTGAATTGGTGAAATTCAGGTCTGACCATCTGCTGTGAACACATACTTCTGCTTCCTTGATGTAGCTGATTATCTGAAATCTGTGCCATAAAATAGAGTGTGCATCACATACCGACCTTCAGTGAATCCTTCTGGGGCTTATTTCATTAAAGAGTAAAGACACAAAACCAAATGACACAGAAAATAATTTCCATATAGGTCTGCATTTCCTTATGATAGGATTAAATACCCTGCAAAAAATTCTGTCATGTCCGAGACTAACACGCTATTCTGAAACAGGAAGAATTTTAGTGAAGCCATAAAGTGACCTGTTTTTCAAATCAGTGTAATTCTTGGCAAAATAACTTTAAAATCTGAGTTTGTTCTGAGGTGTTTAGGATAGGAGTCAGTCAAGAAATCAGGCTGATCAGGCGAGTTTCAGACAATGACAGAATTTCTGTAAAATTTAAATTCATATTCTCCGTGAAATATGAATTTTTTTGTGTGTCAGCTAATTTCAGTGAAGAAACATTTGCTCTGAAATTTTCCAGTCCTCTCTATTTAAAACAACAGACATTAGAGAAAGCATTTACCCTTCCCCATTTAATAAATTATTTGCCTGCACCTGACAGGATGTAATTCGCAAGCTGTCTGTGATACAAAGCTCACCCCTGTGCTCCTATTCTAACACCAGATGCTGGGTTTTTTTCTGTTTTAACATTTAAGAGCAAGCATGAAGGTGTTGTTCCTCTTGCCTAGCTGTGAAACAGCTAAATGTACGTACCTAATCTGAACCAGTCATTGTGACACTGTTACAGACAATGGTAAAGGACCCAGATGAGGTTGGTCTCTTTATTTCCCACAGTTTAAGATGGTCTGAACTGCCTCTAGATTCTTCCCTATTCAGGTGTCAACATTAGAAAAATTAAGTCCATCTCTAAACCTTTAAAATTGGTCACCATAGTTGCATTTTGTATCTATATAAAAAGCAATTAGATACGCTGACCAAGTCCTTCCTTACAACAGTTATCTTTTCCCATTCCACTCAGGCTGTAATTAGAACCTCTCATTGTGGCTATAAGAGCAGTGAGTAATCAGAGTGTGTCATGCTAGGGACCTAGGAGTAGCTCCCAGCCCATACTGGATGAAAAGCTACATGTAAAAGATGATAATGCCAATACATGAATTTTCTTCCAAACTGTCATCAATTACATTAAGCTCTGTAATTTCTAACAAGTTGCAATCTCTGTTTTAAGGAATTCTCTCTAGTATGTATTATGAAGCTCTTGGCTTCCAAGACTTGCTATGGCAAGGACTCCCTCAGGTCGGTTAAGAACTATGTGACAAAGAGGTTCCCTATTATTAATTTAAGATGAATTTCCTTTCAGTTTGATTGAACGTTCTAGAAGATAGAATACGCAGTTTTTCTTCCACTTACCATATATAATTTTGTTTACCTTCCACATATCTACTCCCACTCATCTTCTGTATAAATTAAATCTGATCTTTTCAGTCTCTGTCATATGAGTTTAATCACTGTAATATCTAATGTCTTTTATCTTACTTCTTACGCATCTCACATGCTTTTATGATACAAAGTGAGCCATTACTTTCTTTGAATAATCTATGAGGATGCATAGATCTTTTCTCAGAGCACTTACAGTTCTTTCAGAATCTGTTTATACCTCATATTGCTCTCCTTCATGTAGACTCTGTATTTGCAAGCTATGAATTTTAGTAGTTTTCAGAATAGAAGCTATATCTAGATCCTCAAATCCAGGCTCTTGTTATCATACAGTCACATCATATAATTCTATTCAGAAGTTTAGTTAGCTTTCTTTTATGACCAATTATGGGGAATTCTTGGCTTCCCTGTTCTTCTCTACCTTTCTCTGCTACTCAGAGTTTACAGCATCTGAGGATCTTTCAGGTATGTGTGCAAAATGAAAACCACATTGCTGAAGTAGAGGTTACTTCTTTCTCCAAAATGGAAGGAAGAGTTGCTGTTTTCGTCACACTATCCAAGAGTCTAGTGAAGCTTATTTTGTATAATACTGATTGCAAAGATTTGTGCACAGAGCAACCTCTACACTGATAAAGCAAACTGATGTAAAGTCTCTCTTTTCTGAAAGGAACTAGGTTGTGGGTTTGGTGGGTTTTTTTCCCTGTATTCTCTGTCACCACTCCTGGAGCAGCCTGCACTGCAATACATATGGCACAGCTCCCAAATAATATCAGTATTCATGTGTAATGACCCCCATGTAATGTATTACAAACACAGCAAATGTATTAGAAACATAGCAATGGCAAATCTGAGTGCATACAAAAGATATTGGCTCAGTGCATTGTGGTTGATTCATAAGTACAGTCTCTAAAGGATATTTCAAAGTGTACATTCATGCTCATAGAAATATATAACTACAATCATCCATGTATTACAGCCTTAATCTATATACTATTAATACCATGTACACTAAATAGGTGTCTGACTAACTTTTGGTCATTCTGAATATAAGCAAGACATAACAGATTAGGTTTTCTGTATAACGATTTTTTCAGATTAAAATAAGAAAAGCAGATATGCTTTGATATCCTGAAATGAAGCATTGTATCAGCCAGACATGTCCTTGTAAATTAAACCTGCCCTGACAGAACATCAAAAAACAACAGACACCTTGTCTGGTTTTTTATTTTTCGTTCCGAGTGAGATGAGCCATTACCACAGGAACAGGGTGCAGCAACATGGGCAATGCTAAGTTCATTCCTCTGAATTACCCATATGTATATTAGGGAGTAATGGAAATCCTAGAAACAAATTTGAAGGGTTAACATTATCCCTTCCAGGGTGACTTTACCACAAGAACTCGCTAATAGCACAGGACATTTTGTCAGGCAGGATAGATTAGGATGTGCACTGGGATGGAAGTATTCGAGTGCTATTTCATTTGTCTTTCTCTGTTGCTCCTCCTGTTTCAACTATGAGGAGTTTCCTGTCTAAATGGATTGCAGTGGCTAAATCTGTATTTCAGATAAGCTTAAGACGCGTGTAAAATGTGGTGTTGCTAATTAGTCAAGATGTCATTAGTCCAAGGAAATTAATTGTACATAAATAATGTGGAATTTCAGCTTCATGGCTCAAGAGATAAATTCAGAGCATTTTCAGAATTGTCTGTCTTAAAAATAAAATAGCAGAAGAGGATTATTAAGCAAGCTCTTCAAAGCTCCCATTACCCTGCTAATGAAGATTTAACACACAGCCCAGAAGACATGGTTGATCTGTACTCCATAAGGTCCTTCCACCACATCAGCATTTGTGTATCCCCAGCTGCTCTCATGAGAGAGGAAGCTAATTGTGACTTTGAAGAAGCAACTTATCTGCCTCCCAGCTGAAAGCAAAACACTGGCAGTACAGTCCATGCATAGCAGTGAATGGGTAGTTAAGAGTATTTTCCTTCATTAGCTGTACTTCAAGTGAGCCATCTCTTGGGTGCATACACAGGTTGCTCTGTCCTACCTGGAGCTGTTAGAGTAATTAAAGTTCACTTCAGGGTTACATGTATCAAGGACCGCACAGTAGAGAGGTGAAGTTTAACTTCCTTTCCTGTAAAGTTGCCTGATATTATTACAGTCATTCATATACAGTTTTGCAGTAACAGGCAAAGAACAAAGTCTGAGGGTTGAGACTATAGTATTGTGATTGCAGAAGCATAGGAATAGGTGTTCTGTGTTCTCAGTACAAACATCTAGGGAAATCTCTTCCATCACCGTACATATAATATATATATAATATATATAATCACTTTAAACTAATATATGCTTGACTTTACCACCTTTTTTTCCCAGTATTTTTATTTTATTTCTTTATGAAAAGAGGGACTTTTCTGGATTTTTATCAACTGCCTGGTCCTACGTGCATTGGACAGAGTTTGAAGACTGTAGGAAATGTCACTAGATGAGAAGAACATAATTTCAACACCTACCTCACACAGCTGCAAAGGCACAGGCAGAAGGCTGTGAAGAATCAGATTCAGAGAAGGGGGAACGTGTACCTCATTCCTCAAGGACAATAGGTTCTGTGATTTGTTGTCTAAGTTTTGCACAGCTTCTAAAATAGTTTGATTTGTTGGTTATAGCCTGAAATGGTTTCTGGATTTTTGTTAAATATAAAAAACTATATAGTGGTATAGCACTTTCAAACCTGTAAAATATTCTCAATTTTCTGGATTTCTTATCAAAACCTCCAATATCCTAAAGAAGACCACACCTAAAGTATTTATTTGTTTTGAAAATACCCCTCTTCTTTCAAATGGAGTGAAATACCTGGAGTAGTTTGATACAAATTATTTATATTTTATTTACATTTGTATTCTAGAACTGTTCTTTTCTTCTCCAGCGTAAGTTACTGGCAAATAGTGCCATTACAAATCTAATTCCATTCTCTCCTCTCAGTTTAGAGAGTAATTTCTCCACCACAGCTATGACTGTAGTCGACTAGAGTTTCTACAGAGGATGGTTATAAAAGGAACAAAATCTTGCAAGACATCTATGAAACAAGATTGTTTTGAATATTTAAGACAAGTTTCCTTCTCTTCTGGGCACAGAAATGCTTGGCTTCATTAAAAGCTGGAGGCAGTGTTTGTATCAGCCGAGAGCCAAGGATATTAATGAACATTTTTCCCTTTCTTCTTGGAACCTTGATGAAAGTTGCAGTTGTTTCAACTAGCTGTAACTCTTAGTTGTTTTTTTTTTTTTGTTTGAGAAGATGGAATTTTCTTAGTAATGAACAACCAAACCTTATAAAGAGTTGAAAGAACCCTCAAATTATAAAACAGATTTTTCTGATAGTCTTATATTTTACTTCAGTGGGAGGGATGATTGCTAAGATTCCCTGACAAAGTTAGAAATTAACAAATAAATTAATGTGTGAAGATACAAGTAGGAGTTCTTAAGCAACTGATATACTCACTCTTCAAGATTTTTGTTGTTTAGCACTTCTTTCCATCCCGGTCTTTGAGGATTAGCTATGTTGTCTTTACTATCTTCATCTTTTTTTCCTTGCCTCCTCCCTCTCCCTATAGATAGTCCCCATGCTTCATGCTTTACAATATCTTTCCCATTTGTTTTTTAATTGGTCCTAATAATTTAACAAGTTTCAGAGATACTATCTTTGTTCCACCTTAATCCATTTTCTATCTTTTTTTTTTTTGGACACAGTGGAAAATCATTTCACTGGCCAAAACTGCACATGTTGATAATCTGGCATCAGATTCCTAAGTGATGTGTGTCACGTAACATAAAAAAATACTGTTCAAATTCAGAGATTTGGAAGGAAATAAATGGCCAACCTAAGGTAGTCAGTAGTTGATTATAAAACCTCTATGTATGCATGCTTAGGAAGATAAACTAGTTAACCATACGACTAAAAGCTGCTAAATTTTTTATCCATAATTCAAACACAGCTTGAATATGTGGAAATATTCCATCAATAAATGGAAACATAGCATATGAAGATATTTCTAGGTAGTAGAACTTTCCTATGCTCTTACCAGTATACACACCTCCTTTGTGAGAGTCCTGAGGTGAACTATGCCCTAGTGGACCCAGAGCAGCAGATGGCACCTCTCTTGCCATGTCTGAGTAGTTCTTGTGCACAGCTGCAAATCTGTTTTCTTATTCTTTCTTTACAGTCAAGTAAGTTCTGCAGTGACAAGAAAGAGGGCAATTTGGATTAAAAACATATCTAGCTCAAGAGAAAATCTGGCAAACGGGGAGAAAAGAAACTATACAATCGAGAGCAATCAGAAAATTATTTTGATGGGTGATTACCATCGGATTGCAATGTTTCTACATGGATCCACAGAACTGGGTAGGAGCCCAGCTGCAATTTGACATTTGTATAAAATCATCAGTCTGCATAAAAGGCAGCTTATGAATTACATGATTTTTTGTAGTATGCTGAAGAAGGAGGACTGAACAGACCAGGTATTTTCTGTCACTGAATACAATGGGTCTCCATCTCAGCCAGAGCTGTCAAGTGAAATTATGCCATTTTAACTTAAAAGTCAGCGTGTCAGAATATGCTACTGGCTCCAGTTTCTAAAGCTAGGCTTCGTTAGTTATATCAGTTACCTACCTTGAACAGGGTTACCCTTTAACCAGAGAAAACTCACCTCTGTATGGTAAAATGGGTTAAATAAATCTCTCTCTGTCCACACTGTGTTTGAGTAGGGCTGATACTTGCCCTCTGGCATGGCCTCTGCCCACAGTGTTTCAATCTGGCACTGAGTTGCAACAAATCCCTCATCAGTCTCTTTTGGTCTCACGTTCTTCCTCTCATATCTGAAACTGGGGTACAGATCTGCCTTCTACCATGCCCTTTCTGGATTCTTTGAAATGTCACTGAGGCTACAGACAGATTCTTGTTGCCCCTATCATCCTACCCTTCTTCTCCCTACATCTACCACTCTAAGTCGTTTTCTGGGAAAATGAGATAATGGAATACACTCTCCCTCTGCAGTGCCTAGTTAACTGTGCAACTGCTAGGGTAAGGCACATAGGCAATAACATGTGCTAAACCATGGCAAACAACATGAAGTCCCCTCTCACATGTCCAAATAAAATAACCTTAATATAAACATTTAATTGTGTATAGGTGAGGTTTTTGTGTTACACATCTAAAGAAAGGAAGCCATTCTATTTCAAAATAGAAATTACTTTATAAAAATTGGTAACTATGAAAAAAAATGATGGTCGTACAATGACAAGGAAATTCAATACACATTTTGGCCCACATTATTTGTGAAACTGTAAAGGGAGAAATCATGATAAGTGAAACAGATTTTCTATGCATTCAACAGTAGTAGAACTGTAACTGGATTACTACCATCACTTCTTTCTGATATTCTTTTTTAAAAAAAAGTTTAAAGTTTGTGAAGCTCATAAACCACCACTCATACAGATAAATGAAAACTTGGTAGAAGTCATTCCAGCATGACATTCAAGATGGGCTTCAGTCATCATTGATGGGGTTCCTGAAAGTTAGATGTCAGTGTGTGGCTTTACATGTGACTTTACACAAGTTGTCATTTAAGGTTTGTAAATAAAGGTGCCTTCAGCCATTCTGAGACTCCTCAAAGTGCAAGTGTCTCAGCAAAGGCAGCCAACCCTCACCTAGGTGTCCAAGGTCCCTTCATTCTGATGAAGGCCACAATAAAAGTAGACAAGAGCTAAATTTAGACAAATTATACTAACAAATGATGCAGATTTTTGTGGTTGGTGTTTTGTTTTGTTTTGTTTTTGTGATTGTGATTAACCATTAGGCAACAAATTAAAACAGTAAAGCTTGGTAAGATTTCTTGTATTCAGTCACTTCAAATTAAGACTGGATTGTACCAAACTAATTTTAGAATAATTTTGCCTGGCTGCAGTTGATAGCTCAAATGTAGTGCTTTGGTTTTGAAGGCATAATTTTTGCAAGAAAGTAATTAAAAAAAGAGAAACAGATTAAATGGTGGGGGGGGAACCCCATCTTTTTCATCTCTAATTGTTTGTGTTTCTCCACATTAGGGTCCCAGTTCCTCAATTCAGAAATTTATTTAGCTCTCACATGGAGAGATACAGGGAAATAAGTCACATTTCTTTTTCTGTGAGAGAACAATACAGTGACAATATGGACAAGGAAGCCAATTCTAAGCTTTGAACTCAGTTTTGTTTTATTTTTTCTCTCCCCTAAGTTTCTTTTGTGTATTTCTGACTTACATTCCACTATATTGACTTGGATGCTGCTCTTTATTATTCTTGGATAAGCTTTAGTCCCTGGCAAAAGTGTTAAAAGGTTTGTATTTCCTGTGTGCTCATCACTGCTTATCATTTCTGCTTCTCCCTTTTTCAAAAATTCTTGTTTTATTCACAGATGTGGAAAAGAATGGAAAGGAAACCGTTGCCACATAAGTGCTAAGCCTCTTCAGCCTCCAACTTCAACTCTCCTACAAAATGGTGGGTCTGTAAAAAGAAAGAAAGATCTTTCAATTCATTCTTTGAGTGCTTTGTTTTACTTATTTCTGTCTTTGTTCTGATTTTGCAGATATTTGGATTGGGTTTGGTATTGGTTTCTTGTTGATTAAAATTACAGCTGCTGCCTTGTATTTTCTTTCGAAGAAGAAAGTGCCAAAAACGTAAGTGAAACTTTTATTTTGTGTAAAGCAGACACAAATGTGGCACAAAGCAATGGCTAACTGCCCAGACTCATTGGTTTCAACTTTTAAATCTCCCCACAGTCTGTTTGTCTTCATGTGCAACACTAAGCAGAAAAACTAGCTTTGCAACAAAAGCTGACCTTAGTGGACCCCAGTCTGGAAACAATGAGGAATGGCTTGACTGCTTAGAATGTTTTGATTGTAACATTACACGAGCATTCTTAAATTATAAAATTCCGAGTTCAGGGGTTTTTTTTAGGATATGCCTTACACTGACAATTCACTATTTCACAGATATATTTCCTAGCCCTTCCTGTCATCCCTCTGATAATCTCTGCCTTCTCTCTCCTCTCTAACGTAAGATTTTTTTAATTCAGTTTCTTATTTTCCTCTTACACCTGTATCGCTTCTCTGCCCATCTCTTAACTTATTCTGCTAGATCCTTCTCTGTCGGCAAGTACCTACCACTGTCTCTTCCTCCCATCAGCAACTCCTGTTGTGCATTACCTTGTCCATTTTCATGTTGTTAGATTTTTGCTCACCCTTCATTTCGTCTCCAGAATTCATCTTCAAAGCTGTCTCTTTTCCTTTAAACTTGTTCTCTGCTATAGACTTCTCTCTCTTTGGGGATGTTGTTATCTCCCAAACTATCCACTAAACCATGCAGACTCCTGTCCTGACATTATTGCTGCTGACATGTCTCCTGTCACTGCATGTTCCCCTGACAGGTAGAGCTGTCTATGGACACAGAAGCAAAATGTTGAAGCAGGAGCCTTTGTTGACTGTGCTACTGTTAACTGAGTGCATAGCTTCACCTGCTTTCTTTACATCTCCTTCCTCTTCTGTGAGTGGGAATAACATTTCCTTATCTGATTTTGTAGGGGCTTCAAGACTTAATTCATTCACATTAATACAACCTGCTAAGGCACGCATAGGCAAAGACACCTCAGAAGTGCAAGATTAGTTGTATTGTAAGAGCTGTTAAATTTTTTTTGTCATTTCAATTAGTATCTTTGGGAAAAAAATAATTTCTTAAAACATGTTTGATGGTGTTTTAATTAAAAAAGTATTGTTGTTTCTTATGCTACTTCTCCTGTGCTCTCAGTTCTCCCTTCTACCTTTACTTTTCATAAATGTCTACTTAAAGGTTACTGCACTGCCATGCATATCTCTTCTACCCACATATCTGTATTCAAAGAATATTTTTTCCTTTCCTGGAAAAGCTATATATGCTAAAAAAACCACCCAGTCTTTTTTGTACCCTGTTGCAATATGATGTCAAACACGCAAATGTCCTATTAGATATTAAAACACCTGTTAGGTGTTAAATCACCTATTAGGTGTTAAACCAAGGATTGAATGAGGATTTTCTTACTATGGTGCTAAGAAAATACCACAGTCCTCATATGCAGAGAATCAGAGCTGTGAAATAGAGGGATAGACAAGTTTATACAACAAAGCTCATTCTAGTCTTGATTATTTTCACTGAAATTGCCAGAAAGATCAGCTATGTTGATGGAAATTTTTGTGACTTCAAGTTTTCTCCATCATGAACTGAGATTGCCAAATCATTTTGCCCACAGAACAGAATAAAAATTTATAATTTTCATCATTTTTAACCACACTTGACTTAACATGTAAGTTAAAATGCATTTTATAGTCATCTTGCTAAGACATAATCTAGCTAATCAATGGCAATTTGATTGAAATTATGAAATTGTAAAAACAATGAAATCTGAAACTTTGATTTTGAGAACACGAGTTCATTCAGGCAGTTTGTCTCTCCTTCTTCGACTATGTAGTGCCTACCATGATTTGCTATACAAAAATGAGACCTGGAAACATAATAGTGAATTAAGGCAAATTATTCTTTAAGTGCTTGATCAGTAGTCAGAACTGACTAGTCAAAATGCAGCCAATGTTACCCTACTGAAGTTTGGATTTTTAAGATAAGCCTTTATAATAAGAAGGGACTTGTGTTTGCTTAAGTCTGTAAAATGTACAATGTGACAGCACCACACAGAGGCGTGAGATTTTACTCCTCATTTTTTTTTTAAGGGATTTGATGAAAGAGAGGAATTTAACTGACACATAAATGATACCTTCCTGCATTTAATTTTCTCTTCAAAGGCCTGTGTCTGCTTTTATCCCTCCTCATATTGTTTTCTAAAAGTCATTAGGCACTATAGTCACTCTAGGGAAGCTTTCACACAATTGAGGCCGTATTTACTGCCTTTTGATACCTTCTTTTGTAAGCTATTTTAAAATAATTTCCATTAGTATCTCTTTGACTTACTGATATAGAATCACACATGCAGGTATTGCAGATGGCTCTCCAGAGGCACATTAACAGTTGAAGGTGCTAGCTCCCAGGATATCTTGAAATGGAGTGCAGGTCCATCTATGCCTCAGTGGAAATAGCACAGGAGTGTGCACAAGAGCTAGAGAAGTTTCAGAGTCCAAAAGGACTAATTTTTTTTCACCAGAAAGCCAGGTAGCAGGTGTAGGTCCAGGCTGGGGCCCCTTAGACAGCTGCTGGATAAGAAGTTGTCAATAACCGCAGTAAAAACCTAAGAGTTACATTTGTCTCTCTTTTTTTTTTCCCACTGGAAACACTAAGAGTGTCTTAACTCTTCCTTTTAACTCAGAAAGGATGCTCCACTTCCGCTTTGCTCGCTCCTTCTCCTTCCTTTGCAAGAATTTAATTTCTGATCTGCAGGCTCAGAATGCTCCAGTGACTGAGTGGGATTTACTGGAAGTGATCATCTAAGTTTATTTCCTAATGGACAAAAGCAACCCGCTACATGGCTTGGCAACAGTGTATTTCATTATCATGATGGCATTCAGATTTGCAAGCTACTTCCCAGTTCCCAGCTGGGGAGATGTGAAACTTTTTTGTATAGAAACTCCAAACTGGAGAAGCTTACAAATTTCTCATGTTCCTGTTTGCACTGCAGAGATGATTTCCTACTCCAGAAGAGAAGGCTGCCAGTTACTCCACTCCATCAGTGCCATCTGTCCTTATTGATCACACAGAAGCAAAGCTTCATTTTAGCTTCCATTTTATTGCAGATTCCTTCACATGCTTCATTTTACTTTAAAAACTGAGAATATGAAAAGTAAGTGACTTTCTGCCCAGCCTAGCTATGCTTTTTTGTCTTTGCCTCCAAAGAAGTCAATGTCCCTGGATCC
>JAYRBT010000082.1:18635136-18649895 GCA_036023395.1 Myiotriccus ornatus | reverse complement strand
GAGCACAGGGGGTAATAGTGAATGGGGTAACATCAGACTGATGACCAGGCACTAATGGGGTTCCACAGAGCTCCATCTTGGGCTGTGTGCTCTTCAGTATCTTCATAAATTACTTGGACACAGGACTGAAAGGGATATTAAGCAAGTTTGCAGATGACACAAAACTGCGAGGAGCTGTTGACTCCCTTGAAGGCAGGGAGGCCCCGCAGAGACACCTTGACAAATTATGAAGTTCAACAAGGGAAAGTGCCAGATTCTCCACCTGGTATGGGGCAGCCCCGGATGTTCAGACAAACTGGGGAATGAGATGCTGAAAAGCAGTGTCGTGGAAAGGGACCTGGGGGTCCTGTTTGACAGCAAGCCAAACATGAGTCAGCAGTGCCCTGGCAGCCAGGAGGGCCAAACAGGACCTCAGGGGCATCAGGCAAAGCTTCACCAGCTGGTCAAGGGAGGGGATTGTCCCGCTCTGCTCTGCACTAGTGCAGCCTCACCTTGAATATCGTGGCAGTTTTGGTCACTGCAATATGAGAAAGATATAAAGCTGTTAGAGAGTGTCCAAAGGAAGGCAACGAAGATGCTTAAGGGCCTTGAGAGGAAACCGTATGAGGAGCTGCTGAGGTCACTTGGTCTGTTCAAGCCTGGAGAAGAGGAGACTGAGGGGGGACCTCATGGCAGTTACGGCTTCCTTGTAAGGGAAAGAGGAGGGGCAGGCACTGATCTCTTCTCTGTGGTGACTGGTGACAGGACCTGAGGGAATGGCCTGAAGTTGTGTCAGGGGAGGTTTAGGTTGGATATTACAAAAAGGTTCTTCCCCCAGAAGGTGGTTGGGCACTGGAACAGGCTCCCCAGGGAAGTGGTCACAATGTCAAGCTTGAAAAAGTTCAAGAAGCATTTGGATGATACTCTCAGGTACATGGTGTGACTCTTGGGGATGGTCCTGTGCAGGGCCAGGAACTGGACTCAATGATCCTTGTGGGTCCCTTCCAACTCAGCATATTCTGTGATTCTGTGATTCAGGCAGTTACTACCTCATCCAACTGATGGATCGCAGCACTTGTGTAAACATGTGATTACATTTTTTCTTGTATATTCCTTGAGATCTTTTAAGTAATTTCAAAGTATTTCAGAATTGTTAAGGATAATTATTGGTATCCCTTAGAAAGAATCATTTGCTACATTCACAAATGGGGATAACCATAGATGTGTTTGTATAAATATATACAAACACATTGTACATCTATGTGCATATATATGTTGCATATATATGTAGCATATAAGTTACACTTAAGATAGTA
Organism: Myiotriccus ornatus; assembly: GCA_036023395.1. Taxonomy (NCBI): domain Eukaryota; kingdom Metazoa; phylum Chordata; class Aves; order Passeriformes; family Tyrannidae; genus Myiotriccus; species Myiotriccus ornatus. Next base: position 18,648,600 of record JAYRBT010000082.1, on the reverse strand, counting down.
TGTTCAAGGTGCTTTGAAAGCTCTGCTTTGGCAAAAATGTTTCTAAGAACAGGAGAGAACTTAAGGAGGCTCATTCTCCATCTAAGTTTGTGGTGCATAAATTCAAGCAATGTCCACATTTTGGGCCATAAAATTCCCATTTTTCCTAAGATTAGGTGACCAACACATATGCTCTCTCATGAATCAGATCTAAAATGGAGAAACACCTGAAATCTACTGGGCAGCCTGAGCAAGACTCAATTTTCATGCTAGATAAAACCTCACACACACAGACAGGACCAATTTCAACACTGAACTCAGCAACCACAAACACGCTGTTTAAGAACTCAGCACTCTTTTTGGTGCCCACAGTTTGGCACAGTGTCCTTCTGGTTAGTTATACTCCTTGCAGAGAAAACTGGAGATCCATGTTCAGCATCCTTCTGCCCTCAGGACAGACCTAAGTATTCAGCACGTTCTTGCCCAAATAAGCTGTATATAGGTCTTGCACAAATTGCTCAAGTTTCGTGGGGGAGTAAGGATGAAAGAAAATCAGACCTGTCCCCACCCTTACCATTTGCTATTGGCACAGTAAAGGAGGTTCCCACTGAGAATTGTGTGACTTGGATTGTCTTTTGGAAGCACCTCAACTGACTCTAAGCAGAACTGATGTGCCTAATTCCATATCATGCTTTTAGGTCAGTTGGTCTGTGATGTCTAAATGAGACACAAAAATTAAGGCATGCAAATCTCGCCCTTTGGGCACTAGTTTAGAAGCAGAGCCAAACTTCTTGAAAACTTCTCATCTGAGTTTGCTTCTGGACACAGCTTTTGCTTTCATTTTAGAGTAAAAAATAAATTCTATATATATTTTCTGAACTTTATTCAGGAGCATTAGGATGCAAATATATACTTAGGATGCATATAAATAATCAAATAAATTATAGCTCCACTAAACTAGCTAAAAGATCATGATACCATGATTTATTAAAGTTAAGATTAAGATCAAATGAAAAAATCAACAAGTTCAAATATTCGTCTCTCCACATTGCAGGTAATCAAAATAAATTATGAGACTGGCATGAGAAGCAATTACTTTCTGACAGTCTTGTTGTGAAAAATTTTATGGAGACGTGTCTGGTTTAGTGTAAAACCCAAACTTACTTTCATGCCTTGATTTAACTCATAAGGTCATATAAGTCTGTAGCCTACTTGTGCCTTCCTCCTAAGCAGCCATTCTGGTTTTGGTTATTTGCAAAAGAAATCATGCAGTGTGTCTGCTCTGTGGTTCTCGTTGAGGAACAGCTTCCCTTCCCAACCTCCGTCGACTGTGCTTCTGTGACTACTCTTTTCTGCCCAGTAACCCAGAGCCTGTCTATCAGCTTCTAGGAAGACTCTGCTTCAACCACCTGTAAGAGCAGCTTTGGAATAGAAGGACTTTTTAATAGAAGAAAATCCGTTTCTCCATCAATGAAATTGATGGGAAGCTTTAGGAAAATTTTGGTCTTAGAATACTGTGCAAACACAGCTTTCTATGTACACACAGGTGTATATATGCTCTTGTTCTTAAAAACTGTAGAAAAGAAACAAAAAATAAAAGCATCTCTTCAAAGGCAAAGATAAGCTTCAGCTTCATTCTGCAGTAGTTTTAACTAATACAGCTGTTGTTTTTTACATAGTCTTGGAACACTTTTGATGATTCTGGACCTCTCACTACAAGAAAGACAGTGAGGTACAGGAGTGAGTCCAGAGAATAGGGCAACAAAGCTGATGAAGGGTCTATAGCTTAAGTCCTATGAGAAGTGGCTGAGGGAGCTGGGGTTCTTTAGCTTGCAGAAGAGAAGGCTGAAGACAGACCTTACCACCCTCTACAACTGCCTGACAGGAGAGTGGAACACGGTGGGGGTCAGTCTCTTCTCCCGGGCAGCTGGTGACAGGACAAGAGGACACAAGCTCAAGCTGTGCCAGGGAAGGTTCAGGTTGGACATCAGGAAGAATTTCTTCACAGAAAGGGTTATTAAGCACTGGAACGACTGCCCATGGTGGTGGAGTCACCATCCCTGGAGGTAGAAAGGACTGGACATAGTGCCATGGTCAAGTTGACAAGGTGGGGATCTGTCAAAGGTTAGACTTGGTGATTTTAGAGGTCTTTTCCGACCTAAATGATTCTGTGATTTCAAGAATTGTGGAATATTAGCAGCCAGTCATCTATAAGGGAAAAAATTTAGGTGTAGGCAGAAACCACCACCCCATTCTGCTTTTGAGGAATTAATGGAATTAACTGCACAGGTTATAAGTGCTTCCAAACAAAATGGAATATGTGAAGACTTTTATCAGGAAAGCATATCTTTAAACTTCTAGAGGAGGTAATGGACATGAGACCCATAATTAGCAAAATTTGTCCTATTCATCTATTTTAAATTGTTTAAGGCATTATGTTAATTCACGAAACCTTTGCATTTCAATACCTTCAGTGATTCTTTATTTCTGGCTTTTCAGCATAAGGTATGGGTAGCTTTTCTAGATTTAAAACTAAAACTGATGATTTTGACTCAAAATGCAAGTTCTTTACTAATTAATTGGAAAAATGGAGTTCTTATAACAATTAAATAAAGAATGTATTTTGAACTTGGATCCTAAGACCATGTTAATTAATGAATTGTTTGCGTAATAGTAGCAAAACACAGAAGGAATGTGATCTTTTAAGGTAAAATCATGTTTTAATATACAGCACTGTACCTGCGTTTTATGAATACTTAAAAGTCCTAGCATATCCAAAAGCAGCAACATTTTAAGTAGCTACAAATGCAAAATTATTATTTTAACATAGGCAATATTTATATATGTCTATATTGGTTTAATTTCATTCATTTCAGTAGAGCTCAGTCAGAAATATATTTAACCGTGTATTACTTTTTACTCAAGTCTTTTCAAGTTGACACTTTTCAGTTCTTTGACAACATGTGTGATATGGTGGGTGTTTTTCCTTTTCTTTTGCTTGCATTTTCAAGGAAAGTACAGGAAACTGCAAATGTTTCGTTTGCCAATCCATTGTACCAAGACCTTAGTTCGTCTGAGAAAGTAAAGGTAAGTAGCAATAACTGCTTCTATACATTCAGAAAAGTGTGCATTTGTAGTCCTCAGATAGTTTTCCATTGAAACAAACAGTGTAATACCTCACTGAATGTTATTTAATAAAAAAAGTGAGAATTAAAAATTGACGCAGCTCTCACTGCATTTTCAAACTATAGGAAGATTTGAAATCAGCTCAGTTTTGAAAACATCTCAATATTTATAACTTTTATGACTATGGGCTGTTGATTCAGAAAGAAAAAAGAAAAGTTTTGGATGAAATATTTAGCCACACATAGATAAGAGAAAGCTCAGTGGGACTTGTCTCCTTTTGCTTTAGAAACAAACAAACAACAACAACACAAAAAACCCCACCCAGCAAAGCAAACGCCCAACAACAGAAACACACTATCAACAGTAAAACCACAAAATGCATGATTTGGCATCCATGCTGCCTTTACACACTCACTATAGTAAAACAGTTTATAATACTTCCCAATACCTTAAATGTGCATCACAGCTCCCATCACTGTAAAATTCATGTTGACGCTAAACAAACACTGGGTCACACATTTCCTTAGTATATTTTGTTGATCATAATTAAGAGACTGCTAGAGTAACAAAGAAGTTTTTTTAAAAAATACAAATCTAAAAGTGAACATATTGCAGCAAAAGATTTCAAGGCAAGATTTAATTATCAAATTACAATATTTAAAATTTATGCGTTTACATTTAACAAGAGAAATATGATTCACTTAAAATGCAGATACCTGCAATAATTTTGTTCATAATTTTGTTTATAATTAAAAATAACATAGACAAAGCACACTGGAGTAAAAAGCAGGAAAAAAAAGATATTTAAAATATCCTTCCTGTCCTCATTTTGATACTACTGCTATTAGCACTGAAAGAACTAGGCTTGGTTTAAAATAGAAAATAAAACTTCCTAGTCCCTTGCACAGTCAATAATGTAAGATTCCACTGTGTCTTTGAATAGGATTAACTATGACATGTCATTTACTTTCTATAAAAGGGTCCTTACACCTGATTTTTAGACATTAGATCAAATGAATTCACTTATAGGTTGGAGTTTGTGAGAGCTCCAAGTTGGAAACATTCCCATCACAATCATGTCCAATTTATCAAGACATTTTTATTTTAGTTAAAATAGATTCCTGACAGGCTTCATTTAATAACAAGTTGAAAAACAGAAGCACAGCATCAGGAGAGACATTTTCATGGAAGACAGCCCCAGGCATTGTGATTGAAGTCCTGTTCTGTACCAGATTTTCCTCTGTTTTCTTTAGGACTGGAAAAATACATGTTTACACTAATTTTTCCTTTTGGAAGGAAAACAGGAGCTATGACTTTTCTCCAAGTCTGATGAGACTTAAATCTGAATGGTATATCACCAGTCAAAAGATAAGAAAAAATATGAGCAAAAAGCTCTTATGTCCAGCTGAATACCCACAAGTTATTGTGGGAGACTCTAAGTTTCACAAAGAAAGAACAATTCTCCTATACCTTTCTGAACACCAAAACCATGTGGGGCTTAGCACTGCCACACTCTTGCCTATAGTATTGCCTTGCAATTTTGAATCCAAAGAATGTATTATTCAGGCAGCAGCATGGAAAAATATTTTCAGAATATTATTTGCAGCTCACTAAAAATGTTCTGAAGCAGTCTTTTTCTTTTTATAGTCTCCTGGGTATGCCACCTCACCTGCTGTTCAAATCAGTGTTTCTCCATGGCATGAGGTATGTAACAACACATTTCTAGGGTATGTGTTGGGCTAGTAAATGAAATTCATATGCAGAGGAAAGGGAAAAATGTCACCTAAAATCAATGGTGTACTGCTGCTCATAATGTTAGCAACTCTGGAAATCTGAGAAAGAGGATGAGGGTCAAATTGGTTGGCAAGGACCTCAGAATTGCAATTTTATTAATGTTGCTTATCATAGCTACTGTTACACCATACAGTGATTCAACATGTTCCACTATAGGCAGATGCTAAACAAAATTTTTAGAACTACTGAAATCCTTACCCAAAGGGATCATATTACCTCTTTTCTCATACATTCCTCATTCAAGAATATTAGAACTAGTTATTTAAATTACAATACCATTTACCAAAATTAGTGACCCACTGCAACTACACTTCTATACACAGATTCTCCTAAAATAATACTATATGTCTATTAGAGCAAGGGCTCTGGAGACAGGAAAAAAGGGTGGAAACATGTAGATGAAGGTTAAATTGCTTGATCAGGTATATGTGGCAGACAATTTTTTCAGTGCAGCTATGCTTATTTTAATCATCTGAAAGTCTAGTCTAAAAAAGTTTAGAGATTTTATAGTTACCTTTCAACTTATCATCATATGTTACTTCTATCATGAATCTACAACCATTCATATGTGCATTTTAACAAATGAATGACTTGGATTTTAAATTTCATTCTATCTTTTCTATTTTAGTATCTGTTTAATGAAGATGTGAATGCTACTTCTTTTCCAAATCCTCTCTATGGTGTAGCTTCAGAAGACATGGAAAAATTGTGTAGTTCCTTGAAGACATAAACAAAACCCAGGATCAAGATTGATTGTAACTCTTTGCCTGAAATTTTTTTCTAAAATTTGAAAGTATGTCATGATACTGTAGTGTTTGCAATATGAATGAATAACACTTCACAAAATAACTCTTTTATTAAAATAGTTAGGTTCAGAAAATAACTTTATATTAATAATGGAATCCATACATAAGTAAGACATAATTACATATAGTCTTCTGTTATTTCTGTTGGTGGAGAAAGAGATTGATAATTATAACTGTGAATTCCTTTTACATTTGTGCATTTTAAATTCCAGTATGTTAATAAAATGTTTAATCAAATCCAGATTCTTGAGGTTTGGGAATCATAATTTTATGTCTGTTATTTGAGGAATGATGACTTAAATATTTCTGCAATTTTACATTAGAAAGGGATTTTAACTGACTCTTTTAGTGTTCCAATAAGTAGAAGCAAAAGAAAAGTCTTTGTATAATTAGAAACATATAGAGCTAAATCACCAGTGGTCATGAATCATGGATTTGCATATCAGCTAATCTTGTGATTCATCAATGTGACATACCAGTACATAAATTTATTAAAAAATATATATGTTTATTATTAATCTTGATAACCACATCTGACCAAATTTCCCTCTGGTCAGCTCTGCCGTTCTGCAGTTCTTACCACAGTGCTACTGATAAATTTAGCTTAGTGGTTGACAGAGGGTGGAAACTAGCATGTTTAGGAAACCATATTTCTGTCGAAGAGGTTGGCCTCCCACACAGCTGAAACTTAAGGCGGCATTTGCCTACATGAGAAAAATATTGGGAAGGAATTCTGGATTGCCTCGCAATTTTGATTGTCATCCTCTGTGGTACCAGGCGTATCTTGTAACATGTTTACACTTTAAATAACCTGACAATTTGTCATCTTCTATAATGCCCACTTGCATTATAAGATCATAATTTTTAGCTTAAAGGCTTAAGTGTTCCTGCTGTGCTTGTGTTTTCTTCCCTTACTGTATTTCTACAGCGTACTTGATTTTAAACCCATTGGCATGTTTCAAACTTACTAAACTCCTACAAATTTCATAAAAACAGACATCTACAGTAGATGATATCTCTTCATTCAGGGAAAGCTGAATTGCTTGAAGTTTATTAGACTTTTGAGACTCCAAATAGAAAAGCACATTAAAGCCTGGCTTCATTCCATCATGCACAGGACTTACTGGTTTGCGTTTGGGTTTGTTTTGGTTTTCTTTCCCTTTTTCTTCATAGTATAACCATAGTCTATATATTTCTATATATCTATATATCTTTGTACTTGGGGCCACAAAACTACTTTTTAACTTATGTTTTTTTAGTCTGACTGACGTGTTGCTTCACGGGTAGCAGAAATAAAAAAGTATGATGTTTGCCTATCATCCTCTTGTACGTTTCTAGTACTGCGCTCATAAGTACATCTCTGCTGCACTGTAAAACCTTCTGTTTCACTTTCCCCTATCTCCCGTAATCCACTGTAGCATCTTCAGTTCTTCCCCAAACTTCACAGCCCACCCAAAAACTTTGTCTCTTGAGCTTGTTTCCTTAATGTCCTCTAACTACAAACTGAAAAAGAAGCATCGATCACTGTAGGCCCAGAGCTATCTGTGTGCTGAGCAGCTGCTGCACATGTAGCTGCTTGACTGGTTGATAGCACAGGCAACAAAAACTCTGGCTGCAACTGCTCCTTCTCTGTGTCCTGAATTTGTACAGCTGTCACCTGCCCCACTGCTGCTTTAATGAAGCCACTTGGAGCTTCACGTCTTTTCTACACACACCTGTCCTAATGCCAAGTTTAGTTGAAAGTTACCAAATGTTATTCATTAAGGTTTTAAATAAGGAACTGTGACAAGAGCTGTTTCCTTTCTTTCTCACATGCTGTTTTCTTTGTGAAACAGAAACATAGAATTTTCTTACTGTACTTGTACCAGTTAAGACACAGAGAATACACTTGATCCAGCAAAGTGCCAACTTTGCCAACTCCAGCTCCCGAACTCTGGAATTTTGATAAATCTCTGGGAGATGATTGATCTTTGTGTTATCAACAGGCATTGAACATTCATACAAGGTCAAGCCTATGTACTTAAATTCTTGTTTATTCTGCAACAGACTAGCACTGCTTGCAGAATTTGATTAAACACTAAAATGCTGGTTATGCTATAGTTCTTAAATCTTCATTCATTGTGTCACACTATTTATATCTGTACAAAAATATAATAATGAAAAGGATAAGATTAATAATGGCAGAACTTTATCTCATTCTCCCTTATGAAACAAAACATATTTATTTTACCAGTAATGGTACTCGTATTTTAATGTCCCAAATAAAGGCATATGATTATAAAGAATTATTGTAAAAGAACTCAAATAACATCATATTACTCATCAGTAATTATCTCCTAAGAGAGAACTGTGGCTCTTCTGCATTGTAGCTGAAGCAAGGTAGGCTTTTCATCAAGATAATTTTTCATTTTTATGACTTACAGAATGTTTATAAAGAAAGTGTTAAAATTCAGACTTTTAAACTTCCTGAACTTTAATATTTTTTTATTCTTATTAGTTCATCAAGAACAAAAGACCTAATTATATTCACTCTTTGTTTATTGTCTCATCAGACTAACACCCCCAGACTGAAACGTTTAAGACAAAAAATATACTTTTTATTTAATTTTCTGAACCTTTCAGTACTTTGAACCAAATTCATAGAATTCACACTTTCAGTTATCCTTGCCACAATTTCGATTTCAAAATCTAAATAACAAATACACATAAAATATATGGGGTATTAATATACTGGAAAAAAATATTGTTAAAGCTTTCTACATAGTTTTTTTTACTTCTCCCAATTAATAATAACCCCTGACTAAATACCCTCTGTAACCTTATGCTGCTATTGTATTAAATTCTAAGTAATAAAAATAAATTGTTTCCAAGTGACCTGTTTTCTGGGAATAAATTAGAAGATGGATACTGTGTACAGATGATGAACACAGTACTTGGGCTGGTTAAAATATCTTTGTACATTAATGATCCACGATAACAGCAGAAATAAATTACAAGACAAAACTTTTAACAGAACCTAATACCACCTTCAGTGTGGTCCTTATGCTCTTCTCAGAGTTATTTTGCTCCCAAAGTCTCACAGTCATAAAGAATACAAGCAAGTCTCTTGGTTTTGGCTAATCTTCATTTTAATATAGGACATATCTATGATACATATCAGCAATCCTTTCACACACAGATCTTGTCTTAGAAAGAGTCCCTGTATTTGCAGTTTGTTCTAATACTTGCCTTGACATCTGCTGCTGATACTACCCCACAGTTTTGGAAGAGGTGTTGAAAGGGAACAAGATCTTGTCTTCTGTATACAAAACTAAGTACAAACTTAAGTACAAAACTGTGACTGTGTACCCTCTCCTTGGCAATACTGAGGGGCTCAAGCCTTGCTCAGAGCTCCCCTTTGGGCTCAGTGGTTGCACTGTTGCCACTGTACCAATGTTTCATACTGTTACTCCAGGTCTCCATGTTTTCCTGCATCTGGTGGTCATTACAATGGAGATGCTCATGGATTTAGTCCAGGTATTTGCTGACGAGACTTTCTCTGATCCTTTCCCTGTTCCAACAGCAATAGCCTCATGAATATGCAGATCATAAAACTGATCAATCACATGATCTAATTTTGAAGTTATTCTGGTTTTGAGCTAGTGGATGGGTTAGGTGGCATCCAGAAGTCCTTTTTGGTCTCAGTGTTCTTGTAGTTCTATGATTCCACGGTGTTGGTGGCATCCAGTTCCTCCTTGGCATCATTGCCCTCATTAAGTTCTGCCTCCAGCTTGTGCCATGCACATCTGCTGACATAACTCTGAAGCCAAACGTAACCTCAACTCCCCCTTACAGTTCGTTCATTATTTGCTCAGCTGTGGCTGAGGCCTCAGGCACAACTTTTGACTTTTTCATTACCCATTTCTATATCTGACACAGCTGGAGGTAGGCTCTTGGATTACTTAGAGTTTTGATCTGATCTGCTGCGTCTTAATCAGACATGCTACCCTATACACCACTGGAACCATCTTAAAAAATGCCCACTTTTTGTAACCATCAAGGTGGCAGCGGTTAAATTAATCTTGTCCTCAGGTAGATGCCTACCCTAGAATGCAGTAAATGGAATTCTAGCAGCTCCTAATTCTTTCTGTTGACTGTAAAGTCTAGACATTATGTCTGCAATGGAAATGTCCATACTTAACAATCTGATTCCCATTCTTATTGTTTTAATTAACTCCAAATTTCATCAATGCATGTATGTGATATGAAGATTCTCATTGGATAATCTTCCTTACATACAAATGCTCTCTTATACACAGACAGTTTCCAGACCTCTCTCTGTTTGTATGAATTAGACAGAAAGAGCTTAATATATACATATAACTTGCAGTAATGCATCTGTCAAAAACTGGCATCTTCTGTCTTTCATTTTCAGTTTGTGTGTGGGAAGAGAGGGAGAAGGCAGGGAGAGAATTCAGATATAAGATAACAAAAAATGGAAGTTCATAAAGCACCTAAGTAGAAAAATCTGTTGTGGTCTGTACTGCTCTATGTAGATTACAACAGGTGACAACTCAGGCACCTGACACAGAACAATATTCTCTGCTTGGTACTTAAAGGCAACCATTCATTTTCCAAGGTACCAGTCTCTTACTAAGACTTGTGAATAGGAAATTATTCTCCCGTGTGAGGTTGAAGAAGTACAAAGTGCAACAAAGGAGGGAAACACAATACTAAGAACACACATAGTAGCAACATTCCAAACTGTTCCTAGACTGTTACCACTTCACTGACTGTAGCTTTTATATTGTAGTCCCTTTGTATTTGAAAGCAGGTATGCAGCTGACCAGAAGGGTGGCCTGAATGTGCATGTTCCTGAAGCAGCCATCCACAGATCTTCAAAAATGTCAGGGAAGATAATATTCACATCTGGATTTTAATTCACCATCTGTAGCTATAATCATTTGTAGGGACATATTTCATGCTATAAATAAAAAAAGTCTCAAAAAGAAAAGGTGCATTTTTCTACAGGGTATTTAGTATGTTACAACTAAGATATGGTAAATTCAGGGGATATTAGTCTTGGTGGGTTTGCATTTCACTTGTGTTGTGATACTCAAGGTGAATCTCAAAGGTGGGCAGGAGGAACAGATCGGAACATAACTGAAGACACACCAGAAACATACAGCATGTTTACTGTTTTATAATAAACCACAATTCTTCCCTTACCTTAATAGGGCCAAAAAGCAACATAGTGATCAACCTAGAAGAGAACACAGTAACATAAAGCTTGACTTGAGGGACCAGGTAGTAAAAATGGGGTGTAGTAGCTAAACTAGAGTAGCTTGTGATGTGGCAATGAATTTCTTGCAGTCCTCTGGCCCCTCATGGACCACAAGCTAAAATATGTCTCCTAACATTGGTTCCAACTACTAGAAAGAATTTCTGTTCTGAAAGTTCTATGGATTTTTAAATGTTATCTTTTCTTTTTACCATTTCTTGATAAAAGGAGTTAACTTTTATTTATGAACAATGCTAAATGATTATGCTTTGGAGAAGAGCTGGTCAAGTTCAGGGAAATGTTTAGGCAACAGGATAAGTCAGAAAAAGTTATCAGCTGCAGGGGAGGGTGGGTATTCTACTTTTCTAATGAAAATGTGAGTCTCTGAAGCAAGTCAGCAAGGCATGCTCAACTGGGTTATATGGGTTTAACAGGGAGAAATGAGCACAAATTATTCATGGGAATTCTTTAATCTTCTGTGTAATTATGTGATCATTCCCCGAACAAAGACTTTGGTTGCTCATAACAGGAGGAAAAAGTCAGTTCACACTCAGCACAAAGATTAACATACAGCTATGGAAAACAAAAACCCCCTGATAATCTAGTGCTTTAATTTTTTCTGCATATTTTGAAAGTTTGGGATGCTAAGACTAACTAATTTAAAGGTAATTATAAGTAACTCCTTTTTTTTCTCAAAAGAAAGCTGTTTTCATTTTTTTCTTCATCCTAGCCTTTAATTTTGTCCTACATCTTCAAGTGATTAATTTTTATTTTTTTCAGCCACTTAGGTCATAAAACCAGTATCATTCTGTGATGAATGGCATGCCAATTTATAAAACTTCCACCAGTGTTAAAATGGTTTTGTTATCTAAGAATACATTTGACTGAGTACCAGCATACAGTTATATTAGAAAAATTCTATGCCAAGGGCATTAACATGAGTAATCTATCTGGTATTCACATGGACATGTTAGCCAGCAGTGGACATTAATAAGCACCACATTACAATTGGTCTCCAATGGAACTGTGTATTACTCTTACTTTAGTAGTTAAAGTATTCAATGGGATTCATGGGAAGAGTTGTCATGGAATTCATAATAATTTGCATCTTTTTGTAAAGAGTCTGTATCCATCATAACAGGATTAATCATGTTATAGATTGAAACCATAAGAAAAACTTTTAGGGTTTTATGCTGCCTTGAACTTCTATGCAAAATTGCTACTAACACAAAGTAAATCAAAAGGATAAAGGAAGATACTCCTAGGAGTATACTCCTAGATATATACTTCTATACCAATTTAGAATATCCATAAGATAGAAGGGATTAAATTGCGCAGCAGTTTCTCTGTGGCTGTCTCAGTCTGCAGGAGGTTTTTCTGGACATCCTCGAGAAAATACAGTGGCCAAAGGATCCTTAGGTTCATAAGTTCTGGTAACTCATGTAACTTCCTTTGTATATCTTAATTAATCAAGGCAATTTCTGCATTTTAGCAACACTTTAAATGTTACTTTCAATGACTCAAAATCTGCCCAATTTACTTGCTTTGTGAACTTTCTCTTAAACATCTATTTCTCACGGGTAAAGATTTGAAAGGCAGCACTGATACATTTTGATTTAGTCTCATTTTATTTTCCTGTCTGTATGACCTTTTGTTTCACTAGAACTTTTCTACTAAGAAGTAGGTGCAAGGAAAATCATCTTCAGTTCAGCTACAACAAAAATGTCTTCAGTTATGTGTGGGGTACAACGGTGAAAGGCAAGGGAGGGAATTAATGTCAGTAAACATTCAACATACTACGTATCTAAGAATAAAAATATTTTCATAATTCTCTACTGTTACTGTTATCCATTTCCTAATTTAGGATAAAAATCAAAGAGTAAGCTAACATGCTCCTTCTGCAAGTTCACTAAAAATTAACTAAGGCATTTAACTGGAAAAAAAAAATTGACCAAATATTTTTGGTTTTCAGTAGCAGTGGTAATTCTTGAAAAAATCTCCACCAGAAAGTTGTTGCACAAAATGTCACCTATAAGTAGAGACATGTTGGCTCATTCCTTATATTTAGTTTGTCATCCTCCTATAAATAGCAATTAAATTCACCACCTCATGCATTCCTTCAAAGATCTCTGAAAATGAAACTGAAATGTAGGTGGTACCCAGTGCATACCATACACAGATCTCAGATGGTTGTACAATTTTTTATCTCAAAATGAAAAGATAATTGTGGAACCATAGAATTGTTTGAGTAGGAAGGGACCTTTAAAGGTCATCTAGTCCAGCTCCCATGCAATGATCAGGTATGTCTTCAATGAGGTCATGTTGCTTGGAGCTTTGTCCAACCTGGTCTTGAATGTTTCCAGGGTTGGGGTATTGACCATCCCTCTGGACCACCTGGACCAGTGTTTTACCACCTTAATCTTAAAAATTTTTTTCCTTATGTCCAATCTAAATCTATCCTCTTTTAGTTTAAAACCATTACCCCACGTTTCTTATAGG
>JAYRBT010000082.1:18603229-18635036 GCA_036023395.1 Myiotriccus ornatus | reverse complement strand
TAAAAATTTTTTTCCTTATGTCCAATCTAAATCTATCCTCTTTTAGTTTAAAACCATTACCCCACGTTTCTTATAGGCCTCTTTATGTACTGAACAGCTCAATAAGGTCTCCTCAGAGCCTTCTCTTCTCCAGGCTGAACAACTCCTTCAGCTTTTCTCATAGGAGTGATGTTACACCCCTCTGATCATTTCTGTAGCCTCCATCTGGACCCACTCCAGCAAGCCCATGTCTTTGATGTGCTCAGCACTCTGCAAATATGATTATTTACAGAGTCCTACAGGAGAAAAATATAAAATTTTTCAATGAAGTAGTTGCATGGATAGCTTTGCTTTGTTTTACCATGGAACTGATTAATCAAGTTACACATATTCGTTATTTAAAACTAAGCTGAGACTGCATTATATTCTTTAACCTGACACAAATTAATCATACATCTGTATACAAACACATGTTAGCTGCCACAAGGAAAGATAAGCAAAGCATGTATATGAACCTACGGACCTCTGCATCTTCAGAGAACTGTCTATGCTTTTGAATCGACTTTTCTCCTCCTGTGCCAATGGGCTGTTTATTTCAACTTTCAATCTTTCATCTTTTTCAGCTTTTCAATCTTTATATCTGCCTTTTTATCCTCTTCTTTCCTATCTTCTCTCACTGATCCTTCACTTATTCTCCTTTCTACATGAAAAGGAAATGGATTTTTGATGAAATAGGTGATTTGTTTCAATCATGCTTGTTAAGTTATACTTATCCTCTATGCTGTCTCTAACTTATATATTGGATTGTAAAATCCTGAAGGCTTTCTTGGTCCTCAGGCACTACTACATTGATTGTCATGAATAATATCACCTGATTTTCAAGAGTTTCAATTGCCTATAAATCTTACTGAAGTCAATGGGAACTGCAGTCCTGGGACCTCAAGAAATTCCAGACACAGCGTATCTTACTTAATAGCCAAAATTTGGATTTAAACTCTTAACTTTGGGCACCTTCATTTCAATGTTTTAAATAATAATTTATAGTTTGCTTTATCTTTATTTCATTTCTCACTGAACAGACTTGCATCATTAGATCAAATAATTTTCAGACCGTTCAAAATCATGGTGTAGGAACTGTACCTGAAATACACCATCACAGATATTTGAAGCATTACTGTTCTTCTCCTGTGATACCTTGTGCAATAAATGCTGTGCCCTGTCTGTTGTTTCAGTGAACACACCCCTGGGAAGAAATACAAGGCACATGGTGGAGAGACTTCATTGCAGACAAGTAATGCTTCTCCATCTGACGCACAGCATAGCAACCATATAACAATAAGATAGATAAGTCTGTTGTTGAATTATTTTCTTTCAATATGAATTTGTGATATGAGCAATACACTTATTTTTCCCTCTTACATGGCATGGTTCTAGGGCTCACCTATCACTTTGATATCTACTAGTTATCTTTGCATTTTGCACTGCCACAGAGACTGCCCCGGTTGCCTGTACACCGGCTGTGCTTAGTTAACAGGATTAAATATAATTTTAATTCTTCTAGTCAGAGAAAATCTTAGGCTTCAATGTCACCTTGATGAAGTTCAAAGACTTTGAGTACCATTGAAAGACCAGCAGTACAGCATCTGGTAAAACATGGGGAGAAAGCAACAAGTGATCCTGACACTAATGACTTGATTAGAGCGTGGTTCTACCAGGGTTGTGAGTTCATTTATTTGTGGTGCCATTTATTTTAGAGTTGAGAGTCCCTACCGAACTCTGTTTATTCTGTGTAGTCTGTGATTCTCATGGAAATCTGGAGAATGCTGCAATACAACAGTTCTGGAAGCTGGATGCATGTTTGGTGCACAGCTACCACAATCACTGACTACAGACCTTTGGTTTGTCCAACTGCAAGAACCCAACAGAGTGCAATTCTGAATAATTTTCACAAACATGTTAATAAGTTATCAATATGGCTTACGAAAATGTTATCTTCCTCAGAACAAAAAATATGTACAGGATTTTGTCTGGATTTTGGTGGGGTTTTTTTGTTTTTAACTAAAATCTTCCATAAGTTTTAATTTAGAAAGAAAACTTGTACCCTGTCTGAAATGGTATATTTGTTAGCTGATTCTTCTTTCCTTAATAAAACAGTCTTAATTCACACTGAGGAAAATAACAAGTATCTCTGTATTTTGTGGTTCACTTTATCAAAAACATCCCAATTCACTCTTTTCTGGGTGTACACCCCAAATGGGGTTGCCATTAGAGAAACTCAGGTGACTTTGTGGAGGAATGTAGCAGTAAAATTAAGGATTAATTGGTTGTTTGCTTGCTTTTCGGAGAGACATGGTTTGCAGACATGGGAATGGGGACAAAAAGTTTTGGCTTTGGGTTAAACCTATTAAAACGGTCTAATCTGTTTGAAACTACACCCAAAGGACCATCAGCGTTCCAGAGATCTACAACACCATACTACATAAAAATTTGCTTAATGAGTATTTTAAGTAGTGAATTAAAATTCTTCAAGAAACATTCAAGAAAAGAAAAGAGATAGCCCACTTAGGAGAAATTCTTTTTCATTTTACCTTTTTTCTCTATGTAGCTGCAAGTTTCATGACACCTTCTGACCGTAACAATGTGTGAATAATGAGTGTATATTGGTGTGTCTATATCGTGAAATTATTGACTACAGAGTTGAAGTGCACCACAAAAGTACTTCATGCCACTTCTCCATTTATATTATGTTAAAAAAGGAAATATTTTAAGGAGGACCTAAGAACAGACTTACAGGAGGAGCCTGTATAACAGAAGATATTTTGTCCTTCTCTGACATCCATGTGACACATTTAATACACTGCCAGAAATATAAATCACACAGACAGCCTTTTCTAGATAACAAAGAAGTATTACAATTCTCTTAAAGCTGTACATTTTTTGTGGTGATAGCACTTGCTACTTTATGCAGCAGTCAACAGAACTCTGTATCAAAATAGATTATTGTGTAAGCAGAAAGCAAAAGTGCAATTTTTCAATTGCAAAACTGCTTCAGCTGCGGTACAGACACAACAATACTTGCTTTCAATAGCTAAGGGAAAAAACAGATTAATAGACATACCAGTCAAATTGCTGTAACTTCCAATCCAATAGAACAATGGCAAACTGCCCAAAGGAAATGCCCAAAATATTTGATCTGAGCTATGTTGAAGGACAGTGTGTTGCTCACTGGGAACTTTTAACCTTAACAATCATAACTAAATTTGAAAAGAAGAAAAAAGCCATCACTACTGCTAAAAATATCTTGTCCAGAGGAAAAATTTAGGCACTGGTGTTTTTTAGGACATATTCTATCTGTATATATTTAACATCTCCCTGTAAGAATAATTCCATTACAATGTCCTCAGAATCTAAACAGTAAATAAATTTTAATTTTCATACACTCATAATATATGACTATCTTATGTTCTTGTTTATATATTTTATATATTATATATGTTTTATAAAATATATATTTTAGTTGAATTTAAGGGTATGTGTTAAATTTAAAGAGTAGCCTAATAAAAACCAGTTTGACTAGTAGTTCTTTCAAGTTATTTTCTGTTAATCTTTTTGTTATGATATAGCATTTCTAGATCATTCTTCAATGGAAAGTAAATCTGCATATTGCTGCTGCTAAACGTTAGTGGCATCCCCCCAAAAAAAGCAAAAATAGATCCTGAAGTTATGTGCAACATGCAATTACACATTCAATGACCCAGTTTGTTGTGAACTTTTGCACAACATGTTTGTGATTGATCAAAAAAGAACAGGTATACTGGTTCTGAAGCTAATACAAGGACAAGAAAATATATCATATACTAGTTGATTATAACACAATATGAATGACCATGGATACTCTTAAGTGGGACTAATTTTGTACCAAAAGGTGTTATATAATAAGACTACCAAAATATTAATACACATTCTCAGAAACACAAAATTCTGGACTATTCTTATATGAAACTAGCTTTTCCTAAGTAATAATAGATAGTACTAGATAGTCTTACTAGATCCCCTAAACGTTGGAGTGCCTATCAGTTTCTTTTTAATATCCATAAAATGGTGAGAAGCACAAGTTGTTTTAGTTATAAAGCTAGAGACAGAACTACAGTAAATAACACATTTCAGACTAGTTCTGTTCAAGAGAATTCAGTGAAGTATTTAAGCACACATTTAACTTTTAAGCATCTGTTGGAAGTACTTGCTTAAGCTTTACCAGAATGGATCTCATTTTTATGATTTACTTCTTAACTGCCTTAAGCACCAAAGGTCTGAGGAGGTAAAGCAGCAGTTCTTAAATTTTTAAAGACTGAGTAGTTTTTTTCCTTTTCCCCAATAGTTACCCTCACCTTCATACAGCACACACACCTAAACCTCCTCACTTCAGCCAGCGGCCCCCTATCAGTCTGCATGCACCTCATGTGCACCTTGCACGTGGGAGTCAGAATGGACAACCTGAGTGGTTGCGTCCTTGCATGCTTTGTGAAACCTAATAACAGAAATGCTGCTCTCCAGATCCTCTAAGGGCCTCTTCTTGCGTGGTTATGGCCTCAGAAACCCCTTTCCACCTCTTTTCCTTGCCCATAACCACCGCTTGCCCTTGTGTACAGACGTCTCTTCCCTTAACTGCATCCATCAAACTCCTGAGTTTCCGCTCCCATGGGAGGAAGAAAGCAGGGTGCTTATGTGGGGCTACTGCTCACACCAAGACCAGCATGGAGAGGGAACAAAGCAAAGAAATTAGAGCAGGTCCCAAACAGCTACAGCCACAACATGATCCATGATTTTCTCCTTTCACCTTTCACCCTCACTAAAAGCAAATGTGATACTGTTTAACTACCAAAAAGAAATGCCCAGCTACAAAAGAAGCCAAATGTTCTTCAGATTTGAAAACAATATCATATTTATGCTCAGCCATTTTTAGTTTTGAAGATGGAAATTAGAACTTATAATTCCTGGAACCAGCAGATATCCATACAGATATTTTCCCTGGGTAACATACTTTGATCCCTGCACCCTGCTGCAGGCTGTCTGCCAGGGAGTTTGATGAAAAAAAAAAAATCAGATATTCTACATTAATTTTTAAACTTGATGTACCTATTTAAAGAACTTACATGGCCCCTAACACTAGAATATCCAGAAGTTTATTCATCCTTATTAGATGGTCAGTCCCTAGTCAAACTGTCTGGTAGGCAGTCAGTAGATGGCATTCAGCTTAAATGTAGGAACTGAATCAGGGTACAAGTCCGAATCTCCCTCCCCTCTCCAACTGTAAGGATTTAGGTGGGTGCAGTGCAACACAAGAATTCAGATCACTTTATCCAAGCAAGAAGAGCCAAATATCCTGCCTGGACTTGTGGAAACTTTATTCTCATGCTTAATTCACAAAGTCTCCTGGCCCCAGTCTGATGACCAGATCACACTGAACACCCCCTCATAGGAGGGTGAAATATGTGCCAACATGTATCTTCACAAACATGGGCAGGACAATCACCTGCTGGTTAGTGCAATTCTCTCAGAATGGTGAGATGTGAATTGCTAGACTATGTTATTCTCCTGGTGAAAAGGAGAGAGAGAGGCAAAACAAAACATCTGTCAAATCCATAACTACAGTTTTCAGAAAAGTACTAGGCAAGGGCATGCTATATACACTTGCCACATATTCTCTTGAAAACACACATTTTTAGAGTGAATGTTAAGATTCACTGTGAGAGAACCAGAAGCAAGAGATCAGTGCACAGGGATGTAGATTTCTGTTTCTTATCCATCATGTATTTTCGTGACTGATTCCTCAAAAGAAAATGCCTTCTTCATCACCTGAGGAAATGTCTTCTCAGAAGCCAAGACACAGTCCCCATCAGAGATTTGAAGCAAATTATTTTGATATCCAGAATAAGCTCTAGAAAGGGGCTGTTATGCTATGAACCCCAAATCAACAATTTAGATTTGCAGGTAAGTGTGTAGCCAAGTTCTAGAAACCAGGTGCCTTTTTTCCCTCAGGATTTCTCACTAATTGGTTTGATTGCTTCTCCTGAGTGTGCTGCTAGTAGAAAGCATATTTCTCTGCATGTGGCTTACTTTGTTTATTTTATAGGGAGATTTGGTTGGTGACTTCCCCCACACCTTCCCCAGAGCAGTGCCTCCCTCATTGCATAATCTGCTCGTGAGTCTGCACCACAGGGATTTGCCCAAGCCTGCTAGGGGCAAGGAGTTGAAAAAGAGCACTCCATCTTCCAGGCTAGTGATTGAAAAGCTTTTCCTCCAGTTTTCAAGTGGTCTCAGGTCCTGATGGAGCTGACCATGCACTGGGGACCATACAAGCCACATGGTGAAACAGTGACCACAGTGCTTTGCTCTGGCTCCTTTGAGTCTAGTGCCTGCTGAAGACCACAAGCCAATTAAGAGGCCACTTCCCCTTTGGGTCTCATGGTTTATAAAACTGATGTCCTCAGTTAACATCATCAATAGATACAGCTGAACAAAGACTTAGCTTAGTAGTAATAAATGACAGAGGATGGGCTTTTCCCCCCAAAGCTTTGAAACTTAAAGGTACGAGTGTCTTTGTTGCTTAAATAAATAACAAGTAGCCTGTGGAAGGATGCTGCCATCTGGAAACAAGAATCCAGACAACACAATGTATACTTGTCTATGCCTTTCCTGTTATGAGACTGGATGTGCAAAGTGCCTTACAGTGCAGGGTTAAATCAAACTACTGTAAAAAATTCACCAGATTCTGGAGTGGTTTTTTTATCTGCAGAGATTAAAGATCTATCCTCAGAACAGACAAAACTATATTTGGCATATGGATATATATTTTAAAAATGCAATTTGAGATATGTGCCAGCAATATTTATAATAGAAGATTTTATTACTGTATCTAAAAGATGTCTTTACTCACCTTCAATCTTCAGCATTCAGAAATTTTATTTATTTTTTAATTCTTTCCTTGTCAATCCCTTCCAACTCAGCTTATTCTGTGATTATTTAATAAAGGGAAAGGAGGGAACTGGAACATAGTTGCATACTACTGTATAAGGAACAACATTCAGCACAGGTTTTCTACTATATACTTTTCCTCAAATGGTATGTCTTGGGTCCTCCATGTACCCAGAATAAAGATGGTTTGTCTCATTGACGGATATTTTCTTCTTGTTCTGTTTCTAAACTTAGAAGAACTCATACAGATAAACACAAATTTGCACATGCTTCATACATTTTAAAATGCAATTACTTTCCTGACAGTTTTTTTTAAATACATGATCAATTCAGAGCCAAGATCTGAGGAAACTGTTTGGTTTTTCATAACCACAGCAATCAATCAAAAAGTAGAATAAGATCTTTTAGCATTGATATTTCTGAGAAATGGTAGCAAAAAAAAAGATAGCTGAGGTTTTCTTCAACAAATATCTTTACCACCCTATTCTCCCCAAAAGTTAAATACATTTCTTTGTGAGCTGCAAATGTAGGAAGCTGTGATTTCAAGAAATGACTACTGAGACCAATACCAATGAAGGTCAATCATATCATGTCACTTTGAGCTCTCTGTTCCTTCTACTTTAATAATTTTGGTCAAAGGTAGATCTTTGTACAGAAATACAATCGAGGTAGTATAACTTTTCAGCCAGCTTTTATCTGACAATTAAAAACTTCATCCCCCAGCCACACCAGCTGGGAACTACTAAAGTCTGTGATGAAGCATATATACCTCACACCACAGCAATCAACTGGGAAGTGTTAATAACAGCCCAATCCACTCTCCTCCTTCTTCTTCCTCCAGCAAGCAGCTAATTAGGGGCTATTAGCTACTATGGAAATAGTGATATCACAAATGGTGATACCACAGCTGCCTCTAGAGCTGCTGGAGCAGCTTAATGGGAAGAGGAGCCCATGTCAGAAGACATCAGCAGGCTAACATGGGTTCCAGACTGCAAGAGGGACTGAACTGGTGTTTGAATTTTCCTGAAAAAGAGAAAATGATGGCTGTGAAATTAAACTACTGATAATGTAGGACTAACCTATGCTTGGTTTTATGTTACTTAGAAGCGGGTGATATGTGCTGTATGTAGGGGCAGTGGGGTTTGCTGTGCAGACACTATAGGATATGCCTTAGGTGTAGATGTTGGCTTTTGGTACCCTACGCTGAGATTTTTAAAAACTGTGTGATTAGGTTAAAAAGGGTGCTTTAATTGTATTGGTTTTTTTAAAAGAACATGTTTGATTCATTTCTTCTTTTATTTCATCTCAGAACTCTTTCCTCAAGTCCCTCTTTTCCAAAAGAAAGCCAACTCTATATTGTCATACTGCACTGGTCCCCAGGGCCAGGCCAAACCCTGCTGTCAGGGAATGACAGCCCTAGGGAGGAATCACCTGAAAAGAAGAACAGAATCTTGCCTTCTGTATCTGTGGTGATGTTTGTTTTTACTTGAATAGCTTTTATTGCATGGTTTACATTTTTTGGCTGATGTGTAATAAAACACTTTTACTGTGGTTGGTTTAATTTCCAAAGCATTAAAAAAATCAATTTGTTCCTTTGCACTCAGTATATTGGAGTTGAAAACCGTAATGTACTATTACTTCAGGGTCACTGCCCAACTTCTGTTCACCCTCTTGCCCATGAATATTTCCTGGAGTTTATTGCTACAATCTATTTCCTGGATTATTTATGTATAAACTTATTTTTCTAGTTCTTAAGTAACCACTATCAGAGTCTTTAAGAACAATGATTAATTTTAGGGCAAACCCAATTTACTACACACAGGAACACAGAAACCATGAGACACTTCTCGTGACAACCCCAGTTCTCCCCTTTGTACTGAAGAGATTTTGAGAAGGTTGTGACAGATGTGGATGTTCCAGATGACACAATGTACAATGGTGAAAGAAAAAAGCACAGCACATAGAGGACACACTACCAAATACTATTCTGTCCTTTGGGTCAATTGAGTTAAACACCTGATATTGTATATTACAGCTCCTTCAACCAGGAGGAGGAAGACAAGGATGGTACCAAAATCCTTGTTAAGCTTTTGGCAAACACATTGACAATTATGAGAAATATTAAACATTTTTTAGTATGGGTAGGTCTCTAAGAGCGAACTAAAGTGCTGTGAGTGGACAGGAGAGTAGCATTAGAGGCAAACCAGGATTCCTGTTGTAACTATCCAGGAAAAGGTTGAGCAGTGGAGTCTTTACAGGCAACCATCAGCAGCACTGAGCACATTACCCTGCCTATTTCTGTTGTTAAACGCCAGCATCTAGATTCTTTGACAGATATACATGTTATTAAAGTTACAGCAAGACAACTATGTAATAAGATTTCTGTTTGAGCATGCATACGTCTATGTTCTTCTAATTATTCTCTTATGCCATGCTCAAAACACCTAACAGAAGCTGTTTTGCGTAAAGACTTCTAATACTTCATTCCTGCTAGATTTTTTTTTTATATCAATGCAATATATTTAATGGATGAGATGTCAGTGTTTCCTTCACTGTTGTGATGCAGTTTGGATGCTCTGTAACAGTATTCCTGATGATCCTGGTATCTCTGTGTTTTACAGGTTATAGCAATATAATGGTGCAACATTAGTCACACTGCCGACTCTCACTTTACTTATCAAACCAGCCTTTAGATAATTCCAGATGGAACATGACGGTGGGTAATCCATTATCCTCTTTGCTGGTTCTTTTGTCTTCTGAACAAAGGATTTGATACAAATTGTTAAACTGATTCCAAGACACAGCAGTTAGGACTAGCATTTTGAAAATGTTTTTTCCATACTTGAATGGAGTGAATGAGCTTCTTCTACTTTCTTTAGGGAGAGAGGGAAATGTGTGGAAAGTGAGATGAATAATGACATGATTTAGTAGAGGAAAACTGCTGTACGGAAAGATAATAGTAGGTAACAAATTAAAACCCCCAAAGCAGGGAAGTAGAATACTACTTGAGGAAGGTGGGGGAAGTGTTTAAATAATCCTGCTCTTTATGAGAACTTCATGGTAGAAAAAAAATAAGACATCCTCAGCACATGACCTGCATCTTGACAGACTGCAGGACACCCTGGTTCTGAAGTGTGGGAATAGCACCATCTATTGCAGGGCTGCCTTACCGAGGTGGTGTCAGACCTCAAAGCCTCTGACTGGCACTCAAAACAGCTTGGTAAGGTCAGGACAGGGTATGTTCTTAAATTAGGAGGGGGGAATCTGCTTTTCTAGTGACTTGGGAAATGCCACTGATATAGCCCCCTGAACCCTCTTTTCAATAACAAGCTCATGCTGTAACTTCTGGCTCCATTTCCTCTCCTACTAAGTTCCATCTACTTGAGAACCCTGATAAATCAGGCTAGGGAGACCACTTGTAATTATATCTTTTTCCACTAATATTAAGGAACATATTTACCCTTACCTTCCCATGTATGAGCTATGCTGTATTTCAATTATGATTGCATCACATTTTTAGGCATTAGAAAAACTGTGAATGTTTGTATTGGCAGAACATGTTTTCTTGAGTTGCATGTAAAAAGACAAAGGAAATTCATATAGGGTAGTGGAAGGTAAGACAATGTATATACACTAAAACTTATTCAAATCCAACTTTAGAGCTTGAAAAATAGCTGCTATTTTAGAAAGAAAGGGACTTAAAAAGATCACATCCATGTTTCCATGTGTCATTTACACAGACTCTTTTTAATTTTCTTGTCTTTTATTATGTGACTGCCAAAATAAAAGTTGGATTTAAATGGGTCTGTCCAGACAGACGGTCAACACAACTCAACAGGGTGCTAATTAAAAATTGCCCGAAGTTCAAATGAGAAAAAATTAGCTTACAACTCTCTTGCTACCAGAGAAGCCTGGTCTCACATTTTCCAGCAGACAGAGGTGTATGTATGTGCACACACACACATTGTAATCCCCCCAGCCCTGCCTTTTCCCTCACAAATCAGTTTTGCAAGACCCTCTAGGTTGTAGTCATGCCAGCTGATATAATTATGTTTCATCTCATAGCTTTCAACAAAAGTAAACATAGTGTAACGTATTAGACTTTGTTCTTTTATTTTCATGAAAACATAAATGACTAAAAGGCTGGATGGTATTAGGGAAATAGCCATTGTCTAATTGTTACCTGCATAATCATTTCTCCTGCTGAAAGACTGCAGGCAAATCTGTAACTCTCAGAGGGGTGTTCTGGAGACAGGCTGTGAAATCCAGCCATGTATTGCCACTGTATTCTAGATACCCAGTTGTTTTGAACTGACATAACTCTCTTGGACACCCACATATTTTAGTTCACACAGCCTGAAGACTGTGCTCAGATGTCTTAACCAGATAAGACTGTTTTGCCTGGTACTGGGATGGACCTCTAGCACTGATTTCCAGGAGGGGTTTTTCTTCAGTCATACAAGAAAGAGAAAATATTCTACAATTGCCATAGTAAACTAGCACAGACAAAAAAAAAAAAAAGAATCAGCAGGCCCTGGTCAGTTCTATCTGCTTTTTTTTATTTCTCCCTAGACTGCAATTTGCTCTTATTTTATACACACTGGCTCCGTTGTCTAACTTGGCTAAATTACCTTAGCAGTGTTGAACAAAATACTAAATTTAGAAAAATGCACTGTTCTGCTATTATCTTTTCTCAACAAACAAACAAACAAACACTGCAGATTTATCTAAAATCTCAAATTATAATAAAAAAAAAAAAAAAAAAAAAGGTGGTTCCTGTTCTTTTTGTCCTGGTTTTGGCTGGTGCAGAGTTAATTTTCCTAGTAGCTTGTATAGTGCTGTGATGTTTGGATTTATTATGAGAATAATGTTGATAACACACCAAAGTTTTAGCGGTTGTTAAGTAGGGCTTACCCTAAATCGTGGACTTTTCAGTGTCTCGTGTTTGCTAGCGATGAGGGACATAAAAAGCTGTAAGAGAGCACAGCTGACCCGAACTGGCTTAGGGGATATTCCATACCATAGGATATCACGCCCTGTATACAAACTGAGGGAGTCGGCTGGGAGGAGTTGGTCACCAATCAGGGATGGGCTGGGTATTGGTCAGCAGCTGGTGAGCAATTGTACTGTGCATCACTCATTTCTCCTGGATTCTATTACTCCCTCTCCATTCTCCTTCTCTTTCTCCTTCTCCTTCTTCTTGTTATTGTTGTTGTTATAATTATTATCATTATCATTATATTTTGTTTCAATTATTACATTGTTCTTATCTCAACCCAGGAGGTTTACCTTTTCTTTCTGATTCTTCTTCCCTTCAGGAGGTGTGTTAGAGGGGAATAAATGAGCAGCTGTGTGGTCCTTAATCACCAACTGGAATTAAAACACAGCACTTTGAAAAACCTTTGGGCAGAAGTACTACAATGTCTAACCTCTAAAAAATAATTCACTTGAATGATAAAGAGAGTGTAAATCTTTGAAGTATATTTGACATAGACTTATTTGCACATTCTACAGTTTATAACTTTCTTGCTTCAAAGCACTATCCTCCATGAGCAAAAAAAAAATGAATAAGGGAAATGGAAAGAAAAAAATAAAGCAGAAAGAAATGGGTGATGGATTATAAAGCAAAGAAGTTTATTTTTCAGAACAGACTTTGACTTGTGACACTGACTCACCTGCATCTTTGAGGTACATTCCATAACGTGGAAATTTATAGGCGCCAATACCTAATAAGATTAAGATAAAATCCTCAGATGGTGTGAAAAAGTATTAGCTGTGTAGACTTCTTATTTTATTACTGAAAGGAACATATGGGAATTGTCTTTTGCATCATCTGCTTATTTGATATTACTAAAGAACTACTTGTTGCCAACACAGCAGCATGCATTGAGGAAAAACTGTGAGTTATGACTTATTGAGTTAAACAGATTTCAGTTACCATTATCATGTGTCATCTGTCCCTAAAAATTCACTGGGTGCTTCCAAATTTAAAATTTATCCTCTTCTTCCTTTTGTTTGCTAGGAGTCAAACCCTGATGGTTAAAGATGCAATTTTCACTTTAAAAAAGTTTGGTTTACAATCCTCATATTCATGATCTGTCTTCCCTTTGTAACATTCATTTTGCACCAGAAATAAAAGAACTTAATTCTTCTTGATGTTAGCAGAGCAACTTTAGCAGTTGTAGCTGTGCAACTCAGATCAGATTTTATGCTGAAGCATAAAACCGTGAGGTCATAATCTCATAAAAAATCTTATATTTACTCAGTTTGTGTACTGAGTGTGTGTGTATATGTATATCTATATCTCACTTGTGTGTTTTTACTAGCTGCTTCTTTCTGAAATCCAGTCTGAATTGGTGAGATGACCATACTGGCAATCTCTTTGAAGAATTATTTCTCAGTATTATGTGAATGGAATAGATGCAACAAACTGAAATTGTAACCAAGCATCAAACTATATCCAGAAAATCCTCCAAAATAACTCCTGTTGTTTTAATGATGTTTCACTTAGTGGTACCTTAAAAACAGCACTGGGAAACTGATTTTTCAGATCACATGAAATAAGACTGTTCAAAATGAATGTCAGGAGAAAAAGAAGTTGACGAAGTAGTCCACAAAACGTGCCTGAATCAAGCTTAAGATCACATTTTGGCAATAGTAACCTCAGCTTTTTGCATGAGCAGGTATTTGGACAATTGACTATGCAACAAGAATAAAGAAGCATACCATGGAACAAGGTTTTCTGAAGATATCAACAGCTTGCCATTAAGAGTATTTTAAAACATTTACAGTTTACATTTACTTAGACCTTTGTTTAAAAATCTGGCCAAAGAGTTTGTTCTGAGATCCTGTGTTGGCAATATCAGTTTGTTAGGCTTCTCAGAGGGAAAAAAACCCTTCTGATTTACCAGAAGCACCTGAGATAATTTTAAACAATGCAACAGATTGACAAGAAAATCAGAAGTTTTATTCCAGCAAAAGGAAAAGTTTTAGGTTCTCATTACAAAAATTAAAAAAACTGGAAAACACCTAAAACAGTCCTGAATCACATTACCAGTAAAATTCTTACATACCTCCTCCACTGACACGGTTAACATGAGGCAGACCTAGCACATTAACACCTCCTGTTTCCATGGCTGGCTTTTCTTGGAGAAACTTCTGAATTCATACCTATTTTGAGGATACTGATTCAGGTGGAATCTCCTTCTTTTCTCTTTTCAGATCTCTTTTCCTAAGTCTACTAACTTGTAAGACCAAGATAGCTCTTCATCCGTTATGACTACAATAACTTAGTTTTCTCTTGCCCTGTTCACTACATCACATAAAGTAAAAGCAGCAATATCAGACATTTCCTGGCCTTATGTCTGGAATTTAATGTGTTCTTCAATTATCATTAATTAAATAGCCTTTCTGTAAGTGTTAACATTTTCGAGACTCTTAAATGAGAAGCATTAACTGTAAATGCATGTTATTAAACTCCTTAATCTCTAGGTCCATCTAAAGTCTTCATAAGGACCATATGTGACCTAGCACATCTGTCAGATTTATTACTGTTAAAGAAAGCAGGTTTTTATCCTGAACCACCTTATAGTCCTGCACTTTTCAATAGTATTAGATACTTGCAGTATCATGAAACAAAGCAGTGTAAATAGGGTCATGCTGAGGTAAACATGTTAAGTGTGTTGAATTGTTGCAGTTGACTTTAAAAGAGGATGTAATCATGTCTTTCCACTGTCTAGACAATTGAAAGGGTTGTCAGGACTACAGCTACAGCTTACCAAGCATCTGCTTTTACTCCACAGGGAGAGCTAAATCTTTGAGATCAAAGTCTCACAATAAACACTTAGCTGGGGTAGATTTCTGACATGAGAAATCATCAAATGAGTGCTACCCTTGACTGGACAGTCGCTTACCACTTCTCATAGGCATGCAGCCAGGCTCCATGGTGTATGTGGAAGCCACAAAGAATCATATCTCAATGTTTATATAGGAGCTAAGATACTCAAGGGTAGTTTGGATCAACATGCAGGGGCAAATTACAGGGAAACCTTACTGTAGAGAGGGGTGGAAGCTGTCAGAGAGCAGAACTTACTGTTGCTTGTTACCTACCTTTGGATAAACAAAGCTTGTGTTTCTGAGAGATAGGAACCACTACAGAAACGTTTTTAATCTGTAATATCCAAGTAGGGACCACTTCAAAAGAAGATAAAAGAAGATATTCATCTGCTTTAGCATCCAACTGCTCCTGGTGAGTTCCTTTCTTGAAGACTTCCCTAGCAGAGGAAGTATTGCCACAGACACTGAAAGGAAGTAAAATTGCTAGTTTATGCTCTTCTCTGAAGATATATCCCCTTCTTAAGCCTGCTATCTGCACAAGTCACAGTGCCAGTTTGCACATCAGCTGTGCGCTCCTACACACTCAATGTTTATAATGCATTTTAAGATCCACCATAACAGGCAGGAAATATGTTACAGTAACACTAAGACATCGCAGCTTCTAAGTAACTCTATCTCTCACTTCTTCTTAGGCAGATCAGATCTGTAATGATAAAAATAATGTCTCTGGCAGACTCCATTCTCTGCCTGCACAGGTTGTGGCCTCTGTGACCAGTTTAACTGGTCAGGTTAAACTTGCTCACCTTGGTGTGATCCTGACATGTCCCATGCTGGGGACGCAGTCTGCTGGCATGCTTCTGAAGCAGATTTCAGGGTTTGTGGCTCATCAGACATGACAGCTGTGCCTAGAGACATCAGTCCAGATAGTAGGGAGGAAGCCCACGTTCTGTACTGCATAGTACTCACATTGTAAGGGAGACAGTTGTTGAACAGTATTATTTCTTCCAAGTGTTGAATTGAAGAAAAAATACCATGTCTGAACTGCACCTTACACACGTTGCACAGTCTTGATGCCCATAATGGACCAAGCTGGGGCAATCCAAGCAACAGAGGTATTCCTGGCCACAAACTCCTAGAGCAGTCTGTGCTGTGGTTTCACGCGCAAGCAGGTTTCAGAAAGGCAAATGTGCAACAAGCTGATACATGTGCAGCAGATTGTTATGCTTCTGGGGCCACAGCACAAAAATGTGGTATTTGTTTTCAAAATTTAACTCCCAAACTTTTGCTCCTTGTTGCAGCTACCCCTTTCCCCCTCCCCCGCAACCATCATTAACACCAAGCATTGACCCTCTACAGGTTAGTGTCACAGCTACTCCTCTGTCAGTTGTCTCAGCTAAGCACTTGTTAAGATCATTCTAGCATTAAAGTTTGCCCAGACTTGGTGACCTAAAACCTAATCCCAACCCAATTACTTTTTGTAACACCAGTCCTAACCCCAGTCTGCCTTCCCCTGCTGTGCTCAGCAGCAGATTTCGTTCTTTGGTCTCAACTGATTAAAAGAGTTAACTCTACTCGCAACTGTGTGGGCCATAGTAATTGCTCAGGCCCTCCTACCAGCTCCAAATCATGAGTAAGAAAAGGACTTTGTGGGGAATTCCTTTATATGCTTCTGCAGATTCTAATAAAGATTGCTTTCTTGGGAAATCTGGCCATTGAAAAGCTATGTTTGAAGTTGAATTGGTTTTAAATGTAGCTGAAAATTTTTGTTCTATTTAAAAACTTCCCTCAGCTTTCTTTAAATTGACTACTTTAGTGACTTCTGATACTAACATGTCCACCAAGAAATGTGTCCATTCTGAATATTGTCCTATGCTGAGCCCCACAGGCTCAGCTGAATGAAACCTAATGGCTTATTTTGCCACCATTCCTCTCCTTAGCACATTCCACTTCCCCTGTAGCCATCCATGATAAAAGGCCTGGGTGCTGTGCATGTATGGTTCATCACGCAGAAGTCTGTGTCCATATATAATAAGGTTTCCATCACAGCAATAGAGAAATGTCACTTGCAAAATTGTTTTTTTTCTTCTCTCACTTTCAATTCCATGCTTGCTTTCTCTTCTGTGTCACCCTTTAGCCTCTTTCAGTTCTCCTATGGCTTTAATTTAGCCTGCTGACCAGTGCTATACCAAAATATTAACTTCTCTGTTAAGCTTGGCCCTGCCACAAGCATTCAGGAAGCCTTCTAATTCTTCCTGACTCACTCAGGGTCACAAGCCTGAGTTATGAGTACCTGTGAGTTCCACTCACACTCAGGGTCACTCAGGGTCTTCTTCACTTCACTCAGAGTCACAACCACAGACTTTACTGCAGTTGCAAGGATGGGGTGTGAGACTTGGAACTCCTAGGCCCTGTTTTGGGGTTTGCTGCCTTGTGGTTTTCAAAGTTGAGTAACATCCTTGAAGCTCTCAATCACAGGCAGTCAAAGACATTGTTTGGTGCAGCGTTGCTTTTGCCTGTGTCAGTGTTGTTGCAAAGGCAGATTCATTGAAAGAATATGTTTGAAGCATCTTGGGTTCAAAAAATTGAACTTTAGCTGGAACATTTTGGTTTCTCATCTTGAAAGGATGTTCTGTTTCAAAAACTATTTCATCCTTTTAAAGTCATTACAGAGCTCAAATAAGAATCAAAACTGGTTTGGATTAAACTTTTTG
The DNA here is from genome assembly GCA_036023395.1 of Myiotriccus ornatus. NCBI lineage: Eukaryota > Metazoa > Chordata > Aves > Passeriformes > Tyrannidae > Myiotriccus > Myiotriccus ornatus. The sequence goes on along the minus strand of JAYRBT010000082.1, from coordinate 18,617,535 downwards.
TTTACCCTCAAACTTTATTATTTTTTCATGCTGCATTGCTTGCTGAAATGTTTGTTTCCTTTTTTCCCTTCCTCAATTTACAAGTGAACCACTTTATCACTGTGTTAGATAATGAGGTTGAGTTCCAGTTTCTATATGACAAAGTGTCTACCACTCCAGGAATCCGAACTCTTTTTACCTCAATAGAACCTCTCTCTAACCATGCGTCGTGGCATAGGTGTAAGGCACTACATGTGGCAGGTTTGCAACCCTGCTGTCCTAGAGATAAGTAGAAAGCTTCACTGAACAAAGCTCCACTGGCATTAACTGCACAGCCCTCAGAGCCACAGTATGGACATACTCTAATTAAGCACAACTATGCAAACTCATGTGTTTGCATACAGCACCTTGTAGAGAATTACAGGGAATTTAGCAGGGATGTGACTCAAACAGAAAGGGAACCTCAGTGCTTTCCCTGGGAAATCAAGCAGAGTGGTGAGACTCAGGTCTCCCAGATGGAGGAAGAGAGGAAGAAACAAAGGCTTATTTAAGAGTGCAGTGCAGATTCTCTGGAAAGTTATTGTATTTCCCTATTTAGCAGGGAAGCTGCCTCTCTGCCTCATACTTGACATCTGTGTTTTGCAGGGCCCTTTAGTGATTGAGCTAAAATGCTGTGCTCCTTCGTTGAACTGGCAAAGTCAAAGACAGCTGCCAGCTGGGCAGCACTCTAAGTTCATTGCTCTAACACCTCTCTTTGACTGTACTAAAACTAATGCCTCAGCCAAATTCCTAATAGCTGCACTAATCAACTTCTTCAGGCCTAGTCAACGCAGATCCCCAAAGGGAGGGAGGTGAATCTCAGTGACAAACTCACTCCCTTTAATCAGGCTACGCGTGGCTTCAATCTGCAATACTCATAACATCAAGCTGTGGAGTACTTGCTCCATAAGGGTTCCACAGACAATTTTGTCCCTGTGGGGATTAATCCTGGCAGATCAAGTATTACGTATTGCTCTAAAATTATCTAGATCTTTTTCTTTCTGCAGCTGGGAAAGTAGGTTATTTGCTAGACACCACTCAGCTGCAGCAGAAGATATTGATGATTGTAGTCTTTTTAATTATATGCAGACACAACCCTGTGCAGAACAGCAAGTGCAGGTTGACTAAATATGAAAACTCACTTTTGTTTTTTTTTTTTTGCTTGAAAGACATTACAGATATATTCTCCACTGCCTCAGGGATGCTGCAGTTTACCCACCAGGGTTTTTTTCCCAAATTAAAAAGAGGTATCCTTCCCTTACTTCTCAAATGTAAAAGCAGATATTATTCTCAACTAGCACTGGATGCTTACAGAAATGCAGTTGAGAGGGGCGTCTCTTGTACCTATTAAAGCAGAAGAGCTAACACTGTGTTAAAAAAAGACAAGGAAAAGAAATGTTAAAAACTCTACATTTCATAATCAGATTGCAATAAGGCCAGAAAGCATGTTGGTCAAAAAGACTATGTTGATACAAAAACAATAAGGAAAAAAAAAACAAAACCGGGTAAATTCTTAAATGAGTATGTAGAGCATACATACTGTATGTATGAGAGTGAGCACTTGCAAGCAGTATGAAAGCAGAAGACAATGAACAGGGAGAATCTTCCCACTCTTCTTTCCTGAGTGATTGATGTTATAATCAGGGATGGTGGTGCTACACAGGAAGAGAAATTATAAGGCTGTATTCTTGACTGGTGAAAATGGAAGTGTTCTCATCGATTTCTACGGAACCACTCCTGTTTAAGCCACTGCAAGATATATACCTAAGAGAGGTGAGATAATGTGCAAGGATGGCTAAGACAAAAGTAATGAAAACTTATCACAGACACTGTGTTCTGAGTAAAAAGAGCTCATTGCCTCAGAAAGCCTTCAAGAAGTTGTTCTTTCAGTTTTACTTATGCTTTATAAGTAACTGGATAAATACACTTCTCTGTCATGAATGCCTTTTCAACAGACATATTGTCATTAATCACTGTAAGATTCATTATTAGCTATTGTCTCAGTGCAATAAAAAGTTCAGCCTGTGTTTTTACATGCCATTATACCAAGATACAGCTATGCTCTGACTCTGTTTTTTAATACATGAGGCACAATACTTACAGCCTTCCTTGGAGGGCACAGTTTGATCTTTTTTCTGTGGAGCACAAGAGGTACTGAATGCAGTGACTGTGTGCTAACCTTGCAGAAGGCACAATGCAAAACTGTCCCACAACTGCACAGAGCACTGCAAATTAGGACTGTGGGACCTAGTATGTTGCTAATACTTCTATCTGCAACTGCACGCTTCAGTTGTCTATTGCTAATCTTTTCTTCAGCATGCAAAGTTTTTGTAGTACATCTATGAAGAATATAAATCTGAAATTATAAACATCTTTAAGACTGAGAAGCAGAGAGCAAATGAAAGAAATTTTGATTTGCCCTCATTTAGGCTTTTCTATACTATAGATAAGGGGCTTGAAGGATTATTACTTATGTTAGCATCATGTAAACTTTTTTTCTCAAATCATTCTTTTGTATTTTAAGATTTACCATAACGTTACAATAATCTAATCTTTCTTATTATTGAAAAAATGACAAAGGAAGATGAAAACAGATTTTGAAGGTTTTCCAGACCTTACTCTCACCTTATTCCAGTTCTTATTCTCATCTAGCAGTATTGCTGAAAAACAGTAGAGAAAGAGGCAGTTCTTCTGTAAGATTACCTCCCTACCCCTTCCAGTAAAGGCCAAAAGCTCAATAGCCCTCTCAGCAACTTCAGCAAAAAATTTGCGTAAACTGAGCAATCCAACCAATTGTCAAAAAAAAAAAATGATATTCCAATAGCACAAAGAAGCCTATGACTCACATTTTGTTTAAGAAACAGCAATAGCTTAAATAATAACCTGACCAAATCTGCACAAAAGCATGTGGTATAATCCAGATCACCTGGTATACAAGGTAGTAACACTCCCTGAATTCCCACAGATTTCAACACAGACAGGATTTAATTCCTGCTGCATAAAATCTTCAGTGTTATCTACTCATAGCAAACATTTTCTGCAGTTATTTTTAGCAATATTTGGTCTACTTTTTTATTTTATTTTGGGTTATGTACAAAAAAGTTGGACTAGAAAGGCTCACTATAAACTCAAATGTAGAAAATTTATTGGCAATATCCTCCAGTAACCTATTTAAATATACATTGAAAAGATGTTGCAAATTTCTGCTTATATTTAAAATATACTTCTTAAACCCACAGGTGTTATGCTTTGATTTACATATAAGGACATCAACGATTAAAGAGCAAGACAATGACAGGGGAGTTGATGAATTCTTAACCTCAAGAACAGTGCTAAATTAAGGGAAAACACAGTCTCGTTAGTGGTTGTTCTTCTGTGATTAAGTATTAGTTATCTCCTATGTTTGACATTCTGTAGACCTATTTATTTGAGTAATTTAATTGTCATCTAATTAATTTAATTATTTTGTAGCAAGTGCTGAGAACCTGGTGCATTCATGGTTCTCTACATGGTTGCTCAGCTGATTACCAGCCCCACAGTTTGCTGAACTGCCGCCCGGTCCTCGGTGCCCCTTTCGCTTGTCTGGGTTTGACTGATGCGCCCTCTGCTCGCTTCTGTCTCTGCGCCGTTGTTCACAGATTAATGTAGGGGATGGGATTATTCACGGTGCGTTTAATTAAGCACGTAGGTAATTTTTTTTTTTTTTTTTCAGGAGAGAACTAGTCATTGCACTTTTGATGTGAAGAGTGTACATAAACAAGTCTTCGGTTTGCGAAGAGAAAAAGAAAGTTACAGGGTGGGAAGGAAGGTGATGGGGGGGAGGGGGGAAGGGATGTGGAGGGAGGCTGCTTTCCCCGAAAGCACAGGGAAGATTTAGAAAAAGAGGGAGAACAGGGTTGGAGGTTTTGTGTGTTATTGCAGTTGTCGTCCGCCAAACGGACGCATGTTTTTGAACGTGCAAACGCACGTTCACATGTTCATTTTTGTTGGACGCAACTTTTGAACAAGCAGGCGGCTTTGGCCCAGGCTCTCTCCGTCCCGAGGGGCTTTCCATGCCGCCCGCCCCCTTTCCCGCTCGCACACCACGCAGCGCCGCCGGCCCCAGCCGCACGCCGTGCCCCGGAGGCTCGGGGAGCCGCGCTGTGCCAGGCTCCGGGCAGGCAGAGCCTCCCGGGACCTCGGTGCGCAGCGCGGCCGGCGCATCCCTCGCCGCTGCCGCCGGAGCGCTGCTCCGCCGCCAGCGGCGGGAGAGACGGCGGAGCCCCGGCGCCTGCGCCCCACCGCGCTGTGCGGAGGGGGCGGGAGGCAGAGCGAGGGGCCGGCCGGGACCCGGCCCCGGGCGAGCCCCCTGCCCGCACTGGGCGGCGGCGGCAGCGCGGGCGCGCACGGCGGCGGGGGGCGCGGAGCGGGCCGGGGGAGCGCCCGCCCCACGCGGCTGCCCTCGGCCCCGCATAGCACCGCCGGCCGCCAGAACCGCCCTGAAAGAGAAGGAGAACTTGTTCGTCCGTCCTCTGCCCGCCGCCCGCGCATCCTCTCCCGCGGCGCATCCGCCCGCCCTCCGGGTGCTGCTCCCTCCCGGGCTCAGGGCCGGTCCGCTGGTTCCGGCTGGAACGCTTCGTCGCTCGTTTCCCTCGGAGGGTTCTTTTCGGTAGCGGTATACCGAAGAGAGGCTCCGTCCGTCAGGAACCCTGCCTCACCCTGCGGGGGAAGGGAGCTGGGTGGGGGCAAGCCAGGAAGGGAGGATCTCAGTGGCTCTCCTAAAATCTATCAGCAGGCTGCGAGGAGGGAAGAGTTTGGCACTTCGCAGCCGAGGCTGGGCTTGTTTTCCCTAGCGGTGATGCCGCTGGACTGAGAGCGGCGCGGCCGTGCAAGTTTGGGGGACGGAGCCCCCCCTCCTTCCACCGCCCCCCAGACCCGGTCCAGCGCCTTCAGCCCCGGCGGCTCGTCCTTCTCGCCCCACTGCATGAGCGCTGCTCCGAAGACAGGGCGGCTCGGCGCCTGCTAGGGCTGCTCTCCGCCGCCCTCCAGACTTCCCCACCACCGACGAGGAGCGGCGCGCACCCCGCACTCGGAGAGTTGACTCGGCAGGCTCCGTGCTATGGCGAGGCTGCGGAGGAGCAAACTAGCCGCTGGATTTCTATTACTTTTCCAGTGCCTGAGCGAGCGCTGCCAGCTCTCCGGCGGGGAGACGCCGAGGCAGAGCCGCGGTAAGCGAAGCCGGTACCTGCCGGGCGGGGCCGGCCCGGGGCAGCGCGGCCGGGCCGGGGTCGGGCCGGGTCGGGGGGCCGGGCCGCCTCTCGGGAGCATCCCGCGGTGTGGGCTAAGCTGGCAGCTCCGCGGGCCGTGCACCCAGAGAGGGCAAACGGCGTTCGGGGACTGGCTCCCCCTCTTCCTGAGGGGAGGCCCGGGGTCCCGGCTTCTCACTCTTCCCCATGTTGGGCTTCTCCGGAAAGAGCTCTCCATGACTTCAGTTTTTAATTTAACGGGAATTCGGGACTTTCCTCCTTTAATGGATCTGCCCCGCGATCACCGGGAGCCGGTGCTGTTCCCCTCCCCAGCCCCTCCACGGTGTTCCCGGAGCCTCCTTCCCAGCCCTGTGCGAGACTCGAGGGGCTCCGCTCAAGCGCCGGGAGGGGAGGGACGGAGACACCGGCGTCCCCGGGACCTCTGGGGTGCCCCGGCAGCCTCCCCCGCCTCCCGCCCGCCGCGGGGCCCTCCTGCTCCCCCGGCAGCGAGCCGTGGAGGGCAGGCAAAGTTTCCCTGCAGATCCTGCCTGGGAGAGCTAGCGGGCACTCTCCTCCCCCGCGGAAGTCAGTAGCTTGCAGCCTTCCCTGGAAACCGGGCGTTTAGAGAAGGACCAGCATAATGGAAGAATCCCCCCGGGGCTGTGTGACCTGTTCGTTAGGAGCGAGGAGCTCGCTTCGTTGACTAAGTCTGCTTGTGAAGTATTTGGGTCCTCTTGTCAGTCCTTCTCTGAAACACCTGTTAATGCGTGACACACAGCACCTGTAGTGCTTTCTCTTGGGCCACTGTTTCCCCTCACCATGGAGTTCCCTTCTGATCCCTAAAGCCTTCTATATCCTGCATTCCTGTGCTGTGGAGGGGAAAGCTGCTACAGGAAAGCTTGGCGGATAGCACTTGCAGATAGTGAGAAAAGTCATGGGATTTGTGTGTCAGGGGACCTTGCCTGCAGAACCTTCTTGTTTACAGGTATTTCCAAAAGCTGTGCCCGTATATTTGAAACACCAGCCAGATTATCATCAGATGAAACACGCCCACTGTGTGGGCTTCCCTGGTGCAATAGAACTGCCCCTTCTTCCTTTTCTTAAAGGTTTGATACAGACGTGATAAGTTTAGAGGTCACAATGTAACTGACCCGAAAAAGAGAGACTGGGTAGTTTTTTTAAATAACCAGTGCGATTATATGCTAGACGGAACAGGATTTTCCTAGCCAGGGGCCTACCACTGAGTTTTGGAATTGTTAAATGACAAGGTAGCTCAGCAGGTTGCCGGGGCTCACATGTCATTGAGGCCAAAGGGAAAAACCAGGAGGAGACTTTTCATGTACTACTGCAAACCGCATGTTGATGCACTTGGAGCTGTAGCCAACAAATCTTGGTATTTGTTAACGTTAATTATAAGGGAAAAAAGTGTGGGGTGAGATTAGAAAAGGAGAATTACTATGTTCTGGATTGAGCTCACAAAGTTTATTATCTTCCAGGCACTGTATGCAGACAGTAAGATTTTAGTACTGACTAAGTCGAATATAATTTATCAGTGGACAAATAAACGCTGCACATCACTGATTTAGGCTATTAAGCTGTATTATGTCTGCACCAGGAGGTGCTAAATAGAAGGTGTACCAATGGATTGCTTATCCATAAATCATTTAGTAATGTCTTATATCTTCCTGAATATATGTATGCAAAGTATGAAGGAGTCTATAATCAGGCAAATACTATTCTGATATTTAATACAGTCTGAAGAAAATATGCCAAGCAATTGTTTTCTTTAACTAGGAAGATGGGCAACCTGATTTTAGTTTTGACAGCTAGATGTTTACAACTTGGGCATCTTTTCTGTTCCTCTTGCTTAAAAAAAATCTATGTTATGATAGTAATAATTAAATGCCATTTACAGAATTAGGGTTTTATTTCCTTTTGTTGTTGTTGTTGTTGGCTGTTTGTTTGCAATACTGCTGCTCTTCGGAAAAAAAAAATACAGTGAGAGATTGTGTCTAATCAGTAAGAACAGGTTATTATGTAAAACTAGAAATTCAACTTCAGGTCCTGTGAGTCAAAATAAAAAGTAATGTTTCAAAGTTTTACTGTATTTAGCACCTACTTTATCCCTTTAGATCAGCTCAGATAAAACCTTTAAAGAATTAAAGAATAAATTTTTGAAGTAGCTGCAAATTCTTAACAGGAGGCTGTTTTTGAAGTATTCTACCAATAGTGAGTAACAAAACATCTTATTGAAAATGAATGGAATAACAGTATCAAGAAATGGAAACATTTAGTAAGCCCTGGCAGAGCTGGAGCCTTGGAGGATTTCTGATGCTACCAAAGGAATATGCTCTGATTTCAACACAGATGAAAAAAATAATACAAAGGCCTTTTTTTTGCCAGCTCCTCAAAATTACCTTGCTCGGTAAAATCATGTCGGAACAATTCAAGTGTAATAATTTTCTAGGCACGCTGGAACTTACCTGGCTGTCTTTGGGGGTTTTTAAAATCCAAATTTTTGTGAGCAGGGTGCGAGGCTGCAGTGGACGGAGCGGTGCTGTCCCCGCCAGAGGGCGCAGCGGCGGCCGCGGGGGCTGCGGCTCCTCTCCAGGAGCCAGCCGTCCATCCATCCATCCATCCACCCATGCATCCTCCCCTGGGCCCGGGCAGAACCTCATTTTTGCTGATAAAAAATGCTATAAGTCCAGGATGGAGGTTCTTAGACACAAGGTTTGTGTGTGTGTGTGTTTTACAGTAGCCGAACTGAATATGACATGAATTTAGCGAGGTGAAGCAGACGGTCTCTTGAAGGCTCATACAGCAATTAAGGCTTCAAGTTGTACAGTTGAGGGCTCGCTGTTAAAGTGTTGCCACAAGAAGTCTTGAAAGTGTTACATTCTTTTGCAAATGTCATCAGTCAGAATTAGAAGGCTGTTATTGTAATTTTTATTCTGTCAAAGCATGTTCCAGAATCCTGATATAATTTATATTCATTGGACTGCTGCTGTCTCCAGGCATCAGCATTCAGATGGGGGTAGAATTATTTTTATTGGATAAACTGCTATTAAGGTGTGTTTATCTAGCATTCATCTACTGCTGAAATAGTAACATTTTATATATTGCCTGAGCTTTACTCTGTTTGAGAAAACCCCCAATAACTGAAAACAAACTTCCACCATTACAAATTAGGACCTTCAGCTTTTATCATAGCTCTTTATCTTAGAAGTATCAAAAGAAATACAGTATTAGACAACATGTGTATCTGTTTGCATTCATATTGTTTGGTTTTTTTTCTGTACATGGTATGTAAACAGGGACATTTGGGTTAGAGAATTCTAGTGACATTTGAGAGCAAATCCTATTTGCATATCATATATATTTTCCTAAGGATTCCCTCTAAAGAACTCATCTTCTTTTTTTCAACTTTCTTCCTAGTTCTTCCTTTTTTGTTTTTGTGTTTTTTGTCATTTCCTCTGAAAGAGTGGTTTGAAGTATTGTTGGTAAATAGTGGGTAAATTAGGACTATAATAAGGTCTTTAATTCAGTTTTACAGAAACTCATTTCCACAGATTTAGAGTAAGATCAATACTCATAGTTCATTCAAGGTTTAAAATTCCCTTGGGGAAATAAGTGTTTTTGTTTGGCTGTAAATATTCCTCTTCAGAGTTTATATCCTCATGCAGGCACTTAAAACCCAGCAAATACTTGACTCAGATGCTAGGTTCTGTCTGACACTTAACTTGGAGTTGATGATAAATAATAGGGGAACTAGCTCTCTACACTGTAAACAAATGTGGTAAATGATGAAAAGGTCTTTATAGTCTGAAAAGTTTGTTTCTGGTCAACAATTTACTAGTCGTGCATACAGGCCATTTAGAGCAAAATTTTATGACATCTATTGCCTTGCTGAATACCAGTTTCCTGTAAAAAAATGCAGTTCAGGAGGGCTCTTTCCTTTTGAGGAAGAGAATCCTCAGACCACGAAGGAGGCAGATGAAGAAATTCATAGTGTAAGGTGAGGAGAGATCCCCTGAGGAAAATAGTCACAGACCTTAACATTCTTCATTAAGGATTTTTTGGCAGGTTTTTGGTGGAGAAGTGCTGCAGGCCCCTGCACCTGCACAGAGTTCAGGAGATGGAGATTTGGACCTGAATCTTGTTTCCTGCAGGACTACTGTGCAGCAATGCCTGAAAGGTTGCTTTGCTTTGAAATATGCCAATGACAACTATCACACAAGAAACATGCTCTGCTGAATCCTACTGGATTTTTTTTCCACAAAGGAGATAAAAATTTCTTATTTAAAGCATAATTTGACCCTGCTTTTTATAGAAGTCACTGTGGTTTCGTTGGACTGTCTGAAGTACTGAGCAGTTCTGCTGCTTGTAACCTTGAAAGCACTGGAGAAAAAGAAAGCTCTGTAGCAGCCCCAAATTTCAAAACTTATCAAGGCTGCAGTCTCTTAGACTGAGAACACAGCTGGGGTCACTGGTATTTTGAATTCCCGTTGTGGTTCATGCTTCCTAAGAAAAATGAATGCTAAAGGAATTTAAGGCAGCAGTGGTTAAGGTAAGCCTCTGCTGGCTGCTCTCGACAGAGGGAACAAAAGGTAATTTGGTGGGAGCATTTATGATCCAGTACAAGGAAATGCTGCAAGCTTGCCAGCAGTGTGGAATTATATCCAACTATTAGGTTTTATGAGGGTTGAACTGGGAGCATTAATGCGGTGCAATTGGCAGATGCCATACTTACTAAATCAGAGAATTGCATAATCACAGCAGGAACTGGAAGAACCTATGAGTTTTCTTTCTATGGAGAAGTATGCAGAGAGGTCATGCTAAGTGTATGTGGGGTTTGTTTTTGTTTGTGGCTTCTTGCAAATGAGCATAAAACATTGCCCTGAAGTAATGTTTGTGAGTGCCGGGTGCTGTGTCTCGTCATGGAACACTTCCTCCGCTTTCTCCTCTTCTCGTTTTTTTCATCCAACCAATAAACATAGCTTCAGTTAGCACTCCTTGCTGTCAACATTGAGCAATCGGTTGCACTAAGTGTCTGTGAATTCTGGGTTTGAAAGAGCTTGTGTAACATGTTCATCTCCTTCAACCAAAAGACGGAGTGTTGGAATGTGTTTCCGAGTTGGATTTGGCTCAGCCTTCTGAAACAGGAAAATGAAGCAGGTTCTGAGACCAGGTCCAGGGTCAGACATGGTACTTGAATTGAACACACAATTTCAAACATAGAAAACATCTTTTTGGGGTGATACATCAAGAGAAATGTAAGGATTAATATGAAGATAGATACAAGGCAAGACATCACAAGAATGATGTATGTGCTCTGCTCGACAGTGGTAAGATCCCAACAGGAGTATTCCCTTCAGTGTCAAGCACAGCATTTAAGAAATATGTGGACTAATTGAGGACTGTTATGTGAAGGAAAGAAGAAAAGAACACTGCTATAGAGACTAAAAGTAAGAGATGACATAGTAACAATCTTGAAGTGTGTAAGAGACTTCCACAGAGGAGGGAATAACTTGTCCTCGGCAGCAACTAATGACTGAAATTGCAGCAAGGCAGACTTTAAATGATAAGGCTGGGGGAGCAGATTATCTGTGAGTAGTCTTCATCACTGAAATAGGTTAGATAAACATATGTCCAAAATGTCATTCTATCCAAAAAGGCAGCTGTTCCTGCCTTGGAGCAAGCGACTGGACAATGTGACCCTTCAAGGTCTCACCCAGCTCTCTGGAATTATTCTGTGTGGATAGCTTTAAGTGCACAGGGGTTCACCTTGAACTCTGCAGCTGGATAAAATACAAATATGAATTCCAGTGCTCTCTTAGCTTGAGGCCTCTGTCTCTCATTTCTCAATGATATATGTGGCTTTAGTGTGATGTTAACCTACACTTTCTGTAGCTGCAGACAAGGTAAAGACATTTAAAATGCTTAGTGTTCTTATGAAATAAGGCTTTTTATTCTTACTTGTTTAGAACTTTTAATACGAACACTGCCTAGCTTCCATCATGAGCAGATTTTTTTTTTTTTAATCTCATAGGGACTTTTTTGGTCTTTAGGCAAACATCACTTATCCCATGTTATTTTATTGAGTGAGAAATCCTTGACTTGAATAGAGAGAGTTCCATAAAGGGAATATATAAACCTTTCCATTGAACCTATCTCTGGCAGTGTTTCAAATATATGTTGTATCACAGTTGATGCTAGGATCTTGGGTCCTTTGCTTTAGAGATGTAATAGAACTGTGCCAAAGGGCTGCTTATGTTAGAGATGAAAAGCCATTTATAGTATTTACTGCAGCTTTCCTTAACTGCTGTCAGAGGGCAGATTCCCTCAGAAATTTCAGCTATGTTTAGTAGCAGAATATGATGTAGTGGTTATCCAGTAATAAGCACTTTGAGATGTATTTAACTTTTACTTCTATTCAAGCATTACCTTTTTTTTTTTTTTCCTCTTTGGTCATAATGTGCAAACTGCATCTGTGCTGAATAATTGCAGCTTTTCTTTTCACAAGAGTTGCTACTAGGCTGATTGTAAAAGGTGAGTATCATCCACCATAAATTCAGTGTTTTCTGAAGGATGAAATGTTAAAGTGTTCATCACTATGCAGATTCTTCTTCTATGAGTCAGCAGCTGAACTAAAAATCCATTGGAAAATGCTATCTTGGCCTCTGTAGAGAACTGGGAACCAGCATAAGTCTTTATTACGATAGTTGCTCCATGATATTCTCCAGTTGCATCTTTTTGCTTTCCTGTGTGTGTTTATATGACTGTCCTTTTGAATTTGCAAGCCAAACAGCATGTATTTGCAGTTCAACCTCAGTCATCCAGGGATATAAACCCGAGGTTTCCTGTAAGGAGCTTCTTTGTGGCACGACAGGTTTCAGAGTTCCTTGGCCCATCCTCTTCTTCCTCATCCTTCATCTCCTTGCATTGTGGATGTTACCATGCTCTAGGTCAGGTGGATCAGACCTGCTTTTGTTAGTCAAGTGAGATTTAAAAAAGAGGGAAAAAGAAACAGAAAATACTACCTTTTATAAGAAGTAGAGGAAGTGAAAATAAAATTATAAGGAGAATGAATGTAGTATTTCAAAACCTCTGAGCATTAAAAATCCCCTTAGAACAACCTACAAACTCAGGATAAAGTAGAATACCTGAATTCTATTTAATACTACCGGGTGTTATATCGGTTTAGTAAAAAAATGTGCAAAGAACTAGTTGTAATTGGAAAATTATGTCAAACTCGACATGCTCTTGTCAAATATTTCAACTGGGAAGTGTCAAAACAAGTAATTTTGAGTTTCTTGTTTTGATGATAAAATGTCTCATTTCAAATTTTTCATTTGGACTTTTAGATTAGAATTGCTATATAATATATAAACATAACTGTGTTTTGAAATTTATGTGTGTACATATACATACTTTTAATTTAATACCCTACAGCAAACATTGTCTATTCACTTTTAATCTGAATAGGATAAAAATTTTGACTAGGATGGAAAATTAACTTTCTAGTCATCTCTGATCGAGACTTACCACTGTCGAGAATTTGGCTATTTAAGCCCTGTAAGAGCAGGCCATTTTATTTTGTAGAAACTTTAATTTGATGACAGGAAAGGAGAGATTAGCTGAAAAAGTAGTCGTCTTGTTCATCCAACTAGGGTTTTTGTTTTTTAATTCTATAGCATATTTCTCATGCAGGTGGCTTTTTGGTTAATAGGATATACATGAGGCAACACAATTAAAAGAGATCACATTTTCCAGATTGCAGCTGCTGTAAAGATAACAGATTTATGTTTTATTTGCAGTGAAGGCATTTATGGACCAGAAGTTCAGCATTTGGTGTATTGCTGAAATCTGACCTCAGTATCAACACAATTTATTACTGGTTCCTATTTAAACTTATATATACTGATCTAAGTTGTGGTCTCAAAACAAATAAAATGATTAGCATGAATGACCATTATAGATTATCATCAGTTCTGGTTTCCTTCTACTTTTTATTATGTCTGTTATTAATTTTCTTTTTAAAAAGTTTTTATTAATAATGTATGTGTAATGCAATGCTTTTTAGTTTATTATGCAAGATTAATAATTGAAATGTATAGTTCTAGACTGTGGAAATACAGTTTTTCATGTTTACATTGAGCCCCTGAAAACCAAAGTGTTCTTTCCTCTATTAAATATCACACTAAGCAAGAACATAATTCCTTCCAGTCTGGCTAATGTTAATGCATTTATCCTCCCCAAACCTTCTCTGCAAGCTGTTGGAGACATTTCTCTTTCCAGTGTAAAAATGAAATAATAACACTAGTAAGTTGTCCTAACAATTTCTTACTTAGAACAGCATAGCTGAGAAGAGACTATCTAGATCAGCAAGTATTTCCCTGAGATGAGAAGCAGTTGTGTCACGAATATCTGCTCCACATGCCCCCCACACACCACAGGCCATCAGTAAAGTGCTTCCCTTTCACAATCTTCAGGCATGTGGTAAAATAGCTGCAGCCCCAAGTATAATGTGCCACAGAAGGTAAAGAGGGCATTGACAATAGTTTGAGTTTCTACAGTAGCAAAGAAGTTTTAATTTTAGTATGCTTTGACAGCTTGTCGGTCTTGATCTGGTTTTGCTCAGCCTGTTTTTCTGTTTATTTTTTGACCTAATATACTTGGCTTTTTAACCCCCTGTTTTGTTTCATGCACAATTGCATGGACAATGATTGCAGAGTTGGTAACACTGGTTTTGTTTCAATTCAGAGCCATTTTTTGGAATAGCATAAATGACCTGCAAAATGACTCTTTCTGTAGTAAATTTGTCCATTTGAATGGAGAAAAGGAACTACCATTATTTTTTGTCAGCTGCTTGAGCTTGCCAGGTGTACATCCTGAAAAGCAGTCTACTGCTTAAAAGTAGGTGGATTTATACTCTGACTCAACTGACATGCCTGAGGATTGGCAGTTCTGCCATTCCATTGTGTTGTAGAATAGAATCATAGAATAGATTGGGTTGGAAAAGACCTCCAAGATCATCAAGTCCAACCCCTGATCCAACTCCAA
>JAYRBT010000082.1:18570957-18603129 GCA_036023395.1 Myiotriccus ornatus | reverse complement strand
ACCTCCCTTCAGGTAGTTGAAGAGAGTGATGAGGTCACCTCTAAGCCTTCTCTTCTCCAGACTAAACAACCCCAGCTATTGTAATTCAAGCTTGAATCGAGCTTGTGTTCCTAACTTTATTTAGGTACTCTGATGTTCAACCTCAGACTTTTGATTCCCATCACTTTTCATCGGGATATTTGTATGCTCTACTTCTCCACTGCTGTTTGCAAAGCACACTTATTTTACAGCTTTCTTGATTGTTCCCAAAATCATCATAGATATGAGCTTTATATTCATTAGTATTCTTATTCTTGCAAAACCTTATAGAAGTAAGCTAATATCCTAATTTTACAAATAAGAAGCTGGTTTGAAAAAGTGACCACCTTGCCAAAATTAAAGATTCATAATTTCTGTCTCAGAATCGAAGTTAAATTTTTCTGCAATTGCCCAGTGATCTTTTGTGTTTCCCCTTGCTTCACCAAGTTCAGGGGTGTAATTTCTCTCTGCATTCTTATCCTTGAATTCTCTAATCTCAGATTTTACGTCACAGTCAGATCTCTGATCAAGTAACCTACCTGTCTGGGAAAAAAATCCAGATTAGAGCTAACTGCGGATTCTGATTAGTGCAGAGACACCAAGGCTTAGTTTGGGACTGCTGTAGGTTCTGCCATTACTGGTGTTCCTTTCCTTGCTCAGGCTTCCATCAGCAGAGGGGTTTGTCTCTCAGCTGTTTATATAACAGGTCCCAAACTGCCACACTTTATAGTCTAGTGTGATAAGTTTCTTTCCTTAACATAAGCCTGTCTGAAGCATAGAGAAATACTGGGTCAGATTTCTCTCAGTTGGCACTTTGAGAACTTGGAAGGACTATGTCCAAATCTTCTTGGTTTTGTCCTTGAGTTCTTGGAGAGAAGAGAAAGATGGTGTTCCACAAACTGTAAAATTAAACTTTAAGAGTAACAATCCAGATTCAGAAATTACTAGTCAGAAGAAAGAATTTCAAAGCAATCAGTTCACAGCACTGCTGACTAAAATGCTTTGATTGTTGAAAACATTTATCCTCCTCAGAAAATGATCATTGCAAGATGTAGAATATTATTATTTTGCTGCATAAATAGGATGCCAGCTTTTACTGGAACTGTATCTTTATGAGCTTTTAAGGAGAAGGATTATTGACAAATGGTCTATAACACATGTATTTATACAGTCCATGCACAATGCTCTGCCCCTAATGCTATAAATCATGCTGAAGTTTCCTGTAGAGTAAGTATTTGGCTGAAAACAGAACTGATAGAACAGCAGACCAGCATTTTTCAGCATCTGCTGTTTAATCAGGTTGTTTTTGTTTGTTCTGCAGAAATGGTGATAAGTTAAAAAAGCTAAATTTTAAAATGCTGTTATTCTTATCTTGCAAAGTATATGAGTTTCCCTCCCCCCAAAATAATTTGAAAATACATTTAAATTATCTTTTAGATAATAGATCTAATAGAACTATCAGTGGGGGGAAAAACCCAACACAAACCAAAAAACTGTAATAAAACAAGAAAGCAAGAACAACAAAACCGTCGGGATGGTGGGGATGTGGGGGGAGGGGTGGGAAACAACCCACTGAAAAAAGTTGAAGTCCAAACCCCAAACAGACTTTATGCTTTGAATTACTTGGTGTTTCATCTCTGGGCTCCAGTTATGGAAAGCTTCCCTTATTTAGAACGGTGCTTAAATGTTTGCTTAACTGTATCAGTCTATCTACTGTATCAGTGGTGTGCTACGGGTGAGTGGACTGAAAAATATACGGATGTTTAAGATTTTCTGTGATCTTGGACCTTGGAATTTAGTTGACTCAAAAGCCCCAGAACATTTGCAACAGTGGCAATAAGTTTTGCAGCATTGTTGCAAATCCTGAAATGATTTGTAGAAAGAAGGATCTTTCAGCAGGCAGAGAAGACTGACTTCCACCTCCCTGTATTGTTATAGCGGATAAGAGCAGAGAGTAATAATCTCTCCTCTAGTGCATGCATGTTTCATTCCTCTTGAAGAGCTGGACATTGGGGTTTTATTTTATTTTTTTTTATATGATGTGCAAGACACGTTTAGGAGATGCATGAACTAAATATTCACTTAGATTTTATGATCCGTCTCCAAGGCACTAAAATGTGGCCTGAGCTTAAGAAGCAATAAGCACACATGGTTCACATCAAATTTAAGTGTAAACACTTATTGCATGCTGATCCTTGAATGCAAATTTATGGTTTATTGTTCTACTCTTTATGCAAAAAAGTTGCTGTTAGCTTCAAGGGATGACCCAGCAATGTAACGAATCACATTTTTGTCCCTAGGCATGTATAGAAAATAAACTGAAGGTAAGGTCTTCAGGATAGGAATTTATGTCCAGCTTTAACTGCAGCAGTTTGTAGGCTGTAAAATAGTTTTTTTAGTTTAAGCTTTGACCCTCCCATGCCTGTATTTGAATTTCATTATTTTATCCCTATTCTGCTCTTTTATGGCACAGCTTAGTGGGGGTACATACCAAGACAGCATTCCTACTGTAACTTAAAAACTCTGTGGGCAGGGAGATTGTCCTGTGTTTGGTTATCTTTTGCATGACCATAATTATGTTTTATTGATCATCATAAATCCACTGCAGTTTTAACTTCATCTCTCTAATTATATGAGAGTCTGATACTGACGCTGGTACAGCTACAAAGCTTGTCTGCAACTGAAAAAGAGTTGTCCCTCTTTTTCCAAGAATATATTGTTTGGAGATCTAGAGAAATTTTTTTTTAGACTTTTAAGTAGAATTCAAATCCATTTTGAGTTTTGCCATAAAGTAGGAGAAGGCTAAGACAGTAAATATGTAAATTAATTATAAAAAGAAAAATAGTTGGAAGTCTCAATTTGGCACAGCACTTAAAAATGTGACTGAAGTGTGTGCTTGAAGAGAATTGCATATGTAAAGTCTTCACCAAACTGACTTGTGCTAGAACACGCTGGTAGGTGTTGCTGAAATGTTTATAGGGCCTTTTATATCTAGAATTTAATTTAGGGGAAAAAAAGGAGGTTAAATTCTGCCCTCACATGCTTCAACACAGCCACAGTTTACTCCTGTAAGAGCAGTCTGGGCCAGTTGGAAATGAATCTTTAGCCCACAGAGCCCTCCCTCTAATTTTGTACTGTGCTCAGTAACCCTTAGCATATGTGAAGTATTGCCGTGTGGGATCTTTGGTCACAGTAGAGCTTGATGCCACTTTCCCACAGGCAGTGAGCGTGGCCTGTATGCTCCCAGGGAGAGAATGAATGAATGGTAATGATTTTTACCTTGGTACTGAAAAGGTACTTCATTTCCCTAAGTTGTTGATTATACTATTTGAAGGCATTTGGGATTTGGACACTGAAAGGTTCTGGTTGCCTGTTTCATTGCTGATGTTTTTATTTGTATTCTCTATTTATAATATATAATAATGAAATTTGCTTATTTCTAAGGGTAAAGGAAGTGCATTTGGTTTCAGAGTGCTTGAGACTCTTGAAATGTGAAAAAGAGGAGCAAGAAGAGCAGAGTCCATGGGTTGACTGTGAGAGCTATGAGAATATTTACTGGGTAGGAATGAAAAGCCTGATTCAGTTTACTCTATACATTTTAGCACCCGTATTAATTCTGTGGGACTACTCAGTGTGGAAGGCTAGAGGAAAGAGATCAAAACATCCATGTGGATTAAATAACTAGGTTACTTTGAGGACATATATTCTTCTTCTGTAATTTAAATCTGTAGGGAGCCAGAGAGTGAAGATAGGAGAAGATATATTCAGAAGCTCTATAGGGAAGCAGTGTCCCTTTAGGGGAAAATGCTGCACTTGCTACTCTAATTCAGTTTCTTTTTCAGTATTAAAAAAAGTAATTATTAAAAAAAAAAA
Source organism: Myiotriccus ornatus (assembly GCA_036023395.1). Taxonomy (NCBI): domain Eukaryota; kingdom Metazoa; phylum Chordata; class Aves; order Passeriformes; family Tyrannidae; genus Myiotriccus; species Myiotriccus ornatus. The sequence goes on along the minus strand of JAYRBT010000082.1, from coordinate 18,599,238 downwards.
AAGTACTTTTTCTGATTCTTTACTCCTGAAAATTGTAGAAAGGAGGAACTGTGTTGCAGAGTTTAAGAAATGTTAGAAACCTCTAAATTATATAGGACAGGTAAACTGGGAAGGAAAGGTTCCCAACCTGTATTTCCCTACCAGGTGACTGCTCTTATCAATGGATTCCTTGTAAAAAATATCTGAGGAATGAAAAGACTTTTTGTCTGGATCTGTGCTGGGCTATGCTTCTAGGCATTCGGGAGCAATGCTTCCTTTTTCATTACTGAACACCTGTTTTAGCCAGGCATTACAGGATGAGGGGAGGACAGACCAGGAAGGCAGACTGGGTTACTTCTGGTTTTCAGTATTTCTTCAAAGGTCCAGTTGTTTCCACACTCCTATAAACATGTTTTTCTGAGGGGCAAAGAGGAAAAGAATTTAATAATGATGATAAAGATAAGTACAGGCTAAGTTCTTTTGCCCTGTGGTAATTTCCTGTATATTTACAGCTGTGCTGTGGCAATAGCGGTTTAACTTGCAGCTTGACAGAGTATCCTCTGACCATCCTTGAGGCACTGTAAATCCCAGCAGAAAACAGTATGATATAACTCAAAATAATGGCTTCATTAAACATGGGATGCTGAATGTAAAACGTGTTCTGCTCTCGTTGCACATCCCTCTGCAATTGTGGGCTGTATTTCCTTAACATGTTAACTGACATGGTAGATCACTTATCTTTGTTTGCCAAGGCAAATTGCTCCAGTCTTCATCTTTCCCATGAATCCTAAAACATGTTTCTGATTCAGAGATGCCCATCTCCCTCAACTTGCTCTTTTTATCAGTAACAAGGCATCTCTGCTTTTATTCCCTTGAGGATTCTGAAACCCACCTGCCAAGATATTAGTTGGAAATTCACTGAACTGAGTCTATTCTTGCTGTTTATTATTTATCCAGCCAAATGGCATTTGAAGAATAATAGCCATCATTCTACAAACTCAGTGAAAAAATCCCATGTGCATTTCATGATTTAAAATCATGTCATGTGTTTTTTTTCCCTCCCACCTCTTGGTATTTGTGCTGTAATATTTTTTACTTAGTATTTGTAGATTTAGAGTTGATGGCTTTGAATTTTGAAATAACTATTTATAAGTTTTTCTATAGGTTTTATCATCACCATTTATTAAAGTTGCTTTTAAATGCTGATGGATTTAGCCACAAAACTGCCAAGTCTAATAACTTTTATTATTTATTTTTGTTTTACCAATGGAGCACTGGAGTTTTGGCTTGCCAAGATCACACATATCAAATTTAGTGTAGAAACAAGAAAAAAACAGATTTAATTTGTATTTTCATGTTTAACCTTCAGAGCAGACACTGTATGCTTCTTAGTGATGTAACTACAGACTTAAAGTTGAATATACAAGAACTATTCACTAAAACACAAGCTGATAGCATCTTTACAATTTCTGTCAGAACTCCACCATCCTGCCAGCAGCTCTTTAACTTCCATATAAATATTTGGCAATCCAAGACTGTTTTTTTCCTCTCTCAGTTTCTGCAAGATGCCATTCAAGCTTACTGCTGAGCATAGCTAAAGTCTCTTAAATTAGGGAATCTGTTTTCCTTCCATGGGAATACTAACATATGCTTTACAGGAAACAAACAAAATAAAACACACACACAAAAAGAAAACAAACCCAAAAGAAACCACCCCAAAAAACCCCAACAAACCAACCACAACAACAAAAACAGTACCCCAAAAAATCCCCCCCAAACCCCTCGCCCAAAACAAATACACCAACCCCCCCGCGCCTCATTGTGAATTAATTTAGTTATGGGTTGTATTTATTTGCCATTTTAGATTTTGGAACACTTTTCTGCAACTCTGTTCTCCTCTTTTTCCACCTTTTACTTTTTAAGTTTTCCTTAAATGCTTCGAGCAAGAATTAGAAGTGGAAGTTATGTGAGGCCAATGGAACAGGCAGAGATCCACACTTCCTGGAGCAAAGGTTTGGCAGAGAAGTGGAGGCCTGGAAGAGTCTAGCCTTACATTCAGCATCTCTTGCATCTATGCAAAGGAGATAATGAAGGCCATATAAATCTTCTTAGAAGAGGAGAAATCTGGAGAAATGCCATAGACCAGGGATAGTTATATTACAGAGACCTTTTTCCAAATGCTCCCTTCAGATGCTTTTCAATAAGAGCACGAATTCCTCTGCCTCACTGTGCAAGGAGAGAAGAAAAAGTATGTGACTTCCTAACATTTCTTCTGACCTACACATAAAATGTGCCTGGTCTTTCATTAAATTACAGTACATAGTCACAGACAGCAAAAAAAGTGATTTAATACTGTAATTGAGCTTGGCTTTGTGATATACCAGGAGCAGAGGTGCTCCAAAATTTAAGCTCTGAGGAACCCCATATTCTTTAAGATGTGGAGTCCAGCACAATAACTTTTTAGATTCTTTCCCTGATGGAAAGATTGTATAGTCTGTAGTCTTAAAATAGAAGCATCAAATTATTCAACAATTGAAAAAGATATGCCAAGCGGCTGAAGAGTTTTTCCCAAAGAAATGATAATGAAGAAAAGGCAGCCAATGTGACCTGTTAATTTTCTTGTGCAGTATATGCAACTGAGCATTTAATCTAATTAGTAGACCTTTTGCAATATAAAATTAATGACCTGTATGATTTATTTTAAGATCTACTATAAATTAGATGCATTAGTTGGATGTTTTTCTTTTTTCTAAAGAACAGTTATCCGGTTTGGAAATTTAATCAAGTCATTGAGTTAAATTATTATCTCAATTCTGAAAGATATACAATTGTCTGAATATTTAGAGCAGATTTGAAGGAAAAAATATGTTAAAAGTTTTCTAATCCTTTGCTGAATATATTCCATGAAACATGTGCTCCATTTAGCTTGGAATGTCTGGCTTTACTATGCCCACAACACATTTGGAATGCTCTCAGCAAAACTGAAAATATGAGACTCTAGTTAATAAGAAGAAATTAACTTATAGTTATACCATGCAGTCTTGCAACTGTTACTGTACAGTTCCCTAAGTGCTTAATCTTACCACTGACATCAGTGGGAACTAAGTGCCCAAAATCTCCTTTAGCACTTCTAGATGTGCAGTATACAAGGTTATATTTTCCATTTAGTTTGATTGAGTTTATTTTCTATTCACTTTCAATAATGCCAGACAATGTGAAGGTTTTGCAGCTTAGTAAGCCATTCAATTGGGAGCAAAATGAATTTCAGCCATTTAGACTTTGAAATCAAAATAGAAAAGTTGATAGTCTTGGGACAGAATGACTTCTGATCAGTAGTCCCTTGTAGTCACGGGGTATTTGAATATGTGTTTCTTGAAGAACATTTCCCATCGGTTCATGAAGATCTCAGCTCTGCAGCTCTCACTGGCGTGGGAGAAGCTGCTGGTCTGGGAAACACTGAGATGTATGTACAAGAGGATCTTTTGATCTGGGTTGTCTTTGTTTTCTGCCACTAAATATTTTTTAAAAACATGTAAAATGTCTTTAAAAGCTGTGTAGGAAGGACACAAAATAAATCAGAAATATTTAGAAGGACCTGTGGGACACTGTGGATTTAGGTACTGAAAATTCTTATGAACCCATTTTGACTGGTGCTCAGTTATAAGCATTTTGACATTCAGTATGTAACCTCATAAAAATGCACAAACAGAAGAGGTACGTGTCGGTACTTGTATACGTCCATGTGTGTAAATATTGTCATATTTAAAGACAAGGCTGCATATCAGTTATGCAGTAAACTTTCTTTGTTTTCATTTTTTATTTGTCTGTTTCTACTTTGGTTTTCACAGTCTTTGTAATAAGGATATTATTTTGAACATTTGTATGTTTATTTCCCAGAGGTACCATTCGTTTTACTATTCTAAGAGCATATTCCACTCCAAGTTTTGCTTTTGTTTATTGATAGAGTGTAGTCTATTCAGGAAACACAACCCTCTTAATCCTAGCTTAATTACTGTGTTCAGTATTTTGTCATCTTTTTAAGACTCGGTACTAATCAAAGTGATAAATCAATAGACTGCAGAGAGCATCTAATAATTGTCTTCTCTTGAAATTTACTTTTGCTTTTCCACTTTTCACTTCTACTAGTACCTCATATGGTTTCTGATAGTAGCTCATAGTGCATTCAAATGAAGTGACTACATGTGGACATCAGAGTTCTTCTGATCACTTTTCTTTGCTAGTCCTTATACAGGCAACTTCACATTTTGATGATCATTGTGCACAGCTATATCTATGGATGTTAGTCTAAATTTGCTTTCCTTACTCTGGCAAAAACCCCAGTGCCTCCAGTAACAATTTGCCTGTTAAGGTTTATACCTGTCCCTGCTGGAGCAGCCTGGGTCCAGCTGTTCACAGCTCCTGTCTAGAGCCTAAAAGGAAGAAGGCACGTGAAGCTCACAGTGCTCTCCAGCCCAGGAGGAAGGCAGGTCGACAGTGTGGTCTGGTCACCTGGCGTGTGACACAGCTCCTGAGAGGCAGGTGACTTCTGCTCCCTGAGTCTTACAGCTGTGGCATAATAATGTGAGGACTTCAAAGGTTGCTAGAGCTGGGGGCTAAACCTTGTGTTGAAACAAAAGCCAAATCAGTGATATCAGTACTGTAGGAGGTATTTACTGCTTCAAAACTCTCCATGGGCTGCAGGAGAGTTTACTTGCTTATATATATCTAATTGGTTTCTCTTTAGCAGGTGGATACCTTTTGTCTTTGGCATGAGTTATATGCTAAGCACATAAAATAAAATAGAGGAATAAACTTAACTTGAAACAGGATGATTGGCGTTTACTACTCTTTAAATACTGTTCTCTTATGTGGGTAAGCAGGAACTGAAGAGACTGGGAATGCCTAATGACTTTTCATAAATAGGCCTCATTGGCAGATATACCTATGTAATTTCCTGCCCTTGAGAGTTTTATGACCTCTTCAGCCCTCAGTTGCTGTCTTTTACTGCAGCCCTCCATCTGCTGAAGAGAATGAATCTTGCAAGAAATAGTTGTAAGTAGAGAAGGAGCTTTGTTGCTCGCCCTTAGCAAACTATTACCACCTTCCTCAGGATTCTTCATTAGGACACCTGAAGTGATGCATTTTTTAAGAGGGTTTAATTATAGGTCTAGTGAAATGTGAATAAAGAAGGAACTCAACAGGCCCACAGATGTTGATGCAAATTATAGAAAATGCTTTGTTGAAAAAGGAGCCTTTTAAGATATACATACCCAAAAAGATCTCTCCTAAGTTTATCCAGCAGCTATAGCAAAGAAATTCCCTAACGTTTTCACTCCATAATGATAATACAAATCAAAAACATTCTCAACTGAACATCTGTATTTTCATAGGCAGGTTGTTGTTCTGCAGGTGGTTTTGGAAGAAACATGGTTTTGCTACGTATTTTTTTTAGAGATGACTAAATCATGAAAATGTATTTATTCAAAAAAAGAAAAAAAAGGAGCTTTCACCTTTTCACCCTTTGATTTTCAGTGTTTTTCTGGGAAAAAAAGGATCTGTTTTTTTAATTTGGTAATACATGACATTTTGTCATGTGTCTCATTTTTCAGAATGAGAAAATAAATGCAGGCAATTAGACTTTAGAACACTTTTGGAAAAAATAATTTTGAAATTTCAGTTATATACTGATGTAATGATTTTGCCTTTTTTTACTTTTTTAAAAAGATCTGGGTGACTTATGAAAGGAAAGATTATTACTTTACTGTTTAGTGAAAACAGTTTTTCTTAGGTCTTATTTTCCTTTTCTTCCCAAGGGCATTGGTTACTGTATCCCACAGAGGTTGTTAGTTAGAATCACAGAATATTCTGAGTTGGAAGGAACCCACGAGGATCGTTGTGTCCAACTCTTAAGTGAATGGCCCGTACAGGGATCAAACCACAGCCTTGGTGTTATTAGCACCATGCTCCAACCAACTCAGTTGATGTCAGGGTCACTTGTTGCTTTCACCCCATGTTTTACCAGATGCCATACTGCTGGTTGTAGGGGATGGTCAGAGAGGGAAAATGGTTACTAAGAGAGGAATTGTAATGGACATGGCAAGAATGTGAAAGAGAAAGTAGTAGCAGCTTCCCTCCAAACAAACGGAAATTCTCATAAACTGGCTTTGGGACTCGTCTTTTTTAGTATTTTCGTAATAAAATTGCAATAAAAAGTGGGAGTATGCCAGTAAATCCTGCTCTTGTACTGACGACTCCTTTTAATTTGTGTCAGAGGAGGAATAAAAATTCCTGTAAAAATAATTAGGAAATGGTGGAGTATGAAAAAGGCATGAAATAATACATAGTCAAAATTCACACACTGCGTGACTGATAGACAGAATTTCTGCTTCTAAACTGAAATAAAAACTTATCTGCCTCCTTACTACAGAAAGACTGGACCTTAAAAATATGTGACAGATGTGGAAAAAGCGAATGTGCTACTAAAAGATATGAGAACCAGCTTTTTCAGCAGCAAGAAGGAAATACATTGATATAACTGAACATAGAATAGTTCATAAAGTTCTGATCATTCATTTGCAATAAAAATTCATTCAAATTGCAACAGGTGGAGAGGAAGCCTATTTGGGATGAAAAGGACAAATCATCCTCTGTAAGATGGGATAAGTTTCTTTAGTCTCACAAAATAAAGTTGGAAGAAGTTGTAATAGCTTTCTGTAAATATATTTGCAGAGAAAAAACAGAAGAGGAGATATTTGAGGTATATATACATACAGTTATACATTTGCCATGAATAAATTTAGGCTACAAAAACAAAGATCAGTAACCAGTAAAGCAATGCGGTTCTGAATGTGCTTCCCTTTCGGAGTCAAAAAAGCTCTCTAATGAGTGCGTATTTAAAATTTATGAGACATTATATAGTGGATACACATGGGCTGTAGGGTACTGGAGTTCTAACTCAAGTATTGCTGCTGCATAATGTTAAACTGCTTCCTTTGGGTCCTGTTGTGCAATACTGCGGAGGAAAGTGTTTTGGCCATCTCAGGAGGTGATGAATGAGTCCTTCAACATTGCTCAGTCAGTCTTCCACAGATAAACACCTTCAGGAGCAGTGCAATGCAAGGGTGTTGCCCGAAGTCTGAGACTGGAGATGTAAGAGAAGTAGACATGTTCAGAGGCAATCCACTTTTTTTACGTTGTGGCCTTGCAATTTCTTTTTTGCTATAATCTGAAAAGACACTTAAATCATGCGTGCTAGACTCTAAAACAAATGCCACAGCTTCTGCTGCCTGGAGAGCATCCCAGTGGGCTTTTGTCCAGGAGATTTGGCTTGTAGTTTCCCCAGCAGTGCTGTCTGTGGGCATGGGTTATATCATAACTTTGCTGTTTCTGCTCCAGCTGTCCCAAAGGCTGTGGTTTTTTAGCATCGCAGTTGTGTGTCTAACCTGCTGGCTTCTGCAAAGTCTTTATGGCATGGCTGTTTATCTACAGATTTCACTCAAGGTTTTTCTATAATGATACAATGATAGGCACTTATATAACCCTGCTGTACTACTTTGCAGTCTGTCCAAACCTTGCAGCGTGAGTGTTGGGAGGATGCCTAATCACTGGTTTTGGAAACCACTGTGGCCTCAGTGTAGTGGAGGATTGAAAATGAAGCATCATAGCACTGTGTTTGAGTCCTTCAAGCATTCCCCTGAAGCAATACAGGCATGTCATGCACATCAGACAACCTGTTCCTTAATCCAGTAATTAAGCTGTGCTCAAGTACCGTGTTTAGATTGTGTTGGTTCCTAAAGGTCATGTAATTTCAAATATGGGACTTATGCACTGTGTCATTGCAAAGTTGGTGTGATAACAATTAGTAAAGGCTAGGTGGAGGTCTGTGTGTCCCAGCACACACTGACAGGAGAAGAGAAAGCAACCTTTGAAAGGTCAAATGAGCAGTGGTCTGCCATTTGTGTGGGAAACACACTGAGAGGATTCCAGCTCCTTACTCTGTGCCATTCCTCCCTTTTCTAAAATGTCATTTAGGCAAAAGAAACCAGAAAGACTCAAAATAGGGTTCAGTAGCAAAAAGAATCTTGAAGAAGTGGTAGAATTGGTGGCTCCCATTGCTGCGTCAGAGAGGCCGAACAAGTTGGCTGGTCCATGTGAGAAAGTAACTATACTGTTAGAGGTGCTGAGAGTATGTTCTCTTGTTTTTGCCTTCTTAGAGGTTATTTCAGTCTTACAAATCTGTTTACAGGGGACAAAGAGCACTAAACCACTCTTCCATTGTCTAGTTTCTTTCTTTAGAGTATCCAAAGGACAGCAGGGCTGTACAGGCTAGTTTAAAAACTGGAAGACAGATTTAGGAATATCTGTGTGTCAGAAAGATTTAGCGATATGAGTGTGTGTCACCATGAAACTAACCTCAAATGCTCTGTGATGGGCAGCTAAGTAACAGAGTGTCCATTCCTAGGGTTCATTAGGAGTTTGTAACTTTGATGTTGCATTGTTGAGGCCTGAGTATGCATTTATCTTACAAGCAATCTGATTTAAACACTTCAAGTAATGAAGACTTCAAGATACAATTTCATCCTACAGTTTAGGATAGTCGCCAAACCAATTTTCAGGAGATTCACTTTCAATCCCAGTTCTTTCAAGTATTGTCTCTGTAAAAGAACCTAACTGAAAATCAATTTCTGTGCCTGGACTCCAGTTTTGAGAACAGTGTTTCCTTCTTTGTGCCTTTTGTCTTCAAGGTTGATGACAATTTTTAATACATTTGGTTGGTTTCTATAGCAAGAAAGTTTCCAACATGGTTCAAATCACAGGGGCAGTGAAATCACTGCTGTGTTGGTTCAGGCTCCAGGTTTCAGGAAGCTTGTATTTATGTTGCCCGTATTTCTCCACACACAAACAAAGACATACGTCTGAAGAGTTTAGCAAGAAAGGGGAGGATGCCTAAGGGAGCTTTGTACCCTGACCCATCAATACCAATTTCACCCATTTCTGCATCATGTGAGGAGAAGGTGTAAGAGCCCCTCTGCCTTCAGGACTCCCAGAAGAGGCATGTGTTGCATCAATTCTTTTAAATGCAATTGTGATTTAGGAATTGATCTTTGGTGGTATCCCATTTAGTATAAATACATTTTTCTTTTACTGCATATCAAAAAATATCAGGAAATGGGAACACCTGAGAGAGAACCCAGACTTTCATTCTGTGTGTCTTGGCCATTCCTTTGGTTTACTATTGAATTCTTTCTTTTGCTTCTGATTTAGTCCTTTTCTTTGGTTCACTGAAACACAGTTTAGATGTACAGTATCATATCCCATGTAGTTATTAGCATCTAAGCACTGATTATAGGGCAGCAGATGTCAGAAAAAACTCTATAGTAATAAGGACATGAATGTAGCAGCCAAACTTTGCTGTGTCTGGAAACCTCCTCTTTATGAGGAGCAAGTGCTGCAGTACTAATTTACTATGCTCTTCAAAGTGATTTTTATCAGTAATTGGAGAAAATAAGAATGTAAAATTTTATATTTTATTTGGTGATATTGGAAGGTATATTTCCTAGTCCAGTGTGTAGATTGAGCAGTCAATGGATTCACACTGGTACAGTGTTCAGGCTTTTTAAATGCTGAGGATAACTGACTCATATCCCTGCCTTCATGAATAAAGCTTTACCGTGCAACTGACTCCAAAATTAAACACCACAAGTCTCAAGAAATCGTGGGATTTGTTGAGAAATAATAATACTGGCATTTTTATTTGCTTGTATAATTTCTAAATTGTTCAGACTAATTTCTTTTCTCCCCTAGAAGCCAGAGTAGAAGCCACAATCTTTATTCAGTGGCAGGACTTGTGTAATTGATCTTTTAGAAAATGAAGTATGTGGGAGTTAATGGCACTTATCTGTGAGAGCCCAGTAGTATATTAAGCCTATTTAATTTCTTGCCATTATTTGGCCACCTTTGCCCACTGGGTCTTAGATACTCTGAATAGTTTTTATTGCTTCCCTATTTTAAGGTCTCTCCATAGACTTTTTAGCTCATAAATTAGATATGCCAGCTTGCATGCTATACCCTAGGCTGATAATCCTTTCTCTAACCCTTCCTTGCTGGTGTTGCACCTTGCTGCAGAGAGAGATGGTTTTGCATCCCTGTATGATGTATGGTGTGCATTCTGTCTAGCTTGGGACTGAAGAATGGCTCAATTCTCTCATTTAGGAAAAAATTGCATCAGCCTCTGCAGCTGCAGGACTTGGGACAATGGAATTTTCACACAGATGTCATTTAACTTTAATAAGTGCACTGGTTATACGTAAGCAGTATCTGGTGAATCATGCAAACACATCTCTCTCCCTGCTGTCCTCTGACCCTAACTCCAGAGCAGCAGTGACAAAGTTCATTGGTGGTGAGGGAACTTTGAAGGCAAATAATAAGGTTAGCGCACCGTTATTTGCTAACTTCTGGAAGGGGAACACAGAGTGGGACCTGGTCCTCATATAAGGAGTATGAGGCTCTTCTAGTAATTTAATTTAACAGTGAATGACCTTGAGAAATGGCTGCATGGCTGAGAAGACTACAGATTTAATTTCAGTACTGACCCTAGGAAGAAAACAGTTGTTTTGTTTTCTTCTCTCTGCAGTCTTGTGGCACTGTAGGATTTAGGAACATAGGACCTTTTTTTTTTTTTCTATATATAACTTCCATGAAAATATTTCTTGCTCTTAGTGAGGCAGTTGTAATATGTGAATTGTCAGTCTGGGATCTGTTTTGTGAGTCTGGCTTCCATTTAAATCTCCATCAGTTTAATCCAGATGTTGGGGCTCTTCACATAGCATTGCTATGATATCTGGGTTATTTCTACATGTTGAGTTCATCTCTTTCAGTGTTCCCTTTAGAAAACCTTCTTGAGTGTGATCTTCAAAACTGTGGTTGATTTCTGAAAACTGCAGCTATTGCAAGGCTCTTAAAACACTGTTAAGGTATGTAAAACTTATGGATAGTCCTCTCAAAAGGGAATTAGGATGTCTTAAAATATTATTTTTTTCCAGGTATATGATTTACATAGTAAAGGTCAATTTATATGGGTATATGTGCAAGTACTCACCCATAATTTTCGCCAAAGTTTTTTGTGCATTTTATTTTCTTCCACTTTATTTACATCTCACTCACTGTCACCTTTTTGTTATTGCATTGTATGTTCTTGTCTGATGGATTTTATTTTAGGTAACCTGGGGTTGAGTGTTCAAGAAAATCACTGCTGTGATTCCAAGGCTTCAATTATCTCCTGGGGCTCTGCTTTAGGAAGCATACTTTCACAGTTTCTGCCTTCATGAGAAGCTTCTGATTGAATAATAGCCTTGAATTCCACTAGGAACCATGTGTTTTTTCTGAGCAAAATATGGAGAAGGTGGTTATTTTCCCATAAGCAACATGTTTAATTTTCTTGCGGTCTATCTTCAAATTACACATGTGCTGCTCTTGTTGTCATTCATTAATTTTCCTTTTGAGATCCATGTTCAGTCATTATTTTCTGCCAAGTCCTGAAGAATGTATTTATATAGTTGGTTTTTTTCAACTCCTCCTTCTTTCTCTGAATTAATTGTAAATTGAATCATTTGCTATCTGCTTGTCTGTGTTCCAAGCAAATGATAGTTATGTGAGCATTTGATTACCTCGGTTATTATTTTATGTATTTCAATTTCTGGAGTAATCATAGTTTGACAAGTGCTGTCCATTCTTCTGCATGTCAAAGACTCCACGCTCAGAGAAGGGAAATTACAGTAAAATATGCAGCACAGCTGAATGATGGTGACTATCCATGGTGCCACGTGACTATCCATTTAAGGAGCAGTATGGCTTCTCTCCTTAGGCAGGCAGCTGTAACAGAGTTTTAGTTAACCTGTTGAACTAAGCCTCTACAAGTAAAGTAGATATTTCCCTGATACAGATGAAGGAAAATGATGCATATGGCTCAGTGTAATGTATTGGCTGTTTGCAGCTGTGATTAACTATAGCTACTTTTGTAGGGCAGTTGTAGTATAGGAAGCCTTCTCTTTTTTTGTTTTGAAGAATCTTTAATGCTTGTGGTTGAGAGCCAAATTAGAGAGGCAGAAATTCATATGGCTGCAAAAGAGTCTCTCTAGCCTGCCAGGTTGCCATGTGGGATGTGCCTGTCTTCAGGCTTGTTCTTCACTGGCCTCTTTGCTAAGGCTCCCAACAAATAGAGTAATTGGGAGCGTAGAGGGTGGTTTTTGGCTCATATCTTCAGATATATTTAAGCATGTTACAACAATGGGAGTTTGATATCTAAATACTTTTGGTATCCAAAGACCTTTCAAGATCTTTCCCTTTTGTTTTTGCAATACACATTTATACAGAAAAGTTCATCAAGAGAGATTTCGTGCTGTGCACTTTGGTCCCAGTCCAACATGACCTTCAAACTTGTAGTCAGTTGTCAAGCTCTTGGGTAATCCCAGTTAAATACCTGTGTGAGTCCTTGGCTGGAACAGAGTAGACTTGGCATCCTTTAGCCTGGCACTGTAGAGAACCACTTGTCTAGCCAGAAATTGCTCATCACAAGTACAAAAAAAAAAAAAAAGACTGTGATTGCCAGTTCTTCTTGTGTCCTCTGAGTCACTGAATAGTTACTGAAAAGTATTGATATTTTATATCTCATGACCCAGAAGCCGGGAGTTATGTCACCATTACTAAACCGCTTCTCTAGTGGGGAAGCACTGAGTTCTCACTGGTGTGTGCTGATTATCTTTCTGGGTCAGTGGCTGGTAAGTTCTTTCAGATTCATTGAAATGTTGGCAGTTCAGTCTCATTTATATCAAACAGTGTTGTGCCTCTCCCAAAAATGAACAATTGGGAAGTTATTGATTTCACAGCCTGTTTGCTTTACTGAACCTGATGGTGGATGAACAGAAGGAATGCACTAGGTAAACTTTGTCATCCAAGGTCTCAGTAAGCATTTCACATAGCCTAGTGAACAGCAGGCATTGTGCTCTGCTCAATCTGTACATGGTGTGTTCCTTGTTTGGACATTGTAGGTGTCAAAGCTTTGGCATCTTGTCACTCTTGTACATTTTGCTTCACTTGTTAAGTCTATTGTATTTTAATAATCTTGTGCCACACTGCTGGGATTTTTCTCTTCTCAGTCTTGAACCACAGAATAGGAGTGGAGACAGAACTCTAGTTTCTGCTATGCTTGCTGATGCCTGCAAATGGACATTTATTGCTGTTGCACATAAATAAATAAGGGAGGGAATGTTTTGAGTCTCCACATTGTCGTGAATGTAAAATGAAGATACTGTATTCTGCAGCCAGTATATTTAGCTTGAGTTCACTCATACACTCGGAAATGAGTTAATTATTTCATGTTTTGAATTCACCTTTATATGGAAAAAAGCAACATGTTTGCCTTCTGATGATAATGGACTTGTTGCATGGCACACAGAGTGCTTCAGTTCTCAGGTCTGATATTTCACAGCGGTCTTCCATGTTGTTAGGGAAAAGAAGGTGGATAAGAGAAATTTCTAGCTTAAAGTGCCAGTAGATGTCTGCAAATTACAGCCCAAATACTGTGATTACAAAGGCCAAGCCAGGTATGGCAGTGTGACACAACAGGAGGTGCTCTGTGGTTTGGGTTTTATAAACCTTAAAAAAGCAATGGCCCCTGTACTTACCTGGAACATAACTGGTTAGAAAAAATACATGTGGTTCTGAATAACCACAGCTGGGTTGTGTTTGCTTGTTGCTGTTTTTCCTTTTAAATGAATTTAATTAATGGTTTTATTATTTTCTTTTAGATCTTGGTCACGCACCATAAAAGTAACTGGGCTTTTTTCCAGTGACTTGAATGTGACCTGCTCTACAATTAGCTTTAAATTAGCAAATAACATAAGGCAGTGAAACCAGCACTGGAAACTGAAGTTGTGCTGTCTCCAAGAGAGATGTTAAGGAATTCCTGAAAGTTTTTGCTAAAATCAGCCACCGAACTCTTCCATCCTTCAAAGTGCAGATGGATACTGAAAAGGATCCAGACAACACAGATAACATTTTACAAACTCACCTATGTTCAGCCTCCTCCAGCTGAGGACAGAACTCACCTTCTGTCTCTCAGGAGGTCTCCTAGGGGTAATATAGAAGCATGTTTTCATATTTAACTTATGAGTAGTTAAATAAGAGTGACTGTGTCCCTGAAAATATAAGCTACTACATCACTTCAGTCTGAGACTCTACAGCTTAAGCACCTAACAAAAGCCAAGAGGTAAAATAAAGTGGTTAAGGGGAGGCCTTGTCAAAATTGCCTCTATAATTTTTAAGTAAAATTCAAGGCTCTTGGTAGTAGCCAGGGGCAGCTGAAAAATCTGTGCAATCGCTACAAAAGGCAAATTTTACCACAACTGGTCATTTAAAGTATGGAAAAGAAAATGAGGGAAAATTTGATTCAACTTGATTTAAGAAATAATTTTTTCATCTGTTCTTACCATCATATCTTCATTTAGTCCCATTTGTAGGGGAGCTATTCTGGGGAAAAGACCCAGTGAACTCTTCAGCAATCTTTGCTTATGGCTATGGGTGCACATTTCGTGTACTGGAATTCCTTGGACATTGCTGAATTAGCATTACCCCATATTGGAAATGCCTCCTAAAGCCCTAGCTGCACTAGTTATTAAAAATACCCAAACAAAGAAACAAACAAACAACAAAAAAAAACACGCTACTTTGAGGTGCAAGCAGATCAAACACCTGATTTCTTCTTTCTATGTTACACCCAGTCATCCTGATGATGAGAATGGGATAACATGGGATTACATTGCCTGCCATTCTAGGGTTTTCTTTTAGGGTTCCTTTCAACATTGTTCTATTTCCAGTGCCTTTGAGGTTGCATATTATCTGTTTTTAGAATAAGTGATTCTGGTCTTCGTTTAACCCAGGGACCACCTGGCTTTCCTCATTGTATCTGTTCTGGGTATAACAGTCCTTGCACTTTTTTTCTTTTGTTGTTCTCTAAAGGTATATCAGTGACTGTCTTTTACTTGAATGCTGAATTTATTTAAGGTCATCCTACATGAAACCTATGGGGTTCAGAACCCCTACAGTGGGGTTCAGAAATTAGCTAGAAAATACTTCAGGGTTAAAAGACCTTCCCAAATGGATGATATTTCTTTGCCTTGGACTCTTTTGTTCTGAAAAGTACCAGTTGAGAAAAGATGGAAAAACTAACAAGAACTGAGCATGCAAGCCAAAAGCTCTGCTTTCATCTTCTCACACTACAGGAAAAAATCCAGTAAAGCAGAAAGGAACAAATAAAAAGGCTGAAGAAAACAAGAGGGTGTGATTTTTTGGGGGTCTTGTTTTGTTTTTCATGTGACTCATGTTTAACCTGTAAGAACTTACTGCTGATAGTTATGGAGTCTGAGAGCTCTGATGAATTTCAAATAGAGTAAGTCACTTAAAAGGGTAATGTGAACATCCCCAACAAAGGCAATAAAAATGTTCTTCAGGAGTATGTCCCATTGTTACAGATGTAATATATAACATTCTTAAATGCTGTTAATCCACAGGAATCCCTTCTTTCCCAGTATTCTGCAGAGGAAAATTAACTGTTAAACAACTTTGCAGTTTGAAAATAATAAAGCAAGTGAAAATTGTGGTGTCTCCCTAAGGAAATGCAAACCATTTATTGTTACATTTGAAGCTCTATGTACTGTAGTAGTAGGGGACAGGGTAAAAATTTTTTCATAATAATGGTTAGTTGGACAACTATCAGACTTACTTTGTCTGTAGGATGATGTACTGCCGTGTTCATGCTGTATTCTGGATGATTTTTTCCCTCTACATCTGTACAGAATTCCTGTACCCATTTTATTTATGGATTTTCATTTACTACTCAGATATTTGATCAAGAGACAAAAGAAATTCAAATCAAACTTTGCATTTGTGGGGTAGATGGGCAAAAAGCAATGAAAATGGAATTGTGGGGGTTTTGTAATTAGTGTGATTTTAAAAGTTTGTGGAATATTCTGTTTAGATATTTTTTTCTTCTTACCATGAAAATGATCAAATACTGGAATGGGATGTACAGAGAGGTTGTTGTGTCTCTTTCCTTAGAAGTGCTTTAGGCTCACTTGGACATTGGCTTGAGCAGCCTGATCTACACAGATCTGCTTTGAGCCAGGTGTTGGACAAGATTGTCCTGAAAGTCCCTTATGACTTCAATTTTTGTGATTCCATTTACCATTTTGAAGAAACTCACTGCTAACCATGCTTTCAGTGAAAAGGAGTTCTTTCCCTCTTCCCTTTCCCGCAATGTGGTGAGATTACAAAGGTTTCTAGTAGAAGCTGTGTTAGACAACACACATTTATGAAGAGTTACTGTCTCCATAAAATCTGAGAAACTATGTCCTCCTTACAGAATTTCTAAGAAGGTTATTCAGGGATTTATCTGAAGCCGTACAGGAAAAGAAAAAATATTTTTAAGACTTATTGAAATAAAAAGTAATTGAAGTAAGACTATGTTTTCTGTAAATGCTGTGCAGTCAACACAAAGAAGTTAAAAATAACATTGCACCCCTAGTGATTCTGAGCAACTATTATTCATTTAATTGATTGGACTCACCATTTCTGAAATGCTTCAGAATTTTCTATGAAAAATGTTTTTTACCAGGCTGTCAGTTTACATGGGAAGATGGAAGGAAAAAGACCTTTTTTTTTTTTTTTGGTGGAAAAAAGGGCAACAGAAATAACAGCTGCAGTTACAGCTGGTGAATGCCGTAGGTAGCCACAACATTTTCAAAAATGAGCGAGCAATTCAGGACAGCATGGGGCAGGTGCAAATCAAGCTAGAACGAAATCAAGTCAGAGGAGACCCTTCAGCTTCATAAATTAGGTGATTATTTCTGTGATGCATCCTGATGTTCCTCCAGATCCAGTTATATTTTCATAGATTACTGGCTGGGTCATGGAAGTGCATTTTCACTCTATTTGGGAGAAAATCCAAAGATATTTTATTGAGATGGAATCACCTTTGCAATTGTTCTTTGGTGTGTTTTTGGCCATATGTATGCCTAAATCATCTCTGCAATGTAGCTGATCAAATACAATAAAACAATTACAGGGTGCATTCCCAGGTACAAATTACTTTCTACAGGCCACTTTTGTTAAGTTCTTCTACAAATAACCCCATTTCTTGGTCCTGCTCCAGCTAGCCTGGCTCAGAACTATTCAGTATTCTGGTTTTCACTTGTGTCTCACTTGCAGCATCCTTTGGAAATGAGTAGCAGATGCCCAGTTTGATGGTGCAGGTCCTCTGATCATTGAGCACATATGCTCTTTTGTCATTCTGTCTCAATAATTGAAAGTACTGTCAGATGAGGAAACAAAACAAAAACCCTGCTAAGATCCTAAGGAAAAAATTGTCTGCCTAATCCACCAGATGAATTTTCAGTTTACAAACAGGTCCTTTGCAGATTTATCATCTTCTGTCCAGGGAAAGTCTGTCTGTACTGGATTGGCTTCCTGAGTGCCTCAGCCCACTCATCATTTTTTCCTTCACTAACATCTTGTATTTCATGTAGAGAATTTTGCAGTTAGTAATCTAACTTCTTGGTAATGAAGAATTTTCTCCTATCTTCTCGCCTATGCAGTGGCATTCATAGTATTCATATGTATGGAAATGTTTATTGTGTGACCATTTTGTTCTGTACTATTGTCGTGGTTTTGCAAAACCACAACAACTATTAAAGAGAAAAATTGGGGTGGTGGAATACGAAAGCTTTTTGGAATCCTCTTTACCAAAAATTATGGTTGGCATCTTGGGCAATTCCAAACCTCTTATTTCCAGATTGAACCCACTGAAATGGAGACTCAGATTTTGTAATGATGCATTTTTATCTTTTTTTTTTTACTTCAGTATAAAGATATTTTTCATTTAAGGTTACTTCAGCTCAAGCTTTCAGAACCACCAGAATTAAGCCCTTTGGGCATGGGTGATCGAGAAGAGAAGAAAAAAGAGAGCTGAAATGTGGTGCAAGTAATTAAAAGATTGCTTGTATCTGCTTTCATCATATAGCAGGCGAAATTTCTTGCAGCCTCTGTCAGAGAATACTTCACAACTGATTTTGGATGGCGTGTCATGCCATACTGTTAGAGTAATGTCTTGTGCATTGTCTCACTCTTGGGCAGCACAGGGTGCAAAGGAATGATTTGTACAGAGGACAGTAAAAGAGAAGCTTTCTAAAGTCATTTAACATATTAGGAACTGAGAAGCAGTTTGTATTCCTGATTCAGTGGCAGATAATACAGAGCAGGGTGAAACATGGATTAATAAATGCTAATTTACAAAGTTTAGACTTGGGGGATTTGACTCTTCTATCAAAGAGAGTTGCAGAAGTTACTAGTTAATGAGAAATGATGGGACTTGAAGTGGCGTTTGAAAGAACTGTGGGAAAAAAGAGACACAAACTCCAATTACAGAGTTGAGAGCAGTTTGGGGAGATGAATTATGGGAACATGAAAGATCTGATGTTTGAGGATATGAGAGGAATATTTTTCTGGTAAAATTAATTGGTTATGATAGATTAGATAAATGAGATCTTTTAGAGCTTTCTTGAATCTGAAGAGAGCTGTTATCAACAAGGAAAAATGTATGGTGGTGAGGACTATTAGAAATTCTATTTTTACAATTAGTTTCCTTTTTAAAAAACTGGTTGAACAAAAAGAAGCAAACTGCAGTAGCTCATGACTTTGTTGTTCTGAGTTATATATCCTTTTGTGATATATAAATATAATGGAGAGGCTTAAAAGCACCCGTGTTCCTTTTTTTGAGGCGCACTCTGATCAGTTCCAGATTGGACGCAGGGAGACACTTATTTTCAACTTCAAAAATAGTTGAACAGGAAAGATCAGGATAATATCAGCTTGGTTCTGTTCTTATTTTACCTCTACTCATTCAACAGTCCTCAGGCTTTTAAGAGATTCAAAACTAGACACTTGAGAAATGCTATCAAAATATGCAGTGAAACAAGAATAATAATTATCATGAGAGCAACAGTGAAAAGGCTTGTTGCCAGTTCCACAGACATCAGCTAATCAGAGTAATTTAAGTCTTGGACACATTTCAGAAAGGCCATTTATATAACAACTCCAAGTGAACTGTCTAGCTTAGGAACTCTTCTCTCTGCTGCTAATTTATCAGCTTTCATTCTGAAAAAAACAGAAGATGCTGCTAATAGTTTTAAAGAATTCTGTAGTTAAGACCACAGATGAAATGCAGAGCTTTCATTAGCCAGAGCTGTGACTTTCTAACTAATGGAGAGATAGTTTTTGTTTCTTACCTACGTGTCATACTTGACAGTAATAATAGCTGTATTCCACATTCCTCTTGTTCAGAAAGTCCTTTCTGCAAAGTTCAGTGGATGGCCTCAAAACAACAGAGATGGTGTTGATGAAAAACACCCTTTTGATCATCCTGAAACATTCCCTAATTACATGCCTTATTTCACAGAACTTCCCATCTGAAATGTCTTTAGGCTCTCTCCACAATTCAATTAGGGGTATTCACATCAGTGTAGGATATGTTAATGAAATTACTGATCCATCCTCCAGGCCTTTGCTACAAGAAAGATCAGCTGAAGCAATCAGTTTTGTTTCCATAAAGGTTAAGGCTGAAATTCAGTGGGCTCCCATCTAACATGACTTCACCACAAACACGTGAAAAATGGAGAGTTGAGTATCACGTATATGGTGATACTGGGCAGCACAGCATGATAGACTAGGGACTTTGTCCAAGAAACATGCATAGCTTTGCCCAAAAGGTATGGAATTAGTAATTTTGTACTATACATGTGTTAACTTTACAACCAAAAAATAATAAAAAACCAGGATTTTTTTGAATCTGTTGTGTAACTCATATGAACAGCTGCATTGATATCAAGCGGATTATCCACAGAGTAACTGCTACAATGCCATGCTTATACAAGATTAGAAATATTTTAGGCCTTTAAAAGCAAATATTATCTTAAGTTACACAATAGCAAAGGCAGTAAGTAAAATGCTATCATAACATTCTTTCAGCAATGAGAGGTTTGGTAGTGATTGTATAACACAGTTATAAAGAACAGGAAAATTGCTTAGGTGACAGTATATCTGGGAGGGGAAAAGAGTTCGGGACAGAATGGAAGGGAAATAGGTATATTTTGTTCTGTAGCTATGGATTTTATAACATTGAAAAGAAACAGGGCAATTCTGTGATCTCATCTAAGAACTCATATGCTATTGCACATGCTAGACACACTTATTAATAAGTTGTTACCTTTGAAAAATCAACTGAGAGATACTTACTGAATTTGCACATGAAGCAAAGGTGAGAGGATTAAAAGTACATTGGAGGGTTGTATTCAGGATGATCATGAAAAATGGGAGAACTGTTTTGAAAGAAATAGAAGCCAATTCTGTGTGAAATTGTGCAAGAGTGTCCTTCTCAGAATAGTGACTGCACCGTTACAGGAATGAGAAAGACGGGTGAGGCAGAGGATTCATATTTGAAGTTCTAAAGGCTAAAATGGATCCTAAGGAGAAGAAAAAGAAGATGAGGCTCTGTTTTCTTGTGAGTTCAAAGAGCCTCAGCACAAATGCTGCATCCAGGCTTGCACATTTCACCCTTCAGGAAGGATGCAAGCCAGCTAACTAGACAGAAAGAGAGAAGAAAGAAGATGTAGCAAATGGGAGCCACATGTCTGGAAAGTGTAAAGAAGTGTTAAAAGCGTTTGGTTACTAAAATGTCAGCAGACTGAAGTGGAACACAAAATTGTTTTTCAGGTGCTTAAAACATAGTTGCAAAGGGGAAGGCAATAGTTTTCCTGTCCGTTGTGGATAGGATAAGCAGTGCTGGCAGCAAGGTAAGTGAGAGTAGGGGGTTAAGGAAGCCCTTGTGACTGTATGAGCAGTTTAAGCTCTACAGTAAATTGCCTAATGACATGGAAGGTCTCCACTGGTAGAGATACTTGAGAATGTATTAGACAAATGTCTGGTAGGCTTTATCTTTCTCCAGAGTCAGTTATGCTTCCCAAATCACTTTGATGCATTTTGGTTGATTCTAGAGCTGAATAACTACTGCTGGCCAAGTCTTGGCTGTTGTTGCTTAGATTAACCCTGTGACTGAGGCAGAGGAATTCACCCTGGACATCATTGTAACAGACCCAGAGCAGATTGGTTGGAATTTGAGTTGATAGCCCAACAGCTAGGAGTGAAGTATGGGCATTCATTGGTAGAATCTTTTGAAACAAAACTAACAGTTTTTATCTCTTTATCCTTCATTTAATTTTAAAATGTCAGCTATGGCTGTTGGTGTCCATCTGTGCTGTTAGAAGGGCGTTAGGGTGAAGTTCGGGTTCCCCTGAGTCAAGGAACTTTGACAGTGTCTTGCATGTGGTCAAGCTTTTGTCTCCAGTCCTTTCTGTACCTCCTCCCATAATAGTGGGATCTTTCTTATTTGTATTCTTGCCTCCAGAATATAGATGGAAGTCCAGGGATTTTATGAAAGCTGAGATTCAGCAGAATTTCTCTTTAAAGTAGAAAGAAATAAATCAGAACTGGACCAATGTTATATGAATGGGCTTCTGAGAGCTGGCTAGACTAATGGCAAATGCCTCATGCTTATTTGTGGTACAACCTAACACTGGAATTCAAATGTTCAAAGCTGCCAGACGTGTTCATGCCTTATCCTCACAATAGTAAATAATCGATGTATTTTTGAGTGTCCGTCAGATGCTCTGAATTGCAGGTTGTGTAATCACCCTGAGTTTCAAAATGTAGGTTTAAAGTGCATATTACAATTACTCCTCTGGGATAATTGTTTTGTTGAAAAAGAATTTTGTTGTTTTTGTTGCTCAGCCAATCCTGAAGTGCTAAGCACTTTAAACAACAAATAAAATAATTGAATTCATATTTTATGTAACAAGTGTGGTACCTTGTGTAATCCAAAATGGTTTTGGTTGGACTCACGTTCTGTGATGTATTTTTCAGCACCACCTCTGGCTCTGAGTTCAGGCAGCTGCTCTGGCTCCCAACTTTTACCTGGCAAATATGCTCCTTCAGAAAGCCAGTGTTTTCAGGGACTAAGGAACGGAATGGAGTATCTGCAGATCATACTACATAGTGTACCTCCAAGGTCCAGTAGTGTTTGATTACATGAGAATTTAAGAAAACCCTTGTCTTCCATTCATTAGTAGATTCAAAACTTGTTTATTTTTGAGGGGCTGACTAATTCAACACTAGGTAGGTCTATCCCAAAGCTGAGAGACAGCAAACTGTCTCTAAAGCCTTCTTTACAGATGTATTTAGATAATTTGCTTAATTACTATTCCTTCCACAAACAAATAGTTATAGTGCAGGTTTTTCTTGTTTGTACTTTGATGGTACTAAACAATCTTCAATTAAAGCTTTTCCAAGTCTTTTCTAAATGTATTGGTTTATTTTTTCATCTTTAATACCTCTTTGAACTCTTTTTGTTCTCTGTAGTTTAGTGAGGTCTCCTCAAGACAAAGTAAACCAAATAAAACAAAACCAAAACAAAAAACCTCCAACCAACCATTTTCCCTCCCTAGGAGACTGGTGGTTAGGTATGTCAGTAGGTTCATCTTTTGAAAGTGAATCAGAATTTGAGTTCTCAAGCAAAACTATAATCCAGGCAGATTTTTTTTCTCTATTGCTGTTCCAGCCAGCAGGAGTAAGGCATATAGTAACGTCTCTGTGCTGTAATTGTATATCCAGCAATGTCGCACAGAGCATATTTACCATCCAAGAAGTGTCTTGCCTAGTTGACAGTGGGACCCTAATGAAGATATTAAGATACTAGCTGTGTTTTGGAGAGAGCTTGGAGTAAACTCTTTTTTGAAGGCAAACATCAGAATGCTTGAGTAGGAGATGGCTTCCAAGAGGCTTAGCTAGTGAATCCACCTCCACCATGTCCAGCTGTACTTCATCCTCACACTTCAGTACCTTCTCCTTTTATTATGCTGTTCATTAAAATACTTTCTTCAGACCAAACAGGGGGCATGTGCTGAGGCGTATTGCACTAATAGAGGTCCGTTTTTTTACCTACTAACCAGTGTTATTGTTTTGATGTCTTAAAAAACCTGCATGTAGGTTCTTAGACCTTTCTAGCAGGTGGGTGATTTCAACCTAAAGCATATGATTCTTTTACCTTATTTTTTCTAATTGTTTTGGTGGAATGAATTTTTTTTCAATAACTTTGAAAGATATTTTGTCTTTTTGGAAATAGTCTTGACAATGATGTCTGTCTAAACCATTCTGACCTGAAAGAAGCCTATTTGCATCTCCTACGTTGTATGACAGTTTCATGAAAAAGCCATATGATACTGTGCTATAATTTGCCAAGTCAAATTGCTCTGTTGTTTTCAGGCAGGAAAGCTGGCCATCTGGGAACATCCTTTCAGATTTCAGTTTTGCCACATATATGATTTTGAGGAGGTATGATCCTTCTGGGTGGAGAAAAATCTTTTTTTTTTTTTTTTTTTTTTCAGATCTGTGTTGAAATACAGTATTTAGATATAGCAAATTATCTAGTCTGCTCAGAAACACCTTTGGAAGGAAGATTCATACTACTCATAGAAACCAAGCTTTGCACAGATACACATGTATATACATGTATAAAATGTACACATTTTATCTGCTTTATGCATGAAAGAGGAAGTCTCTCTATATGAAAGCTGATGTCTAAAATTCCCCTCACTTTAGTATCTCTAGTATCTCCCTCTTAATAGAATATTTAACATTTACTCAGAATTAAATGCTATAAATTGTAAAAAACGTACTTTTTCATGCATACAGAAAAGAACATGTCTATCACAAAACTGAGTTACTGAAAGATCTTGAAAATAGGCCTTTTGAAGTTTTGAGAGGAAGGCAGAGTTATTTTATTTTACTCTTTCATCACCATTTCTGTGCAGTTGATAGATGAGGGTCATTCTTTGATACTTCCTATGAATTATTACTTCTGCCCACACAAGTGGATATAACAGAGAAAAAAGGAAAACATCATTTTCTTACCTGTAATTTTGCTTTCTCTCAGTATTGATTTATTACTTAGTAAAGACTTTTCTTATGCTAAAATGGTAATCTTTCCTACATTTGGTCTGGCATAGAATTCCTGTTTGGTTTTTTATTTCTCTTGAGTGAAAACAAGAGTGAGGATCACATAAAGTTAAACTCTTCCATATTGGCACCCTGCTGTGTTCCTTGTGCTTGGTTGAAATGTGCTATTTGTGCATAAGTTTTGTGTGTCTTCTGCTGTGGAATTCTGCTTCTAGGCAAGCTCCAGTGGCCAATCGGTGTATTAAAACTCAAATACCAGGCTTTAAATAAGAAATAGGAGAATTGCACAACCCTCCATTCATCTAGGACGTCGTTATAAATCTTGAATATGCAAGTGGCAAAACCATCATAAGAGGAAACAAAAAAAAAAACAGAGAGAATTAATTTAGCTTTTTGAATATGAATATGCTATAAAGAAAATTATGCATCTCAGCATTAGGCTTCGGTTGGACTTAATGATCCTTGTGGGTCCTTTCCAACTCAGCATGTTCTGTGATTCTGTGATCTGAAGGATTTTGCTATTATTAATGCCAAACATTATATGCCAAACTTGATAGTATTTCAGTCGCATTGCTTGAAAGCAATCTTTTGGGAGGGGGTGGAGAATAAAGCTCATAGCTGTTTCAGGCATAGAGAGAACATTTTGGGGTAGGAGAGATTCTCTCTTTTATAAAGACTGCCAGGAAAAACTGTAGCTAAAATTGCTTAAACTGAGGAGTAGCTGCATCGATACCCATTTTACATTTTGTTTTTGAATAGTCTCTGAGGCAAAATGAGAGAAGAAAAAGGACAAAAGTTTCATTGTTAAAGGAATTTTTGGTTTGTGGGTTTTTTCCTCCTTGTCTTTCCATTTGTTGTCCCAGGGGCTACCTTAAATGATTTATTTTGAAGGTTCTTGCTTCGCCCCTTATTAGACATTTGTGATGTTTATTGACATAAACATTTGCATAAATCCCAGTTCAAAGGAATACTTAGCTGAGGGAATTGTTAGAGAAACGGCTGCCAGTTGACACCCTGTCATTTCAAGGCTGGAGAGGCTGGCATACACCTTACATTTTTCCCTTTCTGCCTGTTGTGTATAGACAGCTGATCTGGCCAGAAACTGCGCTTCATGTAGCAGAAAGACTGGGCCAGATACTCTAGACAGCCTGAGTGATACTGGCTTCTTATTAATTATTTAGCATGATTTTGCTCAGTCACTGTGATCATTCTTCATCCAAAAAACCAGGAAGCTGTACAAATCTTACAGATCCCTAGAAGCACCATAACATCTCTGCGCATATAAACAAGCAGCAGGGGAAAATAAACTTAGTACAGCAATTCTGCAGTGTTAGGTTCTGTCTTGTCAAAGTCTATCACCAAGCATACCTCATAAACTTAGTAATGACTGATTTTTTTTTTCACTTTAAATTAAAAGAGTAAAATTATAGATTTTTTAAGGAATAGCATTTCATTTTCATAATTGCTTCATTCCTCCTTATTCTCAGTTTCAAAAAGTATATGAAGGGATACCAGAGGGGCCACAGGTTTTGGGGGAGGAAAAAAAAAAATCTCCTCTTTCCCTCTTTCTCATCACTGAGGTAATGGTGGGAGTGTTCAGGGACAGACAACAGGAATTTCTTCTCTATATACTAGTTAAATCCATTACTTTGATGGTTAAGAAACACAGCATTTGTTTTATTAGATTTCATATTTTATAATGTATTATTGCTGTATTCTTCAGGCAGTGGCACCTTTCCTAATACATGGAGCAAAAGGAAAGGATTTTGTATAGACCTAGATAATAATTGCCCAATGAAAGTTTAATTTGCAACTAAGGCAGTGATTAATGCTTGACAGATGAAACAAAGGAAGAAAGAGAGAGAGAATGTCCATCAATGCCTTTTAAAGGATAACAAGCCAATATGTTTGTGTTCAGTTTTCAAAACTCAGGATGATGAGAGGAGATACACAGCTGTGAGCTTGTAATGGATTTATGGGTTATGTATATCTTTGTCATGAATGACATTGTAAAAAACAGAAATTAAATCTTTGGATGTACTTGTGATAAAACAATGATAAGGCATGTGTCATTCTGTCAAGATTACTTTTGTTTGCCCATTCATTCAAGGTAGGGTAAAAGATCTGGCTCTTAAATGTGTAGTTAAGCATCCAAACTCATGCCACTGTTTGGGTTTGTCTTTTTTTAGCTTTTGCAAATTATGTTGCGTGTCTGAATTTGACAATGTAAAGACAGTGTGAGAGAGAGCTATAGAACGTATCTGTTTTACAGGTGATGTGCTTGAAAACTAGAAAATTATCTTTCAAAAATATACACCACCTAAAACAGGGCTTTATCTGATAATGTTTGATAATGAAATGTTGTACATGTCTCTAAATCAAAATGCTCACAATGATCTTACCTCACTGAATTCATTGTTTGTTTCTTGGTTATTTTAAAGCAAGGTAATGATGAACAAAAAGCTGAGCATTACCATCTTTTGACACAGTGAGAGCACTTGCTGACAAAATCATTCAGATTCCATTTGAGATTACATTTTAGCCACTTCAGTCCTTTCTCAGAGCTCTCTCGTCTGTCTTCTAGGTGTCAGTGCTCCAATGGCTGTACTGCCACACCGGTGGTGTATCGCAAAGGTTGGAAGGAACCTTAGCAGCAAAATGACAGCGATGCTTCGGAGGGGAGAGAAAAAGTCATTATCTAGAGAAAAAATATTGTGACATTAATTATTCTCGATCAAGCAGGCTTTCTCCAGATGGAAGCTCAACAGTCTTGCTGTCTTCAAATCCCTTAGGCCAATAATAGACATGAGCCAATGCTTTGATTCTCACCTTCACAATGAATGTAGCAGCCCTGATGTGCGTTGTTAGGCACCTTCCCTTCCCTGGGAGAGGCAGTTTAGGACTTTTTCTGTCTCTTATATATTTAATTATTTATTTAACAATTTATTAACTATTTATTTACATTAGAGTAGTTCTAGTTGAAAGGACGTACGATGATCATTTAGTCCAAGTGCCTGACCAATTCAGGGCTGATCAAGTTAAAATATATTAAGGACATTATTCCAATGCATCAAACACCAGTGTTTGACCACCCTCTCAGTAAAAAAATGCTTGTTAACATCTAGTTTCACTTAAAAGAAAATGAAAGCCTTATACCAGTCATCTAAAACAAGGAACATTCTAGTGTTGACTAGTTGTCAGCAAAGTATTGTCTTTGGTTTAATTATGAGAAAGTGTTTAACAACTGAAGCAACATTTAATCAAGCTGTTATTTTCCTTAGAAAATGATCTAGTGACATAACAGTATGTTGCAAGAATATACTGTCCATGCCTATAGTGCTGGACAGCTATTTTTCTATACAGCTGAAGAAAAGCTATAGAGGCTAAATAATATAGAAACATAAAATCAGAATAGTTTGGGTTGGAAGGGACCTTTAAAGGACATGTAGTTGAAACATCCTGCGCTAAGCAGGGACATCTTTGACTAGATCAGGTTGTTTATCATGGCTTGATCATCTTGACTCCTTGGAAAAATGATAGAGTAATATTTTTGAACACCAGTATCCTAAGGTGTATTGTTCTACGTGTATTGGACTAGAATTGTGACATTCATTTCCATAAATAGAAAAACTTAATATGTTGTGTTGTACTTTGGAGTTTGAGGTAAAACTTCTGGAAAAAGTTTGTTCAGTATATTTATCCTCCCTTCACACGCACTCAGACGTATATGCAAACACCTCTTCTCCCAAAAGACATCAGCTTCACATTGCAAGGGAGGCCGTGATTCCCACTGTACACAATTCATATCTTCAGCTCTCCATTTGCAGGTATTGCTCTGCAATGCGCATGGTAGATAATGACATTTTTTGCTGCTTTGAACAGCATCATGTTTATCCTGTGGCACTTCTAGACACAGAAACATGTAAAGGTAGAGATGGATTCTCCCAAGTTGGTGCACTGCAGTCCATTGAAAAACCAGAGGGGTAAGATGTTACAGGAATATCTACTTTAAGATATTAAGGACTTGATCTGTAGTAAGTTAGTCATCAAACATTTGTTCTCTTGCAATAACAGATTTGTGTATTATCAAACTGTGATGCTATAGGTGATTTGTATATATGCAAGTATGTTCCTGCAAGTTATTGAAAAGAAGATTTCAGCAGACAAATTGTAATTCAGATTTTG
>JAYRBT010000082.1:18500945-18570857 GCA_036023395.1 Myiotriccus ornatus | reverse complement strand
ATTTGTATATATGCAAGTATGTTCCTGCAAGTTATTGAAAAGAAGATTTCAGCAGACAAATTGTAATTCAGATTTTGGCACATATAAATAATGTATAAGAATATATAGATAGACAGATACAATAAATGAAATATAATACATTATAAAAAGAAGTTTTAAATGGGTCAAAAGAATGTTGTAAGGGTGGTTTAGACTTCATTTTTCAGAAATGTCAGCTTGGAGTTCTGAGATACTTGTGCAGGGAGGAGTGTAGGAGCAGCAGGCACCAGCAAGAGCTAATAAAAGGGAAAGGGAAAAGGAGGGGACAAGTAAAAGAAATTATTCTTCTTGAAGTGTCTCTTGATTTTCATTAGAAGGAAATAATTGCCATTGAGGGTAGTAGAAATGATAGGAGGAAGAAAGCTAGATAATTACAAGCAGGTAAGGATTTTTTTGGGAGATTTTACTGACTAGAATACCTTCTTTATTGAATAGTGCCTTGGTGAAATCTGGGGAATATAAATTCAGCAACTTTTAGTGGTTAAGTAAAAACTCAAAAAAAAAAAAAGCTGTGGGTATTATTTCTGTGGGTTAGCTGTGGATTAAAGACTTGGACATTTTTCTTCAATTTAGTAAATCATAGTCAGAATCCTTTTTTCTTTATGAATAATCTATCAGTTTTCCTTAGTTTGAGTATTCCACCACAAAGAGACAGAATTTTTGTTGTCTTATTTCTTAGTGATATGATCTGACAGAAACAGGGGTTTCTGAGTTATCTGGGGTGCCCATAGTAATCAGTTGCACGTCTGTGCAAAAATCATAACACTTTTATCTGGAATGTAGTACCTCTGTAGATCAAGCTCATGGAGAAATTTATGTGGCTAAAATGATAATCATTCAAAATGCCAATCTGTTTTGCATTAATTTCTTGAATTTTCTGAAGTTAGCAGCAGTTTGTTCAGAAAAAAAGGCAGAATCAAACTGTGAAGCTACCTTCTGGGCTTGGCTTCTGGTTTTGATTGCTTTTTTGTTGTTGATGTCAACTGGGGTCACTGTTCGTTGCAGAGAATCCCAAGCTGCGAAGAATAACTAGTACCCTACTCAACTTTAATTATATTTTTCTACTGAAGTGGGAAAGGAGGTGATCAATATGCATTGGAGAGTATATAGCACAGTACAATAGTACTCTCTGAAAGGTCAATGTTTTGTCTTTTTGGCATGTTTTCAAGTTGTTCACAAATTAACGTAACTGGTAGTCATAACTGATCATCCAAAAAAATCTTAGTGCAGAGGAAACAATTGATCCATTTAGAGGAGTGAGATTTCTTTACTGAAAATAAGGAAACTAATGAGAAAGTGTTGTTTGTTTGGTTGGTTGGTTTTTTCATTGTGTACACATTTGGTAATTATTATCTTACTAATTTTTCTTACTAAACTTTTTCAATCAGAAAGTTTTTAGAAGTCACATTTTACATAAGAAATGGCAGTTGCTCCAGCATAGCTCGGAATGCCCTCTGGGGATTTTCTAGCTCAGGCTGATGGTGCCTTGAGCTTATTCTTCAAGAGGATTGATGGGTGGGGACTATTGGGAAATTGCTTTCTTCTTCTTTCTCAGTATAGGGTACATAATCATTTCCCATAAAGAACCTTCGGAATTCTAGGTGAATGGCCAGGGACAAAAAGCAAGGATTTTAGATTGTGCATATATCAAGGCTTTTTCTGTCTTAATAAAATCATAAGTATATTGTGTCTTTTCCATACCATGTGAACTTGAGACCTGACTGCTAGGTCTACTTGAACATCTCAGTCATAGTTTTCATACTCTTCAGGATCTTTGTTGTGTCATATGTGTCACTTGCAGTAATAAATGCCATTAATAACTGCCACTGGGATTCCATCCAATGAAAAGATTTTCTGAAAATTTAGGTATTGCTGCTATTAGTGTAATACTGTGTTCTGAGAAGTCAGCCATGGAGCAGTAGTGAAATGGCACTCTGGCTTTTCAGCCTTAGTTATAAAGTTCCTTGCTTGCACCTCGGGAACCTGAACACAGTGCTATAAATCTGATTAGGACTTTTGTTCTTTGTGTTTTTAAGCAATGTAATGCCTTCTGGAAGATCCTGGTGTTATTTAAATCTTGTCCCAATTTCCACAAAGTGCTTTGCAGGGAACTTTCTACCCCCTTTTGTGGGATTCTCTTTGTGCAGATGCCAGCATCAGCAGGTACCCTGAGGCTTCCCTGCTCACACTGTTATCCCTCCCCAAGCTCTTGGTGGAGCAGGGCTTGCCTGTCTGCAGTTTAGGTGTCTGCCTTTCAGAACACGGAATGTTAGCCTTTGAAAATGGTGTCTGCTTTTCTGGTTTTAGGTATTGTGGTAGAGAAAGCTAAAAGCAAAACTGAATGTAGACAGCTTAGAGGCTTTTGTTACATGTAGCACTGTTAGAAGTGAGACTTGGTTGGTATGTTTATTGATTTGCCTGTAACTCAGAAAACAGGCAGTTGTTTATATTATTTGGCTAATAAGGCAAATAGATTCCTTTGCTAATTTGGTGGGTATTTAGAGTGGGCGATAAGGGTGTTTTGGTAACATGAGATACTTGTGAGGTTTGGATGTTCTGACACCAATGATTTGATTGAGATTTCTGTAGCTTCTGTGGTATGATTAACATGGAAGTAATGTAAAAAGTGTTTTACTTCTTTTTGCTAATGGACTCCCAACTACACTGTGGGGAACGCAAATGTGTGTGGAAATAAGAATAAAGTATGGTTTAGGAATGTCCTCCAACATGCTATTTGTTAGCTCAGTTTGCCAAGTCAAAGAATTTCTGGATATGAAGAGGATAATTAATAACTGCTAGAAAACATTTTATTTTATAATAAAGGGAAAATTTTATCTTTTTTTATTTTTGCTGGGAAAAAAAAACCATATTATTTGGTAAACATGTTTGTGACACTGGTCAGAGAAAGACTTGGGAAAAGTCATTTGCACCTCAGTTAAAGCAAAATTTCAAATTTGGCCATAAGGAGTTGATAAATAATTGAATTGCAGAAGGTCATGTTTATTCCACCTGATAAATTGCAGGCTTTGGTAGACCTCTGGTACAGCATTATAGAAAAAAGCATATACACTGAGAAAGGAATGAATGTGTAGTTTGTATGTTTCCAAGGCAACAAATAATTTTTACTGCTACATTTGGACTTAGGGCTAGTTAAGAAGGCAGGAGTTGTAAACATAAGATTAATGTCAGCATTTCTGCCAAGTTTGGTTATTCAATAGACCAACAAATCAACAAAGGGGAAGATGAGGCAAAAGATCATATCTTTAGGTTTTTTGTATATGCATTTGCTACTTCCATATGCAGTATACGAGTGTTACTGAAGGCAGATTTTGTTGCTGTCATTGATTTCTTGATCCACTGCTGCCAACAGGTGACAACAAGGAACGAGTAAAATTTGAAGGATATATTTTGCTCATAGGTTTCTTCCCAGCAGTGCGGCAGAGTTCTTAGCACAGTATTAAAAGTGCAAATAATATCGAGATGCTGTGGAAAAGAATAACAATATCAGCTGTTGAATCAGATATATTCCAAATATCTTAATTTTTTTAAATGTTGTTTTCACTGAATTCACCTCACCAATAGTTATAAAAAATGCTGAAAAAACCTTAATTCCTCTGAAAAGTCTTCAAACCATATATCCTGCCACATTATGGGACTATTGGAATTTCGAAATAAAAGATTCATGATCCTCTGTTGCAAAGGGTTTGAGAAAGGAGAGATATTATGTTGTGCTTGTCTTTTGAAGGGTAATTTTTACTAGAATCTGATTCCTAGTTTTTTCAGTTTAGGTGAGATCATGATCAGTTTGGAGAGATATGGAGAAGAGGGGTAAATTTCTGGAAAGCTTTTCTTCAGAGCAACAGAGGAGTGAGCTGTGAGTGTGGGAGAGTTTGGAAGAATGTGATATCTGAACAGACTGCCTTCTTCCATGGAAAGCTGTGCTGATTCCCTAGAGTGTTTTAGATGGCATGGTGCAGCAGTAAGCCCAGGTACTTCTGGAATAATGCCAGGTTAATAAGTCTTGCTAACCTCTCTCTCCAGTGTGTTCCACTAAGAGCAGTGGTTGGAGCCAGTAGTTCAGGGGTGTCCCTTCTTAGGTCAGGTGTGACATCACCTGATGTAATAACACTGCCTGCAGTTGTACACATGCTGAGGTCTGGGTCACTCTGACCTTGGTCCTGCTGCACTGTGTCACAGGCTCTCTGAGGGACTTGAAGAAGTTTTAAGAGGAAGAACTTGGATTAGAGTTAAATACAAGTAAAGGGAACTGCAGAGAGCAAGGGTGAGTCTTCTAAATAACAAAACGGTTATAAGCCTCTTCTTTCCTCTGCATAAACTTGCTCACAAACACATATATGCCTTGTGGGAATGGAAGTGAACTCCATCTCTTCAAAGTTATTACCACTAAACTTTTTACACAAAGATACTTTCTTCTCTACTTTGTGTAGAAAAGTCTGAGACTGTAGTATGAGGCACCCAAAATCAGCCCTAGCTATGGGAAGTAGACCTTTCCATCCAAGTCTTCCAAATTTCGTAACTGAATAGTTGAAGGTGGAACATACTGGGAACCACAGAAGTCTATTTTGAAAAAATCTGTTGTCATCCTGGACTACGTACTTCTTCCCTTGCATCTTCAGTGGATCTTGAAAGAAGATGAAAAAATGCAGCCGCAGTATTGTGTGGGGAATAGTAGACAGCTATAAGCATGGAAAATCCAGAAATAATTGTAGATGCACTGTGCAAGCCTAATATGCTGCTGATGGAAATATGGTGGTGTCAGTTCTCAAGAAAGGGCATTTTTTGATGCTTTTGGAAGCAATGTGGAAAATGCACAAGAACCAGTATTAGAGGCTAGTTTTTTGGCAGATGTAATTTGCAATTCAAAGTGTTTGGAGACTTCTTGGCTAAACTAAATAGCAGGAAAAAAATTAAATAAGCACAGTAAAAACAATCAATAAATTCAGTAAGAGCAGAGAGGCACATAATTAGTATATGTCCACCATGTGCACTTGACTGCACAGGCGGCTGAAGCTGACACAAGAGATTTTGGGGAGCAGTCAGGTGTCAGGCATCCTGTTAATTTCCTAAGATTAATTCTTTCACCTTCTGCACCTTCATTGACCATATCATCTGCTCCATCTGGCAAAGTCTGCACTGCTGATTGTAGAAACTCTGAGCATGCTTTTGTTTTGCATTTCCCTTTGTACTTCATGGTTTATCTAATGGCTCACTGTCAAATGCTCAACCTAGAGGCAGAAAAATATGGATATTAACATGGCATAGACTGTGAAAATGGAAATCCATCACTGCTGTGTGGAGTCTACATTAACATATTCAAAAGAATGTGATAAATAGTCTATGAATCTATGAAAGGATTGCTTTTTTTCATTTGCCTTTCTGTGTATACTTTGTTCCCATTAATGTCAATAGGAATTATGTCTGTAGATCTGAGGAAGACTATGCCAGAACTTTACTTGCTAAATTATGCAACTGATAATCCTATTGAAAACATAAAGTTTAAAAGTTAACACTCATCACCTGTCTTGAGTTGTAGACCAAGACATATGTGTCTATGAATGGACTTTTTAAAAAGAGTAAAAGAGTTTTACAGAAGTGTCATCTCTCTAATCCAGTATTAGATACACTTCAAGTTGCTTCTGGTCCTACGATTCCCAAGGGAACCTTTATGTGGCCACAAATTGCACAGCACCTGAGTCAGAAAGGCAAGTGTGTGTCTCAAAGGCAAGAAGCAGTTACATGGCTAATGCTGCATCATGGCGTGCTGGGGACTAGTCTGGTTTGGGTGGGCCACTGTGCTTTGCGTAACCCAACAAGCCTGGTCTCAGCAGCTCCCTCTTGACATTCTCAGTTGTCTTTATGACTGATTGCTTCTATTGCCACCATATACCAGGAAGGTACCTGCTTTGTGATCAACACAAGAGAACTGCTTAGTTGGGAAGCTACAAGTGAACCATCTTTGCTGTTGCTTTATTAAAGCACTTGTTGAAATGACAGTGGGTAACAGGGCTAAAGCACTGCAATATGAATCCTTATTTCTAGTATTGCAAAATGCAAAGGACAATTGTGTTATAATTCCATAGCATATCTTATTTTTGTATATTATTTGTTATTAATGTGTGATATAAAATGGGACAAACTTTATTTTAAGGTTATTATCATATTTTGCAATCAGATCTTTTCAATGTGAAAAGGAGATAAAACTAATGCATTTTATTGTTGCATAATTAGCCACAGTGTTTGGTAGAGATTGCAAAATCTGTGATGGACTGTTTTCCACCTACTGCTTAGCTAAATCCTGGGAATTTCTTGCACAACACAGCATAGAATGTTATCAAGGAAACCCTGACCTAAAACTGAGACCCTACTTTTTTGCTTCAGGACTGTGTGTGACTATTCTTCAAGACAGAGAATAAGCCAGACTGTTTTAGTTTGTTTTAGCTTGTAGAAGAGTCTTACGCTGACCTCAGTGCTTGTGAGCATCTTAGTAGATCCATTGCTTTCATTAGGCTTTCTTATCTGAGTAGCAATTATTTTTGTGAATACGCATTTGTGGTGATGAGCTCTTAATCAGTTGTGCAATTGCCAAGTGTTAATAATGCACAGCATGTTCTGCATGCAGTTACTCTGGCATTTGCCCTCAGCATCACCGTGAAACTCCTCCATTGCAAGTGGGTGAGACAACATTCTGGTTTCCATGATTTCACTTAGCCTATTTGCCTTTTCAGAGTTCTCTAAAGTGATGCTTAATCATAACAAACATTTGTTGAAGCCTTCCCTAGATTGAAAGGACTGCATCAAGATATTAATCAATGAAGAAAAGCAAAACTGGCCTTTGGCTTTCTCCAGTCTCACATGGGAGTCATGTTACTGAATCCTTTCTGTTTGCAGTCAATTCTCTGATTGCCTTGGCTGGATGGAAATTCTGAATGAGTCTAATCTGTGGACACTAACAAGTCCAGAAGCAAATTGAAAGTTTTTGGTTTGCACTCATGTCTGGCCTGCTGTATTGCTCTCTGTGGAATTGTGTTACTCATGGTTCATCAGTAAATATATGGGATGATCGATAGTGTAACTTGTGGCTTTTGTAATTATATGATGACTCATTAGGAGTAGGGATAGGTCAGACCTCTCAAACAGGTGTATTTGAGCTATGAGAATACTATCATTCAGCGATGTTAAAGGCAGTAGGAGAATATTTAATTAAAGAATCTAGTAATTCCAGACTTTGATTACAATTAAGAACGTGCAATTTGTGATTGTTCACAGTATGAACTCCTATTGCTCCAGTTGTGATAAATGCAGGGAAATCTGGCCTATTAATAAAAGAAGCACTGATTTTTCCATTTCTTATTTGAAGAGGAGTGAAATTATCTGAAGGTGCCAAGAGAAAAGGCAAATAAAAATGCTGCCATTTGGATGTCTTCAAGTCCTTGCACAAGATGCTGCTCCACATTGAGACAAGCATGAAACCTTTGTCATATTGCACTGTGAGGCAGTGAGGGGGAGATGAGCATGTCTTCAAAAGCAGTGCTGTAAAGACAGTTGAATTGCTTTTCTCGCCTTTGCTTTTTTCAGTAACTCTGCTCTCTACCTGATGGACTAGGCATTTAAGACCCAGTAAGGTAGAGATTTTTAACACTGTAAATTTACAAGATACTACATTTTTCTAATGACTGCTGATTGCTTGTGAAACTAACCTTATTTTATTTGTTTTCTTTTGTTAATTACCTATTGAGAACCACTGTAATGGAGTTCATAGATTTTCAGACTCACAAATCACAAGCTAAAACCCAATTCAGTTAGTTAGAGGGAGAACTACCATAAAATGTCTACATGGAGCTTGGTTCCTAGTACTTTATCATGAGAGATAGAAAAAAAGTGGTATAAAATTCATAACATAATAGTAAATCTTATCATATTTTGTCTGAGATAACTTAAAAACACTTAACAGTGTGGTTTTGTATCCAATCTACCTCTGTGAAGTTATCTCAGGAGACTAACCAGCATTTTCATGTTCCCAGAGAGACATTCTTTATTAGTTTGCAAGGTGAGATAATAGAAATCTCAAATATTTTATTACAGCGGTTTGGGGCTAAAGAACATTTGGTTTGTTGACCTGCTAAGAAGTCAAAGTCTGGCATAAAGTTTTCAACAGGATTGGCTACCATTTTGCTCTTAACACACTGGAAGTCTCTTGTTTCTTAAAAAATGAGAGGTTTATATTTTCGATCTGAGCTGCCGAAACAGTCTTACAGTAAGGAGTAATCTGGTTTTGCTCCCAACACACAGTGTGGCAGGGGGAATTTAGCTGTGCTTTTCATCTGTGATTGTCACTGATACACCTATATGCTTCTGTGCTCATGTGACAAGCTGCACTTATCAAGCAATGTATGTGACTTAAAGATTAAAATCTCACCTAAATGTTTGTCCAGTCTTTTCTTTAAAATAAGAAAGGGTTCAATAAGTGACATTAGGAAGTAATTTCCAAAAAAATTACTAAATTAATAAACCTAGGTAAGGAAGAACACTTTTGTAATAGACTTCATGGTAAAATTCCCAAGTTCTTTGCATATATAAGTGCAACTTGATTCATAGCAGGTATCACTCTTGTTTGCTGAGGAGTACACGCTTTTTTCTCCTTCTGCTTAAAGTGAGCAAGGAGGTTATGGCAATGCATTTAAAGTTGGAGCAATTTGCTTCCCTATTTTATGCAGTCCACAGGCTTCTCAGAGTGACAGTACAGTTCAGGGACTGCCATAGTCCACAAATGGATCCTATCACTTTCACTGAAATGTATACTGTGTGATAAAATATTTACAAAATATCCTATAATTTAATACTGAGAAAGTACAGCATCAGTGGATA
Organism: Myiotriccus ornatus; assembly: GCA_036023395.1. Taxonomy (NCBI): domain Eukaryota; kingdom Metazoa; phylum Chordata; class Aves; order Passeriformes; family Tyrannidae; genus Myiotriccus; species Myiotriccus ornatus. Next base: position 18,561,932 of record JAYRBT010000082.1, on the reverse strand, counting down.
AAACAGTGAACATAATTGCATCTTTCAGGCTAATGAGAGAAAACCTGAGCAGTTTGTTATACCAGGGCTTGTTCTGGACATGACAAAAGCAGGACAGCTAAGTGCCAAGGGCATTCAAACAGCATGGCTGTGCTCTCTCCTTTGCCTATCCCACAGGCAAGGAGAATTTGGAGGTCTGCTGCACCACATTTTAGGCAGTGGGAGCAGAATGACCAGCTCCATGCCCTTTGTCCTAGGCATCCAAGCTGAGCACTTTGACTCCAGTAATAGGCTTTTTATTACTGTTATGGCAAAGCTGAGTTTAGCCTTTGTTGACAGGAAGCCTTGATCTGTCCCTGAACCTACTGTGGGAACAGTATCATGATGGGATGGCACCAAGTCTGCAACTAGTGTATAGCTCAAGTTACTGTAACACTTCTTTAAAAAAAAAATGACATTTTTCCTTTCCTTTGTTTCTAGGAAAAAAGCTTTAAGGTGGGGAAGAATTGTTGGCTTTGAACATACTTAGGAGTCAGAATGCCTCTGGAAATGTACTTACTCATATGTGTAGGCAAACATTGTTTTCTTCTATTGTTTTCTATTCTTACTTTGTTCACAGGTCTCCACACTGATTGCTTTCCCTGTGCACTGCAAAACTGAGATCCTGACTCTGGTCCTGACTCATTGTAGGGAGTGCTTATGACCCGGCTGGAAGGGAGATGTTTCTCCTTCTTTTGTCAAAGTTGTGGTAATTCAGTTCTGTGACTCTCACACATTCTTGTCCTTTCATTGTCTACGTAAAACATAGGCTGTACAGGATTCTATCATATGGGAATTTGTTATACACTTTATTGCTAGAGATCCATGGGAGACACATCTGTTACTTTTATATGCAAGACAATCTCTCCAGTCAAAATAGGATGTCCTTCTATCCATTTCTTGCCCCCAAGTCTGGCTAACTGGCCACAGTCCCTCTTGTGCATTGGCTTCTGACAGATGATTTGACTCTTTAAAGGAGAAAAAAATTCCAAAAAAAGTCCCTTGCAGCTTGGTGAGGTGATTTGGCTGGCCAAGTGGTCAGGCTAAAGTTAGAGTCAGCACAAGGGCAACAGGGCAGGACCATATGACCAGGAGGAGAAGAGAGAGAAGGGATTGCTCTGGTGATGAGACCTGAGAGCTCTGTTCAGTGGTCTTGTCAGGTCAGGCTCTGGGCCATGGAAGTATCTACTGCCTGTCATCCAGCTCTGGAAACAATGTAAGAGACGTCCTACATTAAATAATGTACCAGCTTTGTGTGCTCAGTGAATGACTTTTGCCTCATAATTCATGTAACTGTAAATAAGGCATACTCAGGGATTAAGTAACTTTGCATTGGCTTTTCCTACCTTTCAAGAACTGTTCCTTATGAAGGTTTATTAACACAGAGCATATTTTGGAAGAAAAAAGACAAGAAGGATAAGGTGAGAAGAGTCTGAGGGGCCTGGGATTGTTAAACCTTAAGAAAAAATGGTGAGGGAGGACCTAACAGCTGTCTGCAGCTAAAAATGAGAGGTGATAGGACAAGTAGAAATGGACACAAGTTGCAACAAAAGAAATCTAGTTAGATTTTAGGGGGAAAAAGTTTGGTTATGGTTCAAGGAAGGGATTGAACCCCGTGACCCTCAGAGATAATTAAACTCTGAATAATGATTCTAGGGTTTTTTGATATGTCACGTACTGATGACCTGTTATATCTCTCTGATAAATCAGTCTGGCTCGTATTTGTTTGCTTTAAAGACATAATTCTTTTTAGTCTCTTATCTTTTCTGCTGTTTTTGATGATTGTTATTGGTCTTTTTAAAATAAGTAAAAAGACACACAAACCTTGGTTTGTCCTGCAGTATCAATCCCGCAATTGTGTCTTCATAGAATTATAGAATCCACTGGGTTGGAAAAGACCTCTGAGATCATCAAGTCCAACCCTTGATCCAACACCGCCGTGGTTGCCAGACCATGGCACTAAGTGCCATATCCAGTCTCATCTTATAAACCTCCAGGGACGGTGAATCCACCAGCTCCCTGGGCAGTCGATTCCAGTGTCTGATCTCTCTCTATGTAAAGCATTTCTTCCTAATATCCAACCTAACTTAAGACCATGCCCTCTTGTCCTACTGCTGGTTGGCTGGGAGAAGAGACTGACGCCCACCTGGCTCCAACCTCCTGTCAGGTAGCCATACACTATAAACTGACCATGATTGGTCACAGATAAATTCATTTGTACTGCAAGTTCATCAGCTTCAATGTTACATAATATTGATCTACCAGGATTATTAGATTGCACACATCTGGCTTGCTGAGTTCTGGTTGTTGATGGAGTTTGTCTGACAGATGTCCTGGCCACTATCCACATTCCTCCTGTTCTGAAAAACAGAGGACATGAGTCTGCAAGTCTGCTGAGCCAAGTGCTTTCGTAACCTCTACATTTATTTTCATGTCTTTATTTTGGAAAGACATCAGCAAATTGAGGTTTATGTTTTTGCTAACAGACTTATATATGCTAAAATCCAAATATAAAATATTTAATACCTCCATTTTCTTTTTTTTTTTTATATATATACTCACAACATGATTAACTAGATAGTAGAAGTATGGCTGAGTTCATAAAATTACTTGGTACAAATATGACAAAATTTTTGGAGAAAGTAAGAAAACTTGAATTTGAGAGTTCAAATCAGTAAATGACTATTCTCAATACCAACCGGTAAACAGCTGTGTTAAATCTTTGACTCCGAAGTGATCTTAATTTAAAAAGGAAGAACAGAAAACATGGAAAGAGAAAAACAAATTTTTGGCAGGAACACAACTAGACAGTCACTTGGGTAGAAAAAAAATGAGAGTTCACTCTCTCCAAAATATGTCATGATCTCACAAATGTCACTAATTTCTTCACTGTGCAGTTGGCTCTGCACAGAGGTTAGGAGTGCTGTGGAAGGCTCCCCACAGAATAATGAATAAGGTATTTGAAGATATCTCAGTGTGTGGGTTACAAAAAGGGTAGAAAGGTTTTGTTCAGTTTCATTTGTTTTTCACGACAGTTGTTTTGTTGGGAACCAAGTTTTACCTTGGAGCATGAACAGACATTTTTCCTGCTATGCAGAGAGGAGGGAAGGTTTTGATACCTCACAAACAGTTTGCTTTTGCTGATCACAAGCTCCCTGTGTCGTCTGAGGGTGGAGGAAGGTCTTATACTGCCTGTGATCACGAGTCAGTGCTGAAAACAGAGAGATAGACTCATACAGTAAAACCTGTGGCATTGAATCAGGCCTGTGTTCAGTCTCCCTAGCTTGACTCTTTTGATATTTAGCACCAGCTGCTTGAGATGTGAAACACATTATAATGCACTTTACATGCCTGTTTTTTCTAATTTTAAGATGTGGTGAGGTTGGTTTGTTTGGCATGTTTTCCCCTAAATCACATCTCACTAGTTACTTTTTAAGTCTTTACGTTTACTTTTAATATTTTAATGTAATGACTCAAATACATACTATCAGTTTGAAAAAAGAATGAAAAGGGAAAAAATAAAACCTAGTATATGTTTTTTTCTCTTGGAAGTAAATGTGGAAGCATACCTTGTTGATTAGTAGCTGTTACGCAATAATAGTTTTTATATTATATACCTTCCTGTTTCTACCAAAAGAATTATGTTTTGGGATAAAACAAAACACCCTAAAAATAAGTTAATACAGATGTGAAAATGTGACAGCTAGTGCTTAAAGATCCCACTATGACATGTTAAGTGTAGCTATGCTTTTTTCTAAGTGCTGTAGGATTTTTTGAGGTTTGTTTTTAAACTCTCCTTAACAAAACTATATAATGACAGTTATTTCCCCCTAATCTTTTCCTAACACTTTTGGCAATTGCCATCTCTGCTTTATGAGAATCAGAGTGATGTCATCCCATGGTCAGAATGAATATTTACAAGTTCTGATACAAACATATTGACATGCTGCTGTGGTACAAGTTCATTCTGCGGGCTTCAACTGAGATCACCAAAACATATATTTAAAAGATATCCGGATGTCCTAGACTGTTTCAAACACCAGTATCATCTGTGGAGTCCTATGTTGTAAGATTTCTATATTGATCTCTCCTTTCTTGTACTAAAATGTATTCCCTTATTCGCTTCGTTGCTGCATATAGGTTAGACTTCATCACTGAGTCTTTGTGAGACCTGGATTTTTTTACATCAGGAAATTATTGGAAAAAATGTAAAAATGCGATATAGTCATAACTCTCCCTTACAGTTTAGTTTACCTTGTCTCTCTGTACATCCTTCATCTGAGTTTCCTATTTACATATTTTGCATTCTGATCTGAGAGGTGCAGAGAATCTGTCTCTTCCAACAAGGTTTTACAATTATCCGTAGTTTAATTAAAATAATTTTTCATGTTTGCACCCTTTTTAGGTTATACTAAAACTATCCTGTAGACTAAGTTATTATTTCTCCTAATATTAAGGAAAGCCTTCCAATCTTTCCCCTTCATTTCCTGCCTTTTAGCCATCATCTCACTTTCTGGAAGGCAGCTTCTATGAGCAGCAAACAAGTTAACAGGAATTGAAAGGATTTACACAAAAGTATAAGAAGAAAATACTTTAAGAATTGTTTTGTGGTAGGAAAGAAAAAGAGGTAGCTTTTTATAACCACAGTTAGACAGCTCTGACAAGGGTATATGTCATTTTGAAATAAAGCTGAAACTGCTCAAACATAAAATAAACAAAGCATTTGGGGTCTAACATTATTTCAGCCCAGCCTATGCTCTTTCATGTCTAATTGCTTAATTACAGTTTACTGTACGTTTTAATGGCATAAACTCTGAATCACTCAAGCTAAAACAATGTATGATGCTGTGGTGCTCACTGCATTTTTTCAGTCTAAGTGGAATTCATTAATGTGCCTAGTCAAGCAAATGAAATTATCTTTTGTGCCATTTGCCCTTGTTCCTTCCTGCTTTTCTCAACTGACTATCATCTTTGTGGGGGTTAACAGCTTTGCAAGTGAAAAAGGGAAGGGATAACAAGTGAGTAATGAGTTACTTTTTTTTTTTTTTTGTGGTATTGAAAACAGCAAAAGTATTGATTCATAATACAGAGTAATTCAGCATTTAGCAGAAAACAGCAGATTTCTATTTTTCAGAAACAGATCCCTGATTTGTTGACTGTTGATTTAGCTTGACCACTGAAGCATGTTATAGTCTTAGCACCCTACTGAACTTCCAGATAATCCTTCAGGGTATCTTTAAAACCTTGTTGATGATCAACAAATTATTTCACAATTAATTAAACTGTAAATCAGTAAGTCAGTTCCTACTACATTTTACTTTATTTCCTTTTTCCTTTTTTTTTTCCTCTTTCCTCCCTTTCCTTTTGACCTCTTTCTTTTTCATGCAACAGAACACAAAAGCTACATGGCTTGTTTTGAAATTTGCATGCTTTTGTTTGTAGTGAACCTATGATTTCAATCTAGACTATTTACTACTACAACCAAAAAGCTACATGAGTGGTAGGGAAGTAGTTTTGCAGTATGCTAATGAACTCACCAGTTTTTGGTATACTTTGATAAATCATGATGCCTGCATGCCATATTACAAATGAGAGTTACAATCAAATTTCTCTTTTACTGGGTTCTAGTGATTTTTTTTAAGTGCTTTGCTTGAGGTCATCATTGTTAGAGTTCAAATTAAAGCTTGGCTGTAGTCAGAGTGATAAATATTTGATAGACATTCATTGAAAGTGTCGGTAGCTGTTTTGGATTATACACTTCAGAGAGAAATAAGACCCACTAGCTGTGGAATGAATTGCTGTTTCTTTCTTCCTCATTAATCCATCAGGTGTGCCCTAATCAAGGGAGAAAAGGAGCATAAAGAGAAACAACCTCATTGAAATCAGGCATGGAAGGTAAAGTGGTTCCAACAAATCAGCAGTAAAACTATATTTGACCTCTATGGGACCCATCTGGAACCTGTAACAAATGCAAAATTCCTTTCCTGACTTTTCTTCAGAGGTGGTGGATGGTTTTTTGCCATTGAGCTGGTTCCAGAGCAGATCATGGTCCTTGCTTTTCACTAGGAACTGCCTAAAACTGGTATGCAACATTAAATTGTGCTGTCTGTATTGGCTACTTATTCTTCCAAAGCAGTAGCCAGAGAACTGGGACTCTGCTCAAGTCCCAGGTAAAAGCAGAGAGTCAGAGCCTGGAACACAGAGCAGTGAGTCAAGGCTGGTGCCCAAACCTGGGTGTAGTCATAGGAGCAGTGTGCCACCACAATACTTCTAGTAATGGGTAATGATTAGAATAGTCCTTGTTTACGTTAGTATTTGCTCTTGGAGTACAACCTTTTTGTACTCTATAGACTCTCACCCATGCTGGCTTGGGGAAAAAAAAAAAATTCCTCTCCTAGAGACCACATTTACCCTAATAGTAGATGCTTTACCTTTGCTGTGCCAGTGCCTGACCTGCAGACTTGTTATACTAGCCTGGTGCTTATTTTATTCCCTTAGGAGCAGGACATGGGTTATGAAATGGTGATACAGACAATTGCGGCATAAGTTGCTGCTGCAGGTGCAACTGAGAATCTTTGCCAGTTGCCAAACACAAATTGGTGGTGGAAATCAGTTGCTGTTAGAAAGACCGATTTGTAAAAAGATATTCTCTGCCTTAGCTAAGCAGCTTCTTATTTTTGCATCTTGATCACTGCAAGAATGATTTTTCAGTGCTGTCACTACTTTTCTCCCAAGCCAATTGTCAAGTGCCAAAATGAACAATTTTTTAACTTCGAAGAAGTATACAAACTTTAGGAACTGTACAGTTAAATAAAAGTGAGAACAATACCACCTTACAGATGGCTGTTTCAAGACGTAATCTATTTAATATAAAAAATTGCACCCTTTTCTTAAGAGTGAAATTATCCCAGAAGCAGTAACAGGGAAAAGACAAAACTCAGTGAACTACATTAAATAGCCTTTTCTGTTTAACAGAAGATCAAGCAACAGCAGAGTGGTATTTCAAAGGTATTCTTCATTCACAGCTATGTGTGAAGAGGAATTCTGCCCTTCTGATCATATGGGTAGGCAGGGTACTGAAATGCACAGTAGTTCTGCTATACATATTTAAAAAAAAAATACTATTTTTTACATTTCAGCACCGTGTGTTTTGAGGCAGAACAAAGAAATATTTGATCACGTACAGAGGCATATGCAGCATCCACATAAATACAGGAACTGTGGCCAGCCTTATGTTTCCTAGCATATAGAATCTTCCTCTAGCTACAGTAGTGTGAATAGCCTGTTTCCATGAGGGACCCTAAAGCAAAGTATTAGTGAGTGGTTAGGTTTTTTCTGTGAGATGATTTCTGCTCTGATGCAATCATTATGGCTCAATTCCCCAAACACAAACAAGGAGTAGTTTTACTCAAGGTTTTTTGAACAAGTGAAGCAATTAAATAATTAGATACATTTGAGCTTTCGTATTTCAAATGTCTATACACACATTTTCACACACAGGCTACAAATAATTTCTCAAATGTAAATAAAAATACTATTATTTCTGCCCTGTGTGTGCCTCTAAGGGCTCTGTTAGCTCATGAAGTTTGGAACACACCTGTGAAGCCCAGAGGAAGCAGCCTGTGTACATCCCTGCTCATGCCGGTAGCAGAAAACATCCAGTCAGAGAGCCCAGTCCTGTCCCTGCTTGCTTCATGCACACTGCCTGCCTGCTGCTGACAAAAATGGGTGCCACTGGTCCTCACCGGTGCCTTGAATCCCCTGTGTCACTGTCTCTGCCAGAGGAGCCCAGGATTTAGCTTTTCCTTTCCTGTGATGTGCTCCCAGCTCCAGCCTAGAAGTATATCTACCTGTCACTCCTCTCCGTTTCCTATGAGCAGAGATACCTCTCATATAAAGTGGTAAGTCAGGACTTTCTATTTGTATTTAAACTGTCAGGCACTCATGTGAGCAAAAAGTGAAACAGGATAATCATTCTCAATTTCCATTTTAAAGTATAGTGGTCAAGTACCTTGTAGATCAGTGGAACAGAGTAGGATTTCCAGCATACAGTACAAATAAAGTTTAAAAGCATAACTCCCATTAGTGCAACTGACGTGGCTGGTTTTCTTTACACTGAAAATAGAGCTATTGCATTCATCTCAGATCCACTTAATTGCTGCTTGCAATTGATCCAACTCCATTTCTGGCTACTGAAGTACAATGCTGGCACCAGACATCAGAAAGAGCAGGATTCCTTCGAAATGAAGGTTCACTTCCAGGAAATCCAGGCCTGTGCTCAGATATATTGGGCCGGTTTTACTGGCAGTTTTAAAATTCTCTGTTTTTTAAATCCTGGCGTTAAATTCTCTGCTGTTAAAATCATTCAGTAAATGAATGTGAAGTCTCTTTATATGCTCTCTGTGTAATTTTGAATTTACATGTGCTCAATTTTTGTCAGTCTTGAAAGACATCTCTAAGCAGCTGAGAGGAGTTAATAACATTGCAAGTTCTATTTCTTAATAGCAGTGTGGCCAAAGTGCCCCTTGGCTTCCTCTGTGTCACATGAGTCAGGATTGTTCTGTGCAGATGTTTTGAAGATGCTGGTCTGGTTTATCTTCTGCCCTGGGGGACTGGTCCTCACCTTCTTCACCGTGGAAAGCAAAAAACCTGTTTTTGATGTGACTGACAAATGCAATCATATCTTACTAGTCACACTTTGGAGGGTTTTGGCAGGGAGGATTGATTTAGCATGTTTTTTTTGCAACAAGTATAGATTTTTGCAGGACTCCAGGTGTTCCTGTAGTTTAAAGTTAGACATGAATTCCTACTCATCCTAATCCTTCTACTATTCTATCTACAGGAGGAATACCCTCTTTCAAGGGTAGGAACATATTAAAAGAAAGTACTAGACCTACTGCAATGGAAACCAAAATAGTCATTGTGTCTCTTCTGCCAAAGCACAGTTAACTGTGCAAGGCATTATGGTAGTAGTGAACTTGAAGTACTTTTTTAGGAAAAGCTGTTTTGACCAAAGAGAGTGTATTTGACATCAAGTAATGTTGCATCCTGCATCATTTACTTCTCCTGTATGACTTTGTTTTGTATGTCACTATGTCTTTATTGACTTAGCAATTGTCATGTGACAGAATGGTGTTGTGTACATACAAATCACTCTCAAATACAATTCAAAGGCCACAGACTTGTTCTGAAGATCTGAGTACATTACTGAACACATTGGCGCAATCAAATTGCAAAATGCATTAACAAATCTATAGTTTCTTTTAACTTTAGACCCTCGAGGACTATGAAAATCTGTAACAGTGAAATAGTTGTGACAGCATTGCTGTCCACATTCTAGAAAAGTCCCAGTAATAGCACAACCCAAAGGAAGCAATACGTACACTAATGTACCATAACTATTAAAAAGAGAAAGGGAAAACTAAGAATAATTGAGAGGCCAGAGAGAGAGAATACATTAGCCAGAGCAAAATAAATGTTCAACTAATGTCAGTCTGCCAGGATGGGAAAAGCTTTAAATCTAAATCCACATAATTCTCTCAGATCTCATCTACAAATTCACATTAGTCATGAATATCAAATACACTGATTAAAAAAGTACATCTGTAAGCTAAGTAAGCTAGAAAAGAAAAAAAACACTGGAAAGACCATCTACTGGTGTGATAACATGGTTTCCAGACCAAGCAAAAAAAAAAAACAAAACAGGAAAAAAGTGAAATCTGCAGAAATTGTGTCTTGTGTACAACTTCTTAATTGCTAGCAGGCTTTTTTTACCATGATTTAGAGAACAGATGGTGTCCCCGTTTTTTGTAAATTGGTTGTAGTACTTGAGAAATTAATAACAGACTGCAGGTTAATAATACATTTAAGTTGCACTGTTACATTGTACAAGGTTTGTGCATTGTAACATCTATATCCAGCCATTTTCTGATCTTGTTTATTTTTCACAGGATTTTATTTATTTATTTTTAACTGGGTTTTTGTTCGTTGGTTGGTTTGCTTTTGTCTACTGTAGGAAATGCTTGTTCAAAGGATCAGTGCCCTGCCAAGGCTGGTGATACATAATGAAAGTGAACTTCAGTTTAATCTTCATTCTTCTGTAGTTTTTTTACAGAGATAGTTGGAAATTCCAATTCATTCTTATGCTGAAAACAAATGGGAATATTTGGAGTAGTATTTTTTTAAAAATTACACGGCCAAAGTGACAGACTATGTCGTATTATTTAAAATGAGGGATAATGTTCTAATACATACTGGTACATAGAGGAAACTATAATGGTATTTCCTGGCAATTCAGAAAGGTATTTTTGCTCATAGAGATTTATTTCTTTTTTTCTCCTCCATCTCCCCAACTTCTTCACTGAATACATGGAAGAAAAACATGACATTATGACAGGTTTCAATCTGAAACACATAAACTTCAAAAAAAATCAAGGCCACCAAATTGCACTAAAGACAGTCTAACACAAAAAGAACCTGTCTAGAAAAGAAGTTATTTTTAAAAGCAAACACTCTATGTTAGTTTATAAGCTTTGGTGGTACCAGTGAATATAGTTTCCAGTATGGTAAGGGGACTTGGAGACCAAACACCACCTGCAGAAGCATCAACCACCTGAAAGGGACTAGAAATAATATGCATCATTAGAAGCCATCACACTCTCCCTTTGGAAATAATATTGATAAGCTTGAAAAGATTGACAAAGATGACGTTTCTTGCAGTGAGAATCTTGATCTGTTTAGCTTACTAATGAGAGAGCAAAAGAGTGACTGGTCATGTTCCAGAGAAATCCTGGTGAAAACATTTATTCTGGTAGAGAGGCATCTAATTTAGCAGAAAGGCCTTAGGTGTCCTAATGACTGAAGGCTTCAATCTAGTATATTAAGGCTTGAAATGAGACATGATTTTAAATGAGTTAGAATAGAAGAGGAATAGAGAAAAGCTTGCACATGTATTTAGCAGATTCTTTTTTATACATAATCTTTAGAGTTGTTTACATGTCTTTCTGAATGCTATGATGTAGCTTACTGGAGCTTATGGGTTTGATCTGGAGATGGAGATGTGCATCTGCACACTGAGCTAAACCTGGTCCTCTGCCAGCATCCAGAATATCCATCCTTGGACCTTGGCACCCTTTGTAGCTTGAAATCCTGTGGGGAAATTAGAGTCAGGGAAAGTCAAGGCCTCAAGGTAAAGTTCTCTTTGTTTTAAGGATAGTGTGATGGCAAACCGTGCTGTAACTCGGTGACAGACAAAACTACCCTCTGAGAAGTGATCAAGGGCAGCATTTTAACTTGAGCGATCAATTCTGGATCTATTTAAGTGTAAATCTGAGGAGGTTATGTTCAGCCAACAAAAATGGAGAGAGAGCATCTGCGTGTTAAGGGATACCTGAGAGGTGATGTATGGAGACAATGGTTCTCACCCCTTTGTTGCAGCCTTCTAGAACAAGTGCCTTCAGGCTCAGCCTGCCCATGGGGAGCCTGTGCTTTAGCTCCTTGTTAAAACCAGAGGTGCACGGTCCAGTTTCTTGTAGTGCATCTGCAAGGTTGTGCAGTGTCCTGTCCCAGGGCCAGGCAGGAGCTGCTGTCACAGGTGAGGGGTGGCTGAGTGTGCCCTGCCACGCTGGTCTCACAACCTGCTGAATGGTGCAGGAGCCCCCCCAGTCATACAATATGAGCAGGTATTTGCTTGTGCAACCCCCTCCTTTTCTTTCTGTCCTTTTGCCCATCCGTCCACTTTTCCCTGAGAAGATGATGGTTCTTCAGTATCAGAAAACACTGTAAAAGATTATGTAGACTAATTGATAGAGAATATCAGTGACTGACTGACTGACTGACTGACTGACTGAATCAATGAATCAATGAATCAATGAATCAATGAAAGACAGTGCTGCTATCATTTTACTTGAATTCTGTTCAAGGCAGCATCAAATGCTGTTTTCTTCCTCATTCATTCATAGGGGATATTTTACTGTTGTGTGTGCTGGGCACTCAGTTGTAAGCATTGCTGTAGAAACCTGTGTGAAACATGGAGGGAGGGAGGGAGGGAGGGAGAGAGGGAGGGATGGCTGTGGAGAGAAGAAAGCTTGGAAATGTGTGCATGTGGCTTAAGCGCACTGTGAATGCAACTCTTAAGGTGAATAGCTGCCTTAATAAGGAGCTAGTTTGGGGATTTTTTTTTCTTCACTAGAGTGCTTCCTTGTACTTTTAGTACACTTAGTGCAGGAAACTTTCCCCCCTCTTGGAATCATGAGAAGTGATATCAAAAATTACTCTGGTCTAAAACTCTTTGAAGTAATGGCAGGTAATTTTGAATTATTTAGTTTTTTCCTATGACAGTAACAGAGAGGTGAGATAACTGCACCTAAATATTACCAATTACTGAAAATACAAAGGAAAAATTCAGTAATTTACTTAATAAACGTATAATAATATGAAAGAAGGACACACCTTGGTTCTGACTGTTTTTCACTACATCCCTTTCAGTCATAGAAAATTGTATTGTTTTTGTTCTACAAATATTGTCAAGATAATTCACTTACCTTTTTAACTTATTACAGGGCTTTCATGCAGTGCATTTTTAATTAAAAAATAAAAGGCAAGACTCAGCCTTTTTTTTATTTGGACCAGTCATTTTGCATTTCAATCTTTTGTTATGAATGCCTTATTGAACCCTTAGTTGCATGTCATTTACAGCCTCTGCATCTACCCTTTGACGTGGTTTGAAATGAGTGGAGCTGTCTCATTCAAATTTGGCAGACTTTTCCATCTGAAAATTCCCACACACCTTTTTCTGCAGTCCGGTTATACAGGAGCAGAGAAATAACGCTTGCAACAACAGAGTCAGCATTCATGAAAAAATGAAAGTAGGCACTGATTGCGGGAGATAGAGCCCACAACAAGCCACTTTAAGTTATACGGTTCTCACTGATTTAATTCCCGAAGGAGGAAAGAACTCGCAATTAAACTGCATGAAAATTGGAGGTTCTGTGTTGTATGTGGTCTCGGAGTTATGTAGCAACATTTACCTCCCTGCTGAGTTTTCACTTCCAAGCAGTTTAGCTGTATGTGTGTGTCTAGTTTATTGGTTATTTTGTTTTTCCTTGCCTTTTTTACTTTCCCCAACCTTTTTCCCCAGTATGTTATTTCTGGTAGCAGGATGTGGGGTTTGGATGAATGACTCCACAGGGGTTCTCCTACTCAGTATTCTGCAGGGGTTCTCCTCAAAACCCTTTAGAGCCCCCTGGCAGTGAGCAAGCACAGCTGACATGTGACCTTATGACAGCTTTCCTCTGGCACAGCACAACACCCTCTGGAATATTGTTACTAATTCTTATTTGTTAAATTCTGTCACTGTGCCAGACAGAAATACCAAGCCAGTTCTGGTTACGGAGAGCCATAGTCCAGAGAGACATAAAAGGGTAAAATACATGGTGAGACTGAAGAGGTAAAAGAAATTTATATGTAGTTGTGATGTGTATGTTTAATGCATAAACATACTGTCAGTGTCCCCTGACCACACAATCAAACTTCCAAACAGATTTATTGCGGGTGTCCTGCAGTAGATTTAGCCTTTGTACCTGAATAAAGATGTTAATAATCAAGAGAAAAGATGCTGGATGAGAAGGAGCTTAACAGGAATAAGACTGCACTTTGATGAGCTGGCAAGTGCTCTCCTAATAAGCTCAAATCAACTGACTACAATGGCACAGTTTTCATCTTGTTTAAATGGTGATGAAACTCCTGTGTCTGCTGGGGCTACTTTCATTTACGTGACACCAAAAGCTGACGTCTTGGGATTTTAAAAATCTTTCATTTGAATTTTGATAAGCCTACATTACCTTATTTCCCTTCAGAAATGACTGCAAGCTCTGTTTATAGTTCTGCAATATATATTTATCATATTCTATTCAAACTATTTGCAAGTACCTATGTAATGAGCACTATTAATCCTTTATAAAAATAGAAGTGTTTGACTCATTTTGTTTTAAATAGTTTATTCTGTCCACTTGTCTGCTACCTCTACGTTTGCTCCATTTATTTTCTTCCTACTCCTATTATCAGGGAGTTTCTCACTGCCTTGCAGAAACACGCTAAGTAGCTTGACAAATGTTTGTCATATGCAGTTCATTCTTTTTCTCCCTTCTCCAAGTGGGAGATTGTTTATCCAACAGTGCTGTGCTTTTAAGGGGGGGTTGGAAATTATGTGTGCACCATATATATGCTATAAAATACTGTGTTAACAAAATCAAAGAGTTTCTATTGCACTTGGGAAAAAACAAGACGGTGAGGTTTTTAGCTCCCACAGAAAATTGTTATGGTCTGAAAGCTGTCTCCTGCACAGCTGAGCTTTATTCAGTTGTGATAAACTCTTTTTCTCTCTGTAGCTATAGCAGCTTTGTTATAGAAGGAGATCATTAGATTTCTTGGCTAAAAGAAATAGCACATGGAAGCTGAGATGGCATTTTAAAGCTTGTCACTGTAGAAGCAAGCATCACTATCATTCTTGGCTTAGAGTTCCCTGCCAGTTGATTGCTTCGATTGCCCTGTTGTAGACCAGCTGGCAAGAAACAAATTTAGGTCATCATTTGGGAAGAAAAGAAGACATCAATACACATGATTTTTTCATCTATCCCTAATCATGGCAAATGCCTACACATGATTCATTCCATTGTCCATTACTTTCAAAGTTCCCTATGTGCTTAGGAGATTATTATTTGTATGACTATCGCTTCTATTTTCCTAATGCTGAAAATATTTGTTTGATGTATGTAAGATTTGTAGTTTTATGTTTCATTCTTCATGGGACAAAAGCAAAATCTTTAGGAAAGCTGCAAAATTCCATTTCTATAGTATCAAAATTTCTGTCATTTTTCTCATTCTCTTGGTAAATTATGGTGAGATTTCTTTATTTCCTGTGTTACAAGAAGTACTGATTTTCATCATCATCCATTTTTTTTCCAGTAGTTGTTCATTGTGAATGCATTCATGTCATGAAGTAAAAGAAAAAAAAATAAATGTCAGTTTACATTTAGCAAGCAGAGAATTTACGTTAACTCATTTCTACATTGAAATTTTTTCAGTAATTTTTGCATTTTGATCTGTAGGGCAGGGACCACTGTAAATGTGTTATGCCTGATGCCGGTAATTCATGCAGAATGAATGGACTGTGATGGATGGCTTTCTTTCAACACTTGAAGTAAACAGATGACAATTTTTACCTTGAGACCTAATAAGAGATGATGAATGAGAACTCCTGCAGAAAAAGAAGTAAGGTGTATTTTTCTAGGGCATACTATAGTTCTGAGAAATCCCTGGGAATATGATAAAAATCAGTCAAGCGGCTCCATGGAAATACACACTTTTCCAAGCAGAGAAAGTGAGCCACTCAGTGAAACATGACTTCACAGAATAACAGAACATCCTTAGTTGGAAGGGACCCACAAGAATCAAGTCCCTTGGTCTACAAAGTGATAATCGCTGGTCTAAGTGAGACTTCCCTTTCTCTTTTGCTCTTTTTGTAAGACTAAAAAGAGAGCAGCTCTTTCAAATTTCAAACTTAATTTAGATGGAACAGAAAAGGTGTTGGCATTGTTAGGCATACAGACTTTCTCTCTTCTGTGGGGAAATGATTATCTAAAATGCAGTTTCAGGCATTGAATTTCTGCTAGTTCCAAGCTGGGACACCATGACATTTTAATTTTAGGCTCTGTTAACCAATATCTTGCAGTTCTCAAATCCATTGAATATTTTGATATCTTTTGGGGCTGGCCTAGCTTTGGCAAATTGTTTCCAATTATAATCTCACCACTACAAAACATGAAGGCCAGCACTGTCAGGCTTGCTCCTTGCTAAAGCTCCTTGCTAAAGGCACCTGACCATCTTTTTTACTTATCAAACTGAGTCTTGTATCCCTGAGCTGGAAACCAGTTAATAGAGGTTACAAGAATTTGCACACATTCAATACTCCCACTACGAATGCTATTAAATTAAATAAACACTTGTTAATGAGAGCTAAAAGTAAAATACTGAGAAATATGCCAAAGTGCTTGGAGTGATATAAAAGGTTTAGTGCATCCCTACAATATCCCAGGATAGGTGGAATTTACTCAATTAAATCAATAGCCTGCAGTCTTTTTTTACAAAATGGCAATCTCCATTTAATGAATCAAATTGTCTTTTTTTTTAATTCAGGAACTGTAAGACACACCGTGTACAATGAAATTACTTCTTTAGAGTTGTCTCTGTCTGTTCTCCTTCCTTCTCCTTCCACCTTTTCTCATTTTCCTGTAAATTTGATGAAAGGAATTCTGACTCATTTTGTAGCATATGCTCAGTAGGAACTCTGAGTCTCTCAGTCCCTCTTGAAAGGCACTGCAAGCTGAAGAACGAAACTTTCACTTCTCCTCTTGGTATTGTTTGATTGTGTGTGCTTTGCCCCAGAACACAGTAAAAGCCACTGTTGATGGATTGACTGCATTCATTTGCACATATGACATTGTTAACAGCATTTTAAGCAGAGGATGTATTCAGCATGAAGCTTTCTCAATTAATGTATCTGAAATCACCAGCTTTACTGCAGCATTCAGAAATGTGTATTCATTAAAAATTTAATAACTTGATGATATAGCTTTAACTGCATGAGTGGTTTAGACATGTACACATGCCTGCCTCCTGAAAGTCAAACCTGGGACACTTCTAGGTGCTCATAGTGATCTATCCTGCATCTTTTTTCTGTATTGTTGAATCCAAGGCTGCTGATGTAGAGTAGTACATCAGTGTTTTTAAAACTAAGTTTAAGCCCGTGGAGTTAATGAAAATGAGATGTGTCTGAGCTGAATAGGAAGAGGTAGACAAGAGAGATGAGCAGGAAGAAGGGTTGCTATTTAGCATCATCTGTACTGCATCTCAAGGTGCACATCTGGCTGTCTCGGTGCTGTGATGGATCCCTAGCAAGGTAGATTTTTGTACAGATTCAGGCAAATTCAAAAAACAAAAGAGGCATCAAGGCCGTGGGATGATTGGTAGATGGATAGGGATCACAGGTAATGATTTCATTGATCCTTCTGGTAAGAGGGAATAATAATGATAGGATTAGGCAGATCCATCCAATCAATGCAAGAATCCAAGATTGCTTGGGTTTTTTGACCATGGGATAATCCACTCAATCTCTGGTCTACTGACACCTGGTGGGATGCACCTATCTCAGAGGGGAAAAAGGAGCTGGCAGGGCCTGATGATATGATGTTTGCCGGATTACTGTGGTCAAAATCAACAAGTCTGTGTATCTTGGGTGCATAAATTTGTTGCTAGGTATGGGTCCGACTTATTTTTTTGGAAATCATTTCATGTACGGTAGCTGCCTATGGAGCTGGGTTAGCCTGAGTCTAATTGGTTTATTATCTAGCATCTCCTTTTAACCAGGGGAGAAGTAAGTACCACCAGGTTTGAGTCAGCCCAGTCTAAGGCAGGTGTGTGATATGCTGGGACAAGTAAACTTCTGGATCTACTGGTGTGTTGTCTTTCAACATTGCAGGAGCTGAAGCACCTAATTCAGATTAAATATTACTTTGAGTTGCAAATGTTAAGTGAAATAAATCTCTACCTGGTTATGTTCTCTTCTATGGTCAGGACAGTAGATAAATACTGTGAAATAAAAACTCTAGAAGCTGTGCAGTGCTTATTTCAGTGACTGAGACTTATTACTGTTTTTGTCTCTCCCACCACTGTAAAGTCTGAGCACCTGTATATCTTAGCTTTAGACATGGATGAATACTCACAGAATGTTAAGAAAATAGAGAAAAGGTGATTTCTTGGGGCTGGTTCAGCTTTAACCAAATTTAATGCATATAATTCAGTATGCCTCATTTTCAAAAACTTACTTAGAAAACCATCCTCATTTTGGTAGGGGTTTTTGTTTTGTGGGTTTGGCTTAGTGGTTTTTGGGAGGTTTTTCGTGATTTGTGTTTTTTTTTTCCTTAGGTAAGTCTGAGCAGAATATTCTATAGGGAAATGCTGCCTCAGGTTGTATGTTATTCTCAGAGACCAGGGAATGTTTTGGGAGGCTGAATCAAAGAAAATCCAGTAATTAATCTTTTTCTTCTAAATTTTAGTGTTTATGTTTGTTTGGGTTTTTTTTTATAAATACCCTCTGATTAATTTAATTGGCTTTCAGAAGAGTACTAGAGCATATAAAATTTTTCCTTAATGTTTGCCTGTCACTTTATTTTTACATATGTTTATTTTAGGTTTCAGGATCTTTCTTAAATTGTCTTCAGATTTTTGTGCTTCTCTAGGAGCTGGCAGAATAGGTCAACTGTGCAAGAGTGAGGTTTTTAGTACATATACTATTTAATATCTGGTGCTTGATTTAAAATGACATTGGTAATTCTGGATTTAGGATGTACACAAAATTCTCATCACAAGTACATTACATTATGTCTAAATTGCAGCATTTTCCGTTGCTCATAGAGTCCTGGAACGTCTTGGGTTCGAAGGGATCTTAAAGCTCATCTGGTTCCAGCCCCCTGTAATGGCAGGGACACCAACTTGATTGGGTTGCTCACACCCCATCCAACCTGGCTTTGAACATTTCCAGGGACATCCACGTCTCTGGGAAATCTGTTCCAGTGCCTCATCATCTTCACAGTAAAGAATTTCTTCTTAATATCTAATCTAAACCTATCCTCTTTCAGTTTAAAGCCATAACCTCTCATCCTATCACTACATGACCTTGTAAACTCATATTTAAGCCATGGCTTTATTTTTCTTTTTGCTTTTATTTCTGTCTTTTTTGAAAGGGGTTGGATTCAGCAAAACTCTGCCACTTTTAAGCCAAGTGATGCTAGTTGTGGTTGTTGATGCTCAGAACATGACTGATGGTGCTTAGCACCAAGCAGAATCAGCTCCCCTGCACGTGCTAAATCTCCTCATAGACTATTTAATCTGCAAACAGAGCTGTTATCTTTCAGCAGTTTTCTCTAGGTTCCATTTCTAAAAGAAACTGCAAGAACAGATAAGAAATGGTATCAGAGTGAAATAAGAAATGGAAAAAGAAAGAAATGAGAATAAAAAATGGGATATGTTATAGAAGAGCATATAAATATTTAAGAGAGTGATTATAAAATATTTAAAATTACATTCTTATTCTTCTAAGTCTTACAATCACAGGACATCTTTTATATTTCTGTTATTTTAACATATACATTAATACATACAGGGGCTTCAAATGAGTTGATGATCTTGCTACTTCAGTCAGTATTTATCTTGAAGAGCATGCAAGCTAGACAACTAATCCATCAGCAACGGTAGTATTTCAAAAATCAATTTGTTCTTGATGTATTTTATTTTGATTTTTTAATTTATTTTTTTATTCAAGGCATCTTTACTTACGTAGAACTCTTATGCATTGGGTTTTTTAGAACTGTTGATTGTGAAACCAAATCTGTTGCTTTCCCTTTTCCCAAGTTCAGTGCTGGAGGCAGAGGGATGTCTAGTGATAGATAGACTGCTGTTCTCATGTCAGTCCTGTTCACTGTGTAGGATTAAAATCACAGATTTCCATTGCATGTAAATGTTTGTTAAAAGTAATGTGAACTCCTGAATCAAGCTGTAATTCCTCAGCCTGATGAGGAGCCTGTTGCAAAAAGGGGCAGTGGCAGAGTTACGGAATTGAACAGTCTGCTAAGAACAACTTCCCTGACACTTTCCAGTCTTGGGGAAAAAATAATTTCTTGGTTCATTGCCAGCCTTGTTTGTCTGCAGTCCCATCCTGAGGTTGGGATATAATATGGACATTGTTTACTTTCCTGAGGAAAGCTTAATGCTTCAGACTATGAAGAAAAAAATGCAAGCTTTGTATTATCAGAAAAAATAGTTTGTTGATTGTTTCTCTTTCTTTTTATTTCTTTATTTGTAAAGTGTTTTTTATAAAATTTGTGGGTTTATGTTCAGTGTTGGACACTGTTTAACTGTTAACATGAAGTAGCTGTATTTTTTGTCTTTTATGTAGTGTGTTTGTTGTTTACAATATACCATAGTTTTTGCTACCACTTACTTTGCATTTTAAGCAAAAATCTATTTTTCATAAAACTACAACCTTGTTAGATATTTTGATAGATGATGCTTTGCATCATGGCAGAAGAGGCTAAGTACCTGACCTGCTGGCCATTGCTCTCAGCACTCTGTCAACACAGTCCCTTATGATGTGGACATTCTGTTCAGAATCTGTCTTCTGATTTAATAATAGAAGAATTTATTAATATGTATTCTGTTCCCTGAGGAAGAAAACTATGCAGTGATTAATAGCCTCAAACATCTATAAATGTTTACTCTGAGTATTTTGCATTGCTTTGAAATCAGTAAGTTCCACAATATTTTTCTAACATACTTTGTGTTAAGTATTTTCTACTTATCTTTCGTATTTGAATCCTTCCTGCTATGTTGTTTACATGTGGCTAAAATGAATCACCTAACATTATGCATCACCAAAACCCTTTGCATTAGTCTTTGAATATGTCCACTCAGAAGATAATGGTGACTGCCCTTTGCATGGGCGTGCACAGCTTCAATTTAATCTCATTAGCTCCCTTGCCAGCAGAAGTGCAAGTGCAGCAAATTCTTTGTGATCCAAGAATGTGTTGATCCCAAGCACACCTCTGGAGCTGCCTTGTCTTTGGTAACCTGTCTGGCTTAGATTAAAGTTGTCATGTTCCACAACTGTAGACAAAAATCTCCATGCTCGGAATTTATTTTCTGGGTAGACATTTTGCCTATATCAGCCCACATGTATCATTAACCCCTGCATAGGAAAAGTCATTCAGATGTTAATATTTTCGTAGCATTATTATTATTACTACTTTTTATTTTACGAAAAAACCCTTTATGTTGATTTTAATACACCTGGCTCACAAGCATTTTTGGGCATCATATAGGTTTTTGTAGTTTAGTGCTATTTGTATAGTAGTGTGAAAGTATTCAAATCAGTGCCAGAAATGCCATTTCTAGTCTTTTTGAGGATAGACTTAGAAATTAAGAATATTGCATAGAATCTTAAACAAAATACTTTTGAACTGATGTGTAAGTGAAATCGGAGGTTACTGCCAGGCATCAAAGGGGTAATTTTAGATTCTAAATTCAAATTTAGTAAAATTTGGACCTTAAAATTGTGGCTGGTTTTAGAATCTTTTCAATCAAAATTTTTTTAAACACTCTGGACTGTGCTATTACTTGAAATGTCTCAAAGTAATATTCCTGAAAACAGATTTTTTTATAATACCCAAACTGAAAGAAGAGTAAGAGAATAGCTTAAGAGAAAAGGAACAAGGATGGCACATCTATATAATCACCTTTGTATTATAAAAACTCTATCCATGTTGAGATGTATGTGGCAGACAATCCATTTGGATACATCACATAGGACTGCTTAAACATTATAAACTAACAGCTCAGCAACTTTCTCTTGCATTACACTACAAATTTGTTTGTTTGTTCATTTATGAGTATCAAGCACAGAGGTTTTATTCTTGTGTTTGTGTTTCAGACTAGGAAGTGAAATGTGTGGCTCCCAAACATGGAACTAGATACCCTAGAAGTTTAATGCTTGAATCCTGCATATGCCATGAAGATCAGACATTTAGGAATTCATATTACTGGACCAGGGATCTAAGAAGAGGCCTGGCAATGTTCATAATTTTAGCTAATCTTAGGTAGTTAGAAATTCAGTACAAATAATTGTAAAGTGATGCTTATGAGGCAAAAAAAAAAAGCTAACTTCACAAATGACTCTTGACCTACTGACCATTTCTGCTGAAGGGTTATGGTGGATAGTTCTGTGAAAGATTCAGTTACATCTGCAGGAGTGGTCCTGTAGAATGAGAAATGTAGGGCTTATACATAAAACTAAAAATGTCAGCGTCACTGGGCAATTGCAACATTTCACAAGGCAGTTGTACATTGAGAACTGTGTGCTGTCGTGGTCTCTTTCTCCCAGAAACAGTGCAGTAGAACTGGGAATTGTTCAGAGAAAGGCACCAAGGATAATCCAAGGTTGTTAAGCTTCTTAATATATTTTCATTTCCTAATGTTATCATAGTGTCTACAACAGGATGATAGATCAAAATGGACTATGTTAAAGCTAGGAAGGAGGTTATTTTTTAGCTGGTGCTGTGACACATTAATTTTATGATAGGAATCCTTCTTCATGTGTTGTCTAGATAAAGCTGACAATAAACAACTTCTGCAGTAGCTTCTCAAATGAAGTATTTGCAATTTCAGGTACTGTGCACCAATTGCTTTATCCTAAACATGTTATCACAGCCCTATCCTGATTACATGTTTCTTTTCATCTTTTTCAGAAAGAAAGATACGTTCCTCTTTTTTTTCCTCTGTGGGAAGAAGGTCTCTAAGAACCTTGCATAATTCACCAATAAATCTTCATTTTATTAACTGGGCTTACAAAAAATGTTTCCTATGTGATTGTGAGCTTTCTCTCAGAGACAGGGACGTTTCAGCTGGGTGGTGGTAGTGGTGGTGGTGTGTGCTTTTAATAAGCCTGGCTTTACTTTTAGCTGTAAATTTGCTGTGAAAAGAGCAAGCATCCAAAGAGCACATTGTTAGCAGAACACCTCAGGGGGAGGGAAGATGTGATTTTCTACTTAATAGAAGCACCAGCAGGCAGAATGCTCAATCTTGTTTTGTTTGGTTTGGGGTTTTTTCTGCTCTTATAGTTTTTTCATCAGACATAAGAAATGCAATAAGCAATTACTAACAAACACTACTTTAATTGTTTATTTTAGTGTTCTGAAATAGATATTTCAGACAAATAATACTTTTTATCCCCAAGAAATTTAAAAATTTGAATGAATATGTGTTATAGTGGAAGTTGCAAAATGCTTTTTTTTATCTCTGGCTTACATTCTTATAATGACAAACCATAAAATTATAATAAGCTGCTATGGTCCTGTGCACAAGCACTTTCTGAACATTTGTTTTGCCTAGAGCCAAGTCCCACCACAAAAGAAAAGAAAAAGCAGCAACAAAAAACACTTTTAAGTATACTGTGTTTTAGGTAAGAAGGTTTTTAGAAAGGTATCTGGGTGAACCACTGGAAATCATTGGCTGGTTGAAACATGGACCACCTGAAACATGTTTGCTGAAGTGCAAAATAAGCTTCTGACAGAAATATTCTAATCTTCACTGTAGGTATTTTATTTCAGTTTATTCAGAGAGGTCTATTCAGTTATTTTTTCCCTAAAAATTAAGAAATGGGAAAAGCCTGAAAGTTGGTCGTATTTTTAATTTTCAGTCCATGGTTAAAATGCAAGAGAAGTACTGCTTACTAGTTCTAAAATTTTAAAGACTGGGCTAACCAAAATCCGTGTATTTAAATTTCAAAATATAGATAGTGCATCCTTTGTATTTGAAATAATTTTATTTATTTAATACTTTAAAGTTAGGTAGATTTTTTTTTTCATTTCTCTAGTGCATTTACGTGTTTAGATTAAATAATATGAGTGAGAGTCATTCCACCTAGCACTAGTTGTTGAATTTCAAGCAAAAAGTTTGTCTCCCCATTTTAGTCAGAGGGAGAATATAGCCATTACAGAAGGCAAATCTCATCATTAAAAAGAGGAATCACATGCTGAAGTTGCCTCTTATCTCCACTGATTGGAAACAGACCCTACATTGCCTGCTGAGACTGGGTGCTTTACTTTATATGGGTTGACTTACTCCCTTAATAAATTAGTTTAATATTTTCTTTTCTGTTAAGCTTAAACTGAAATACAATCTTCTGTTTGTATGCATAGACCCAAATAAAGAATAACCATTACCTTGTTAGTAAGAAATACTCTGTTCACTATTTTCATACTTAATAAAAAGTAAAAATTAGGATTTGAATAAATTTTGCTAAGTGACACAGTTATGTTGGCCACTGTTTATGGGTATATTTGGTCTAATGTTCTCTGGTTGCAGTAAGAGAGGAAAAAAATATACCAGCCATAAAGACTCATCTTTTCTTTAAAGAAAAAACCCTACAAAATGGAAAACAAGATTAAACTTGAAGATTTAAGTGAAGCTCTTCTGCTGACTCATTTAACTCCTGATTAAATTTGGTGATTCCAATCATTTTGATTTAGTTCTGTGCACTCTTACATACAGTGAATTGTCCCATTAATTTTAATGAGTCTATTTTATGTGCAAAACAAAGCACCTGCTCATGTCTTTGCAGAGAGTAGACCTTGCAACGTAAGGTTTCTATTTTAATTGTTAGCTAGTCTTGGTTTTACTATTAATTTATAGTATCATATTTTCTTTAAAGAGGTAGCGCATATATTAACCACTTCATCTACAAATTTTATGTCAGCAATGGGATTGTTGAAGTCTTTTTTCTCTGAGTGACTGAAGCGAGTCACAGAAACACTTTGCTTGGTTCCTTCAAAAGCTGGTCTGTGAACTAGGCAGAGCTTAGGGAAAGATGAAAGTAAAGAAGTAGAGTATCTTTGCTTTTATAAAACCACTTCTTTGACTTCTAAGCCTGTTAACAGGGAAAGAGAGATTTTTATTTATTTATTTATTTTTAACATCTATCATTTCAGTACCAAAAGTACCAGCACAAAATGGTTGTGGAAACTTAAGTTCATGTTAGGATTGGAAGCCAAAATAATTGACAGTTATTTGTATTCTATTTCTGATTCAAATATATTCAGTAATGTAGTGCATTTTGTAAGATTTGCCACTGGAAAAGGTCAAAGGACTAAATCGATGACAGCTGACAGAATTGTACATATTGTCAATATGCTTGCTAGTACTCCTAGCAAACCGGCTAAACTTGGAAGTAAAAATTAATCTACTGATAATGTCAAATCTTTAAAGAGACATTCAACAAATGCACTTACTTGTGGCATTGTCCTGAAATATTTAAATTCAGCCTTTTCATGCTGGCAGTTTATTACTCCTCTGAAAGTAGCAGCTATTCAAGTGTTGAAGAGAGAAAAGATCATTTTATCAGAGGTCCAGACATCTGGTAGGCAAACGTGCAATAGTGTTCCCAAAACCTCATGTTCAAAAAGTAGGTCAGGAGAGGAAAAATATTAATTCAGAAGAGCCATCATGATTTACTGTGTAGGTAAAAAGTAAATGGAAAGCATCAGCTAAGTTTTGGCTTTACAGGCTTCCATTATTAGGCTGAGAAAGACTGTAGGATGTGTGCATTCAGTACATCAGCATGACTTTATCAGGAAAAAGCAAAAGCACCTTTATCTCTTCAACTGTTTACTAAAGACAAACAGGACTTCACAAACTTGCTGATATCATGGTGCTGGCACCTGGCATTCTAAAGGTTAGAAAAAGTAGCTTGAGCTGTCATGACTTCGAAGAGGAATATTTTTTTTATGTAACGGAGATTTGCTTTGATTTAATTTCTGAAACTCTCATTTTTTTATGATGCATCACGAGCAACCATTCTGAAAACAGATCTAACACAAGTTGATAATGTTTTCAGTCCACCTATGTGAATGAATAGGTCTTACTCAACTCTTGGTTCCAAAGGCAGCAGCAGCTGATGTGAGGAGCTATATTTTTGGCACCCAGCTCTGGTTTGTGTTTGCTGCAGGAAGAAGTTATTCCCCTGCCTTTACCATCCCTTGGAGAGTTCAGGTCATGCAGCAGTGCTCTCCCTTCTTATTTTTACTTAGTAACAGCACTTCAAATGATTGAAAGAGAGAGGGGAGGGAAATATTCTTCTTATTTATTTCCATATAAATCCATCCAATGCTCCCTAACAACAGTATGATGTTTAGAGAACATGCTGAAGTGTGGAAATATCTTTAGTCATTAGTGTTGTGGGATAGACTACGGCACATCCTACAACAGCACTCCTGCATGTGAGGTGCAACATCACCACTCCTATGTGTTAGTAATAGTTGTGATTTCACTGGACATTTCTGTTCACCTTTATGCCTACCTTGCAACCTTCTAAGCCTTGTTAGAGAACATAAGAATTTCCTGCTAGTTAATCTCCAGCAGTTATAGTCTGAGTACAGTTATGTATTTGTGTACATGCCTTTGAAATGCAGATCTCTTCCATGGTTTTTAGAGTCCAGATCTTATTTTATGTGACCACCATTTAATCACTATCATGCTTGAGCCTCACTAGAGTTGGCAGCATTACAGATGTTATTTTATGTGACCTGAATTTAATCACAGATGATCTGTGAGTCTTGTTAAACATCGTAGGATCACAGAGATTCTATTTTAACATTCTCTGACACAGTAACAAGAAACCTTTGTGCCAGTGAGACATATACTTACATTTCCTCATTTCCTTTATTTAACTAAATTAGTTTATCCTGGAAATTTCAAGGAAAGGATGCCCTGTCCAACTTCTCCTATTTCAAAAATTAGTATGAAAACATTTTACTTTCAGAGCTGATCTAGATGCAAACATTCTCTCTCCCTGCCTCTCTGCTTCTCCCTTTTCATTTCCCTCCCACCCTTTCTCTCTTCCCTTCTCCCTTTCTCATCTTCTCCCCTTCTATATGGCTGAAATGAAAAAAAAATCTGTTATATAAAATATATTTTTTACTGAACTCTTCAGAAAATACGAAGTATTTTCAGTAGTTTATTTTTCTTGTTATATTTTGTTGATTATTTTACAGAAATTTATTTTAATCAGGTATTTTAGTTCACGATGGCAGAAAAAAACCCAGGATTTTCTCTTAAAACAAGCCTTGTTACCCACTCATACTTAAATGAGGATTACAATCGAAGGTCGTTATATTTATGTATTACATTTTACAGCTGAAGCTGTCACTGACAGCAAGATTCACTGAGGTTTTTTACAATTCTCTGTCACAAGTGAAGTTCAATATTATATGTATAATTATCATGTCCAAAGGTTTACACCAAGGCTACAATCCATGAACAAAATCATTTAATAAGTTCAGCAAATCCTAGGGCTGTACTTACACTTGAGGAGAAGTGTGAATTCTTGGTGGTATGGAGGAGGACCTTTCTCATGCTGGGCTCCTAAGTAGCTAATGTAGCTGTGGTGAGTAGCTGTCAGGGACAAATTTTGATAAAGTTAGCCTCTCTTCTTAGTTTAGAAAAGCTTGCTGCCTTGCTGCTTACTCCTCTAACCAAATGTTTTTAGAGTGATGTGGATCAACAATATGTACTGCAAAATCAAAAAGTGTTGCTTATTTGATCAGAGAAATTGTATAACATTTAGTAAGACCTGTGCCGTGGTTTATGCTCCTTGTAAAATGAAACTGGGATACTTAATATTTCCATTCTAAATATGCAATGGATAAATATTGTATCAACCATATATTACAAACGTTTTAACATCACTGGTCTGCATTTTTTTAGCACAAAGAAAGCAAGCTTGAATTTTTGAGTATGTTACACATTCATGCGCTGTTATACATTTTTAAGTCTTATCATGAGAAAAAAGAATTTGTTTTTAAGGGCATAATGATGAGCAAATCTTTAATCTTTGGTCATGGAGTTGTTTTTGCTGACAGTAATGGTTTCTTTTTCCCCACACACATTTTTTACACTGTTGGGGTTGGGGGGGTGGAAGTAGATAGAGTCATGTTTTCAGGACCTTCTGTAATAATTAATCGTATTTATTCTTTTCAGAATTTTTCTTCATTATTTGACTTTACAGCTAATAAAAGCTTGCTAAAACTTCACCTAGGGTGTACACAGAGTATGTTGTCATGTAGAGTGTTGTTAAGAGTGGGAGTGTCCGTCTCCTCTCTACAGCCTGAGGTTCCTTGTGGTGGGTGTGCACCTGTGTGTGCACGTGAGCATATCTGCTGCATAAGTAATACCTGAGAAATAAGAGTTATAATGGCCCTTTCTAAAATGAAAACAAGT
Organism: Myiotriccus ornatus; assembly: GCA_036023395.1. NCBI lineage: Eukaryota > Metazoa > Chordata > Aves > Passeriformes > Tyrannidae > Myiotriccus > Myiotriccus ornatus. The sequence goes on along the minus strand of JAYRBT010000082.1, from coordinate 18,534,032 downwards.
TTTGAAATTAGGAGAGATCTTTTAAAACAATTTCTTGCCTTTATTAAGATATAAACTGCTTCAGAGTTGATAAGAGCTTGGAGATTAGGTTGCTTAATCCTATGCAGGTTTTTTTCACATTGATCCGTTGCCTCATTTTGTCTTAATTGCCTCATAATTGTTACACTTTACACCTGTACTATCCTTTAGCAGGGGCACTTTTTTTCCAGCTGGACACAAAAAATCTTTTTTCTTTTTGTGGAAAAGTTGTAGAAGAAGCAAGACCAGTAATTCTGTTTTTGAGCTTCTTATTTTTTTCTACCAGGAACACTCAGGTTTAAGTTCCAGAAAAGTTTCCAGTGTGGCTTGTTGAAGCCATCAGGAGGACCCCATGCCAAGAAGCACTTTTGTTCCTGAGTGTGTAAAATGAAGCAGAGGTCTACAAACACTAAAAAAATAGTGAGAAGGGGAAATAGGTGACAAGGAGTTAAAGAGAAGAAACAGAAAATAAAGAATAGGTTGCAAAAGAGGGAGGAAGGTGGATGAAAAGAAAACATTGTAGGAGTTGTGCTAAATTAATGGCAGAGACTGGCATCCATCTAGCCATCTGCCATGATCAGAGGCTTCACTGGAGGATAAGACCACTTAGGTGTTTATATTTGAGGACGAATGAATTCAAACCACAGCCATACGAGGTCCTTCTCTGAGAGAGGAAAGGTACCTTTGTGCATATCTCTGTTTCCATGATTCAATCATATGTATGTACTTATGTCCTGGATCTGCAGTTTGACGCCAGCAACAAAGAGTCATTATTTTTAATGATGCTTTTTATTAAATTTAATTAAATTTATCAAAAAAATAATAAATTGGTTATATTTGTATGTAACAAGTGAGCGATGGGATAATCAGCATAGACATGAGGACTCTCAGTGAGAGTTTCCCATCAAGAATGCAAAATAAGTGTTTCTATCCTAATTTTATATTAAAATAGGGACTTTGCTTTTGATACATTTTTCTGCTCTTACATTTGATACACTGCTATCAGACTCAGCTGCATTCTCAGAGAAAACAGTATTCACCTTTACTTTAAGCAAAGTGAATTGAATAAAAGGAATATTTTTTTTTCTGTAGTATCACTGCTATTTAGTATTACTTTCTCTGCTTGATGTTATTTAGCAGGACCAGTTGGAGCTGCAGACAAAGCTGTTAGGAAGAAAGTAGGAAAGCACAGAACAGTTTCAAACATGAAATGTCTCCAAGAGAAAAGTGAGGCCCTGTGAGAGTAGAGGGAGTGCTAATAACAAGGAAATGTCAACCTACATCCAGGTGAGGTAATAAGATCATAAGGCTTAGGACTGAAAGACAGAGAAAGCTTAAAAGTGCCTCTTAACCCAGGAGAAAAGAGCATCAGCCAAAACTTCTAGAAATGTTTTTCTGACAAATTGCTGAAAAGCTGTTGCAGCAGGGTTATGCTTCTTTGACTCTGATTTTACCTCAGCTTGCAATGAAGGGACAATATTTAAATAAGAACTTACAGCCTGACTTATTAAATGCATTCCTTGTTTTAGTGGGAGTTAGCAATACTAAGTACTGAATATTCTAAATATTTCTGAGATTCCAAACCAAGCTGCATAGGCCAATTACAATTTTAATCCTCACTGAGTAAATAGCTAATACATTATTTTGTTGAAACACTTCCAGTATCTTTAAAAATATTTGTGTTCCAGAGAGAAGAGGTTTTAAGTAGAGTACCTGAGGGGTCTTTTTTTATGGAGTACTGAACAGGAATTTTTCCTCATCCAAGCCAAGAAGAGCCGGATCATAACAGATCTTGCCTCAGAGCGAGGCAGAAGAGTCCAAGCCTGCCAGCTGAGATAGGTGGTAGGGAAAGAGTGAAGGGATCTAAACTAAAATTGTGGCATAGTGAACAAGGTGTGTTGTGACTTACATGTGAGTAAACTGCCAAAGGACCATGCTGATCATCTCTTGAAAGATTTGGACAGTATTTATGGAGAAAGGTCATGTCTTGAGAGAGACAGGACAAAAAGAAAGGCAACACTTTCAAGGAGATCCCATCACTTGAGTTTTTGATTTCAGCTGTTCAACATGTAAAAAGCCTGTTCACAAATATTAAAAATCTTTTGTGTCCCAAATGGTTTTTAGCTTAGTTTAATAGCTTAAGCACAGTGTTCTGCAATCATCAAAGAATAAGAGCACTACACTTTCTTTGGTATACATTAGGTAAGACAAACCTGTCAGCATGGCCAGTTTCCTGTGTCAGCCCTGCTAATCTAATAGTGCTTCTGAACACTGGAAGCACAATTTGTGTTTTCTTTGCTTTGGCTTAGTGCCAGTCATCTGAGAAATTTAGTGCTTTGCTCTTTTAAGTGTATTAAACTATGCTTGTAGAGTGAGTTATGTTGATAGCTTGTTTTCTTGGAGGAGAAGGCAGCAATAAAAACGATTTGTGACCTTTCTTTTAAAAGATGGACTTCAGACATCCAAGAAATCAGGATTTGTCCAACATGAGGCCCTTTCACTTGCTCACTTGCTATTATCCTTTTCACTGTTTGGTTTTTTTGTTTTGTCCCTTTTTTTACAGTCATTCTGAAGGTGATGTTTAAAAAAAGTAAAAATCTGAAAAATATGATAAAGATGTCTGAATCACTTCATATTCTTATAAACTGATCCTTGGGACTTGTGTGAAGGAAAGAAAAGCTGTTAATATATGTAGAATTAATTCTGATGAATTATTTAAAATGTAGGAATATAGTGTATAATCTCTTTGAATAATCCTTCCATCTTAAAGCCTTCAGTTCTTTTGGGATTGAACAATGCTGGCTGATAGTTCTGAGAGTTGTAATACATTCTGATATGTCCTGTCTCATTTTACTACAGGTGAATTAAAAGCAAATTTAATTCTAATTAGCCAGATGGATTGCTCAAAGGGCTAGGTCTGTGAGGTAAAATTAAATCTTCTAATTTCTTGTGATCTGAAATTCTGGTTATCTATGATTGATTATTTGAACATCTGAAAAATTAAGAAAGTCTTAAGCAAATGAAATGGACAGCCTGAGAAATGATGGTAGCTTGCATCCAGAGCCTTTATAAGACTGTTGTTCATCATAGTGTGTTATGGCATTTAAGCAAATATGTGGTTTTCTTTTTCTATTCTGAGCAAAGAAGTCAGTAAGTGCCAGAGCTTTCTGAACCTGACATATGGATTCCTTGGAAAAATCTATTATGTATGATAGTCACTTGTTTGACTTTTTTCTTACTTGACTTAACTTGAAAACATGGCAATGCCATCTCATAGGGATACAAAGTCCAGTTTGGTTTGTGAATAAACCAGAAAGCTCAGAACAGAAACCTATTAGGATATATATATATACACCCCTTTTTGGCTTCAGTTAATCTGCCATAGTTCATTAAGGAAATTTCAGCAGGGTCGCAGAAATAAATATGATCCAATGATGCTATGATCATAAAATGTAGTATTTGGGGCACTTTAGGTGAATAAAAACTAACTCCACTGTGCAGAGAACAAGACATTTTTTTTCCTGCAGTGTGCTGCATGGAGCTTTGGTCTTCTGTCTTCTGGAGGGATTAACTAAAACTGGAATAGGCACTGAAGAAAGAGCAAAATTAAATACAGAGCTGTCAAAAAGAAAAAAGACCTTGGCTTGTTTAGCCTTCTAAAATGGAGGCTGAGCTGGTTGATTTTCATGCATGATTAGCAGGGTAAATAACACAGAAGAGAAGATCCATTTAAACTATAGAATAATACTGGCACAAGAACAAATACATGCATATGACTTAAGAATACCTCAAAGTCAGAATATAGGAGAAATATATAAGATGTTCTTGGATAGCTTTCTGCTAGGTTAGTAAGACCAAGCTACTGTTTGACTACTGATATGGTTAATTTATGAAGGAGCTTGTGAATTATGGAGCTATTAAGTTTTCTGCATAGAGTGAACAAGATAAAGAGAGAGAATTACACCTTTAGGTCATCTTATTTTTTTTTAATGCACTCAACCGGATATATGAGTCTTGAGATATTTTCTGTAAGAGTTTGCTGATCTATCAAAATTACCACAGGTTTACTCGAGGACTGACTTTATACTATGATTTGATGTACACTTTAAAGCCACCCTTCTGTTACTTTTCCATGCCTCTTTTTATGATCTCCAAGTGCCTTTCAGAAACATGTTGATTAATATAACTGTAATGTATCATACAAATCATTCACTTTCTCTTTCTTTCTCATGGTCTTCAGGAGAAAATGTTGTGCCGCACACATGCATAGACAGAGGCACACAAAAAATATATGGGAAGGCATGGTGAAAAACTGGACTTTATCATAGCATGTGTGGGTGAGGTGTTGGGATTAAGCAGATTTGCATCCTGTATTCTTTTGCATATATCTGTGTTCTGGTCAAGTTATAGGAGAAACGAATGTGGAGCATCCTGACTGAGATCCTCAAGCCAGTGCCTGAGGAAAAGTTTTAAATACTCCAGAAATCATGTTTTCAAAGGTAGATGTGTCAGAGGAAGCAAGCAGGCATACTGTGACTTTCAGAAGCATTTTTGTACGCCTTTTATTTTGATCAGCTGGAATTGAGTGCTGAAAACTGAGCCAGTAATCTGCCTCATTTGTTGTGTACCTAACTTGGCAAATTTCTTACTAAGATCCTTAAAGACAAAAAATGAAGTCAGTCTGCCATGATATTTTATAAAGAATCAGCATCATGAAAGGTTTAATGCTTATAAACTTCTGAATGGTTGGGTTTTTTTAAATTATGTTAACATATATACTATATGTCTACATATAGTTTAGGTTGATATTGTTTGTTAATGTAAGTGTAGTCTAAAAGAAGGTATTTACAGTAACCCATACTGTGGAGAAAATGCAATGTGTGTGTTGAACACATCTGTAAGCCCTTGAGAGTGGGTAGTTTCATGTTTCTGATGTAAAGCTGGAATAATAAATTCATGTATTGCTAAATCCAAAAGATTGTCAAGATGGAGAACAGTTATCCAGACAGCTTTAGTGGTAGGACATGTGGCTTCCAAAAGGCAGTACAGAAAAACATGGTACATTAAGAGATAGGTGTTTGATAAAATTCCAGTCCACTTCAAGCATTTTTTTAATGGACAGTGACAACAGTTATAAACAAATATCAGAAGAGGAAACTAATTGTAAGCATACCATTTCAGGCTATTGCAACTAAATCTGTGAATCCTGGTTTCTGTACATTTAGGGCAAGTATTCCACAGTCATGTGTAGTTTAGGGTAGCAGCCTTAGACTTAATTTTCTCAAAGGCAGATTTAAACAAAGAGATGTAGTCCTAGGATTAATCCAAGTATTAGTCAACTGCAATAAAATCACCATTATGACAAAGATTTAATAATGTGCAAGGCTTCATGGAGCTTGCTGCTCTGTAATGTTCAAAGTAGCTACTACAGCTGACAGTGACTTCAGCCTGAGCTCAAAGACATCTGCATGTCTGACTGCAGTGGCATCTGCATCTTCTGGGAGTATGAAAGGTTAGGCTTAGAGAGAGAGTAAGTGCTTGTACTTAGATCAGTAGTTTGGATAGCATGAGGGAGATACAATACTCAGTTAACTGAGGGGTAGTATAGAAAAAAATGATACTCTTTCTAAAATATGAATCATTCTGTCTAAATCTGACCAATGACAACATAAGCTGCAGTGACAGTGTTTCATTAACTGTCCATTAATTGGTTTTATATTTAATGTATGGTCTTTATAACTACAGTTGTTTCGATTGGGCTTGTCAAAATTCACACTACAATTGATACTAATTGTCACCCTTTTTAGCTTGTTCTGTTAAGCTGCCAAAAATCAAATGGATTTGGTTGAATTATCTTCCACTTCTAAAACTGTGATCTCTAATTCAAGATGTTTTGATAGGTTAACCTGCTTCTACTGCTCTTCCCCTAAACAAAGAGTACTTTAATTTCTAATGCTGTCAAAGTAGAAATGCCCCTCCACCGAAATCTGGAGAAAACAATTCAAAATAGTCAAAAAAGCAAAAGTGTCAGGAGATGAAAATCTGCTAGATGTGAGGTTCCCTCTCACACCATAGTTTTGGGTCCTGTTTTTAAAAAGTAGAAAAAAGCAAAACCAGGCAGGTTATCACATTTCCTTTAAAGTGAAATTCTGTGAATCTACTGGATAAAATGCTGTTTGGGCAAGGCTTAGTAATTGTGTACCAAGTCAACTCAACAACAAAAAAGTGATAATTGACAGTTTGGTTGTTCTACTGATGGTGTTTAAACAGCATTACAAGCCTGACTCAAAACGTGAAATAAATGAAAGTATTATTTTTTTCTAATAAAAAAAACCAAACCAAACCAGAAAACAACCACCCCACATGTATCTTCCATTCAGCTCAGTATAACATCTTTGAAGAAAGACCAATTACGTAGCTTTCCCAAAGTGGTACAAAAGCATTGACAAATTAGTTCCCAGACTGTCTGTTCCTCCTTATCTTTCCAAAGATGTTTAGTAGATAATATCTTGGGACTGTCAGTTAATATATTTGCTTCATTAGGTTAGAACAACACATGGAAGATAAATTCAGCTCTTATTAAATTAATCGAAAATTCTCATTAACAAAATCAGTGTATGGCACTTCAGAGTAAATTGTCAATGGAGCAGTAGTTGTAGATTCAAATTTGTGCCTGTGAATTACACACAGATTTGAATCTATTTTTTAATTTAAAGAATCCCTGTGAAATCCAAGGGGACAGATATATCTATTATGGCTTTCAAACTCTAGAAGGTCACTGCTACTGGGTCCACTATACTAATCAGGTAATGTTCTGGTTAACTGAAGAAACACTACAGCCTCATATGTTCTGATCTTGAAAAGCAACATGATATAGCTAAAATACTGAATCATCTGTGTATGTAATAAATTTTTAAGTGTTGTTATCTTACTCTTTTTATGTCTGTTGTACACCGGTTAATCACTCCAAGAAAATGTCCCACCATGGCAATAAATACCTCTTCAAACATTTCATCTTTCTTCCACCACAGTCAGCAGCTATTTTGAGGCTTGAAATAAGCTTTTGTTTTATGTCTGCTAATGTCAATAACAAAATTACTGCTGACCTCATAGAAAGTAAAATAAGGTCCTTAATACTTCCCAAAAGCTGGATTCTTGTTGCAGAAGTCCCAGATGTTATTTTATTTCTGTTTTATTGTGTTACATAATTGACAACAGGTAAATGTTAAGACAGATGTCACTGCATGGTGCAGTTACACATGTGATTCCAAGTTCTTTTCCATTATGTGCTGGGAAGTACAGGCTGCAGCATTTGTCTTCTGTTTCATTACACTTGGCAGAAATAATGGTAGTTGAAGAGAAAGTTACATGACCAGTGCTAGAACCTGCTTTTGGCATTGGCCTTTCATCAGAGCCTGATTTAGAAGGAGAATTTCTCTTGAAGAATGGTCTACTTCTATTGAGATGAAAGACAAAGTCATGCTGTGTCCCTTTGGTTTCAGTCAGATGCACTTAGAATATTTTTAAGGAGTAGCAGCTGTTTGCAGCAGAGTTAATCTGGCAAATTAGTGCCTGGGTTAGACTAGTCTAGGTATGAAAATCCTTTATAAAAAGCTGCATAAAAGCTATTTTGTTCAAGTGGGCATTGCATTCTCTCCTGTGAACCAGAGAGGTGTCTAAGGGAATATGTCACATGGTTCTCAGAGCTGCATTTGACTGCACGCCTTTGATTTAATTACTTCCTAAAAGTGAAAGAGATACTCTATCCTTTTTATACTCCAGCAGATGTGAGTTTAACCCACCAGTGCAGGCAAGCCATTTCCTTCAGTGTGCAATGCTCTAGATTTCTGTCTGCAGCCTATCTTCCCACCAGTAAAGAGAGAATCTGTATTGACTGCTGTTTTGGGTAACACTGCCTATTATCTTCTGCCTCCTACAAATACTATGAGTTGTTCTCTGAAAAGTTGTAATCATATAAGTTACAGTTTGATGGCAGAATCATAAACCTTGTGTGTGGAAGCCAAAAAGCCTATTAGACACCAGCAATGACATTGTCATTTCTGGGATCACAGCATGCTAAGATGATAAAGGGCAAAAGCAGGAAAATAAAGCACTGAAATAACCAGAAAGTGTACCTTTGGTTACTCAGGCGTGGTCAAGAAGATCCACAAATGGGTTGCATACCTATATCTTTAGTGTGAAGAAACCTGTATCAAGCATGTGGTTGCGACCACGGATATGGAGCACAACCCTGGTGTGCTGTACAAATTTACATTTGAGACATGCAGCTTCACATGTTCTTTTTTGAGACTTTATTAGACTCTTTGGTTTGAAATTTCTTTATTTTGTCTCGAACATTTCTCTGAGAGACTGAATAGAAAAGTTCTATATTAATAGTCAGCACAGAGAACATAAAGCCTGTACAGTGTGATGTTCTGATTTGTGGCCTGTTGCTGGTGTTGCAGTTAGTACACTTTATGTCAGAACAGGGCTTGAGGGATTGCTTGGCACCTCCCCCCTGAACCACAATTGTCCTAGGGCTGCAAGGATTGCTAGCAGCAAGGGGAGCCATCCTAACAGGCTGGGTGTTGACCAGGAGGAGCATCTGAAGTGCTGTGTCCCATTGCTTCCTGGCTGTTGCATGCCAACAGCTGCCTGCAGACCTTACTTGTGCTCCTCTCACCCCCTCCAGCTCAGGGAATCTGTTAGTATCTTTCTTCCCTGTGTTAAGTATGGTTGCGTTGTAGCCTCTGGTGTTTTTTACTTGCAAAGTGCTTTGACTCCTCAAACCGCTTTTGTTTTTATGCATAGAGAAGTAATACTTGCATTCTGCAAGTAAGTTATTTTACTGAGAAAAGAGGAGAGGAAGCAAGAGAGAAATGTCTTCTCTCTGACTTACTCAAAAGTAAACTGAGTTTTACCCCTGTAGTCATGAATTCCATCACTTTCTCTAGCTCTGCTCCTCCTTCTGCTCAGCTTTTTGGTCAGTAAAAATGTACTATGTGATTTATAATAAAGACAAAACTATACCTTAAAAATGCAGTATTAGTTACTTTGATGTATGGCCTGAAGAAGTCAAGGTCCTCTATAATTTGTGGTTGTGTTGCCAACAGAAAATAGAAAGTTGCTGGGAGATCCTAGAGTAAAGACTGTGGTAAAAGGTCATCTGTCTATGCCATCTTGTGTTCTTCATCTTGTGGTATGCAATTACCAGGTATGAGCAGAAGGGTCTCTTGAGCTGCAAGGAGAAAATAAAAAACCTGATTTGCCTGAAAATTTGGTTGCATGTTCAAAGTTCCTGTTCCATCCAATAATCTCTTGCATCATTACCCAGAAATGAGCTAAAATTAGGGCCAGGATAAACAGGATGTTAAAATAGAATGCTGCAGCGTACCAGCATTACAGATGTCTGCACAACCCACACCCCTCGTCTGTCTCAGCAGCTGGAAACAGGATCATTAGGTCCAAGAGTATTCTGAATGTAAGACTGACTCAGTGGTCTTAGTACCTGATGGCTGTATGGATTCTGGTAATCATCTATGGCTGATACCAGAGGGAAAGGAAAATATGTTGTCTCTTGTATGTGCCTGAATACTCATGGATAGTGCTAATCCCTTCTCTGCCTGCATGCAGGGGTGAACATCGAAATAAAGTCCTGATTGGAGTTGTACCTCTGCCCCTGTTTGTATCACAGCTGGGTGCAGGGAGATGAACAGGAGACAGGCAGGGCCAAGGGCAGCAAAAGATCTTCTAATCTCAAGTGAATTGCACATTAAAAATGTTATCTCTCAGCTTGCAGAATTTCTGGATTATACTGTTGTAAACATACTTAGAGATGGTTTTAGTGAATGTGTAAAATTTCTGTCTACAATAGATTATTATTTCTGTCTAATCCAGAAATTGCTCAAAGCCAGGTTTCTATTTAATGAGGCAATACTGGAGGCTCTTGCACTTGGTAATAGACTATATTTGTTTTCAAGGGGCGCTGGTACTTTTGAATTGGAATAATTATTTTCTTTTAATTTTTTGAATGACTAGTATGATTACATTCCATGCACTTCTTTTTAAAGTAAAAGGCTAAAATAGATTGCTTCAAAGTTTATTTGTTAAAAGATGCCTTCAGGTTGAGCAATAATACAGTCTGTTCCAAGAGCAGAAGATGGTTATGGTCAAGTTAGACTCTTCTGCGGGTAGAAGAGGATAGGAAAAAATTGCTTTCTAAGGTACAGAAATACAAGCAAGAGAACTGTGGCAGAAATAAAATATTAACAATAGGGTTGTAAGATTTTATTACTCTGATAATATTTTCTAAGTGAACCTAGAAAAATATTGCTTCTCTTTAGAAACGCATTAAAATTAATCATAAATCAAACAGGGTGACAGGACACTTTTCTGATCTTACAAATACTGAGAGACATTTATAACATTTCCATTTTATGTTTGAGAATGATTCCCATCCTGAGGAAACTTTTTACAGGGCATTATTAATGTGAAGATCTCCAGACATTGGAAACCAGAAGTGTTTTATATCACTGGTCAGTGTGCCCATGGTGAATGCAATACACTAATGGAGGTGATGTGGAAGGCAGTGTGAAAGGTTTCCCTTTCTATCCCAACTGGTATAACGCCACTGACTTTCTTTGAAGTACTTTTCCTGGCAAGAAATTTTCTGTGAATCACTCGCTCCATTGGTCCCTACTTTCTTCTTTGATATTTCTTTATGAAAAAGCAATTAATGCTGGCAGTGCAGCTCAGCAGAGGCCTTCCCATGTTCTTAATATATCCTTTGGGCATGAATGAAAGAGACAGCAATCTCCTTGCAAGGCTGCATTCTTGTTTGGAGAACATAGCACAGTTTCTTGTAGAGTGAGACATTTATTTAATTTTTCCTTCTAGAGATATTTTGAGGAGATAGGGAAATGTCTCTAATTTGTTGCCTCGCATCCAAATCACACCAGGGATTTACTTGACTCAGAATCTAGTGAAATAATGACACCATTATTTCAGCAATCAGGGGAACTAGAGGCATTAGAAAATAGTGGTGCTATTAAACCATCACTTATAAGTACTTTGTTAACAATCACTCACTGTATTGGACCTCACAGTGTATATTCAGCCTTCAGTGAGTTGAATTTAGAAATAAGCTTTGCAGAGCACTGTGTGTAACTCTTGACAGCACTGCCAGCTTACCTGTAGGTCTGAACTTCGCAGTGTGACTTGGTTTGATATCATCTCACAGAATACTATGTCCAGGTAAAATTGCAAGAAAAATTGATCACTTATATTCTGAAAAATAATAAAACCCAGGTGATGAACCCAGGAAAATAATTTATGGAGCCACTGGATTTTTGATTTTTTTATTATTATTATTATTTTTATTTTTATTTTTGGTAGGAGGAGTGTTTATTTTCATACATATAGTCTATATAAAGTTTCTTGGGAAGGAACTGTTAATCCATGTATTCCCTGGAATGTTAAGGAAGTTGCCACATGCTTGTGAGAACTTTGTCTTCAGGTTGTGTTTCCTGTTGCAGAAGTGTTGATTATTTTGGGGAGGGGCGGGGGGGGCGGTGATTTCTCCGATGAGTTGCCCTTGGGCAAATTTGGCCCTGTTTTCTGGCATCTTTTGTATTCTTGCTCTAAATGTGTGGAATACAGCACATATGGACATATGCAGAGCTGATGAATTTCCAGAGATTTGCTATATGTTTTCATTATTCAGAGCTGTAAGTGTGTCATGGGAGGGTGAAGGTTATGCACTTGATGCTTTGCCTATCTGCATTTTCATATGCTAAAGCACAAGCTTATTTTGAAAGCTAGAAAATGACAGATAGATAGATAAAATACATTTCTTATATTACCTAAAATAGTTTTGCTCTTTTTTTTCCTAACTAATGGGAAAATTCATTAATTTTCATTGTAGATGCCATTAGTCTCAGTGCATGTCCAGGTATCCTCACCTTCATTACAATACAGTCGTACATATGCTACTGGCTCAAATACATGCTGTGTGAAAGAAAATGGGAATATCTTGAGTTTGGACACTTTTAGTATCCCTCATTCTTCATTTCACACCCTTATTCTTCAGGGCATTAAATGCCTTCTAATATTTTAGTGCAGGCCAAGAAGCACTAATCCATAGAAAGAGACAGTTTGCCACCCAAAAATTAGACAAGGGAAATAAATAGTAACTTGTCTGTCTCTGCAGAGTAAATAACTGAGAACAGAGAGAAAATGGGTTTAGAGTAATTTTAGGATTATATGCAGTTGTCTATTAGAACAACAATTTCCTTGAAAATTGGTAATGGTAACAAAGAGCTTGATGGATTTCATGCACTTTCACTGACTTTGCTTTTAAAATATAAAACTCTCATATTAGTTTGTCACTCTTTTTGGTATATTACTCCTAATGGACTGACTGCATGTTGAATACATTTGAGTTATAAGACCGTGAAGGTAGTTGTCATGTTAAACCATCTCTTCTACCTCTGGATATCGAGAGAGTAAATATTATGTTGATACCCTGCATGTACTGAGTTTTCCTTCTGCTGAGCAAGATCTTTGTTTCTACTTCGATATTTTACAACATTAAAGAGGCTAATGTATAATGTATAATTATACTCTTCGACACTTGTAGAATTCCCGAAATCACTGAAGCCACACTGAAGATTAATAACATAATTACTGGTAAAACTTGCTTAGCTTGCTGAAGAGGTTTTGCATTCTGGAGAATATTGTTTTCCACATTTTCCAAAACACAGCTGAGCAACTAGATATTAACCTGAAGGATTTTCCCATGCATTCTTGAGCTAATTTAACAGGCAGTCAATTTAAACTAATCTAGATTAATTGCTTTACCAATATAGGGAGAAAATATTTTAAAATAGGCAAAATGTTACTTGATAAAATTTCAGCTAACAGACATGAATGATGATGAGATTCCCTGTTCTCAATATGTTTAAAAAGGCAAGTAAACCCCTGCCTTTCCAAAGGAGAAAACTTTCATTAAAAATTTAAATATAATGAAGAGATTTACAAAAATCTAGGTTTATATTGCCCTGATATATAAATCCAATATGTTTGTAACTTCCTTATATTGAATAAAACTCAAGTTCATTATTTGTTGTTCTTTTCAATCACAAGCTTTCCATTTAGAAAGTACCTATACATCATTATATCCTTATACCCAGGTCTTCTTAAGAAGCTGAAGTTGGATGCTTAGTTTATGTATTTTATTTCAAGTTATTTATGCAGGGAAATCTGTTTAAAGGAATATTACAAGATTATTACATTGTATAATTGTTGCACGGAAGGTTTGTATATGAGAGGAATTAGCCTGCCATCTCTGCTTGTACCTTTCCTTTTTTTTGAAGCAGAGCATGTACAAAGCTGTGTTGTGAAAGCCATCTGTCAGAGTCATTGGTCTCATCCTGCAGGCCTCTGATGTGCAAATACCATAAATCTCACTTTGAATTATGGAAATACAACTGAAATTAGTGATTATATTCATTAATTCAGTCTTTCGTGTTAGACCAGACTATACTGTTTTTCATGTGGTTACCTTTTCACATTCTTATAGTAAGCATTAGAGTTCAGAGATAATTTATGCTTTTAAACTATGTGTCTATAGCTGTCCAGCTGTGTTTTAAATCTTAACTTGTTTTTAAAACCCTTTTATTTTTTCCGTATGATGCTACTTGGCCAGTGAAAATAAGCAAGTCATCCATGTATCTGTTACATCCCTTTTCATTTATTTGTATTTTTCTAACCCAGAGCTGCAAGGTGGAGGAGCATAACTGTGTAAATCCTAACAGCTTGTACTCAAAAACCCCAACATTTTTAACATCTACATTAATAGTAGGGCTTTCTGAACTCAGAGAAAACTTATCCAACGAGTAGACAAAAGGGAGAACTCTAGATAAAACCACATTAAGGAACTAGAAGATATCAGGAGTAAATCTTTGGAGAAGGTCAGTAATGTGAAACTCTGCAAGCAGTTTTCTAACTTACAACCAATTTAAAATCCAGATACAGAACGTGGTGATGAGACATTTACCTGAGCTCTTCCCCTGCTGCATGCCATTTACCACAGGTTGCTGGCTGATGCTATAATAAAAAAATTCTTCTTTTATCCTGCTGTCTGACATTGCCCAATTCATTTTCTAAATTTGATGGCTCAGTCCAGCTCCTGAGTTTTCTAATCTTAACCCTGTTTATCAACATTTGTACTCACATTTCTTACTTCAGGGAAAGAGGAAGATCCTCTAATTTATCAGAAACACGTGAGTACTTTTATAGATTACAGAAGGAAATAATTTTCATCCAAGCAGAGGAGTATGTGCCTGATTTAGAAATAAATAAATAAATAGGCAGGAAGTATGTTCAAAGGACAAAATAAACCACTACAGTTCTAGATGATGCACTATATGCAGGCTCTTCCTGAGTTGTTCCAAAGTTTTGCCTGTTTAATGGAGTCAGCAAACCAGTTTTGTTCACCCTGGATGAACCTGGGCTGGTACATGCAAAATGGAAGGTTAAAAGAGGGATTTAGGGACATTGGAATGGATGGGCAATCACCAACCATATGAAATTCAACAAAGGAAAGTGCTGGATTCTAAACCTGAAGTGAGGCAACCCTGGATGTACCTACAGAAGGGGGAATGAGATGCTGGAAAGCAGTGCTGTGGAAAGGGACCTGGGGGTCCCGGTAACATCAAGTTGAATATGAGTCAGCAGTGCCCTGGCTGCCAGGAGGGCCAACCATGTCCTGGGGGGCAGCAGGCAAAACATTTCCAGCCCATCAAGGGAGGGGGTTTTCCTGCTCTGCTCTGCACTGGTACAGCCTCACCTTGAATATTGTGTACAGTTTTGGGCACCACAATATAAAAAACATATTAAGCCCAAAGAAGGGCAATGAAGGTGGTGAAGGGCCTTGAGTGGAAGCCATATGAGGAGCAGCTGTGGTCACTTGGTGTGTTCAGCCTGGAGGAGACTGAGACTCATCACTCTTACAACTTCCTTGGGAGGGGAACAGGAGGGGCAGGCTGATCTCTTCTCTGTGGTAACCAGTGACAGGACCCAAGGGAATGGCCTGGAGTTGTTTCAGGGGAGGTTAAGGCTCGATATTAGAAAATGGTTCTTCACCCAGAGGGTTTTTGGTTGCTGGAACAGGCTCCCCAAGGAAGTGGTCACAGCACCAAGCCTGACAGAGTTCAAGAAGCACTTGAATGATACTCTCAGGCACATGGTGTGACTCAGGGATGGTCCTGTGATGGGCCAGGACTTGGACTTGGTGATCCTTGTGGGTCCCTTCCAACTCAGTATATTCTGTGATTCTGTGGTTATGAGGAGTTCTTCACTGGGTTGTGAATGGTGTGCTTAGTTGGCTTCCTTCTGTGGAAGCTTCACTGCTTGGTGTGGAAGTCCTAATTTCTGAAAGGGAGTTCTGAGGAATAGTAGGTACAGCTTTTGGTTTACAATTTTGAACAATAAAGGACATGCCAAATTTTCTTCTAGACAAGGAAAAGGAATGAGGAGATATGTCTGCAAGCCTTTAGATATGCTAGCAAAAATGTGTGTGTATGTCTGCATTTTCACTGAGATTTTTAGTCTCTTTCTCTACTAAAAAAAAAGTAGAAGGGATTGGATGATGCTTTTGTTTTAACATGTTAAATAAAATGAAAAATAAAACCAAATCCATTGGCATGTAGAACAATACAAAAGATCCATGTGGACACAGTAGTTAGGATGATCTGGTGAGAACATTGCTCCCACATTTGAGCACATTTATCTATTTTTACAGTTTTGAAGGTGTCTAAAAAGATAGTGCAGTGAATACAAGAGTCTCTTCTCGACTGTGATGCTGGGCTCTGTACTCATTTCTAACCTTCCAGCATACCCAGTACACCAGACAGACAAGCCTGAATTAGGCAGATGGGGGGGGCAGCTGGAACAAGGCACCCCTGGGACAGGCACAGGCAGCCTCCCTGTGACAAACAGCCTCTCCTCACCCTGGAGTGGCTGTCTGGACTCACAGCTCAGACTTCTGCTGATGGTGCAAGCAAGTATCTGTGGCCTCCCTCTGAAAGTGTCAGAGCCTACGGAGAACTTGCACAGGGATGCAGATAAGCAGGAACACTGGTGAAAGGGAGGCTTTATTTGCCTTATTGAGGGCTGGCCCAGATCCCACCAAAGTCAGCAGAAGTGCAAATATTGGATCTGTTCTTCAATCTGTGTGGGTGTCTTCTCCTTGGATGAAAGCTTGGCTATCATACCAGTGAATTTTATTTAGCCAAATCACAGAAAAAAAAAAAAAAAAGAAAAAGTAAATGCAAAGTTTTCTTTTGTTCTGGCAGGCCTTTTCTTTCTTTCTTTTTTTTTTTTTTTGAGTTTCTAATTGAAATGTTTAGTCTTCAGAAACTTCCTTATTTGTGTTCTACAATTATACTGCTGAGTAGGAAGCAGGGGGTCTTTGCAAAGAACGAAGCAAATTAGTTTTAGCTAACTGCATCTGAAAAGCAGAGCACGTGGTCTTTTGGCTTTGCTCTGAGAGTAACTCTGCTAGCATTTTGGACAGCAAACTCTCTGAATATTAGACCCAGGAAAAAATGTCACGGATTATTAGAAATGGGATGGATGGGAGCAGGCTTTATTGGAAACATTGGCTAAGCTTATGTCGTAATTGCTGCGCTGAAGCAGTAAACAGCTGGTGATCCTGTGATCTTTCTAGTGAAAAACAAGCATTTGTTGTAGTTATTTTTCGGATGTATGTTGTTGTTTGCCTGGTATTTCAAGTATCCTACTTGGTATTTATATTATTAGCTCAGTGTTCTACATTACAATAAATGTGTTTACTTATTACAGAAGTACTGACCCTTAAAACATCTGCTTCTCGGCTGAAACGTCCACAGCTCAGTGGGTGTGGGCAGCTTCTGTTAGCCATTCTTTCATAATATTTTGCAGTCTTTGGCAAGCAGTTTGAGTCAGATTCTGACCTCAGATGCACTCCTGTACAATGGTAATAACTGTGCTCCAGTCAACAGCATTCTTCTAGTTTTATGTCAGTGTTAACTGAGGTCAGAGGACATCACAGTGAGTGGGCCACAATCCTGGCTAATTTTTGCCTGGCGGAGTTCTTTAAGCAAAAGATGTAAAAACTCTAGTGGCTTCAGACTGATGCCAAAGTCTCCCTCACTCTTCTAGAGACTGAGCAATAGCAAATGGTATGGCAGAAGGTTAATCAAACTGTTATGAGAAATAAGGGGTTCTGTGTCTATCAGCATTAGCACAAGAGCCATAACTGCAGTCTGACAGGCTCGGAAGAGTTGTGACTATCTGGAAAGTGCCTTTCAATCTTGTGCTGTCTCTTGTCTCTACCAATACTGAACCAGAGAGGAATGCTCAAAAGCTTCTTTCGGAAACTATGGAAGGGTTTCAATTGCCTCATGAACGAGGGGATGGGATGGGGACACTCGTCATTTCTTGCAGCGGGGAGGAGACTGTTGAAATCTCTGTGGTTGGTGTTGAAATAGGGAAACAATCAATTTAAGGGGTTTTTTCCTCCTTCCTTTTCTTGTCAGCCTTTTCTTAGGTGAGTATTTCTCAGCCCAGTCTCCTTTTCTTCCATCCTAAGCAAGCTGTCCATAATCTGTGACCCATGCCCACTCTCCCTTCATGTCTGAATTCCTGTATTCCACCTCTAATAGCCCATACCAATGCTCTAGAAGGAGTACCCATCTCCAACCTCCCGCTTTTCCAAAGCCCTGCTGCCTCCTCTGATGGTGGGCCACCTGAGGAGAGGGAAGATGCTCACATCACCTTAGAGCACAGATGAATTTAGCACATGCTTAACTCTTTATGCAACAACAGAAAGGATGGGACAGTCTCTTTTGCCTGCATTTGCAGTGCATCTACCGTTCTGGGTCTTGTCAACAGCAAAGGCACTTACCCACTGTGATCACACAAGCCAAAAATGATAGGATCAGCCAACCATAGGCCACGTGGGTTAGTATCAGCTGGGACTTCTATAATGAAAATATTTCAAAAGTAAAAATGTGGTATAAATTTAATATACACAGCATCCCCTAGAGGTTTGTGCTGCAGCTTACAGATAGGATAACTGAATGGTCCTTTTCCACAACAGGTTCATCTTAAAAGTACCATCTAGTAATCCTTATAATGAGAATACATTTTGAAATTAATTTGTAGATGAGTCGTGTCTTAAACAATATGGGTGATACATTTTGGAAAATGAGTGTCATTCTAAAATAGAAAAAATGTTTTGAAAAACTGTTTAACAATGTGTCCTTTGCAGATTGGTGGGGAAAAAATGAGCTATTTTGTAATTCTGATCATTGCTTGTTACCAACAAACTCTGTTTATTTCCCAAGCGTATTTATTGCCCTTTTAAAATTAATTAAGCTGTTGTATTTCCTAGTACATATATTTAATATTGACAGTTTTGTTTCCATGAATCAAATGGGCTCTTCTAAAAATCTTCTAGGCCATACAAAATGTTTATGCTAGATGATGTATATCCAGATAAAAATGCAGTGAAATCTGGCCTGGCCAATACATGGAAACATCTTGATATAGTTAATTTGACATATAAATAAATCATATTCACACCCTGAATGAAACAACTTACTAATGAAAAGTAATCGTATTTCATCTACAGCTTCTTTTTGATGTGGAAGACAGTTGTGATATTCCCAGGCTGTAATATTTAAGATGCTTCCTTGTAGAAAGGAGGAAATCTCCTGTAAAGCTTTTCTGGTTTTGTTGATATCCTGTGGAAACTGGTGATTGAGCATGGAGAACACAACAGATGGTATAGCCCTCCACGAGGTCAGTAAACTCTGGAAATACAAAACTGCCAATCCTGAAATTGAAAGCAGGTGGCAAAAATTTCACTTGGAGACTTGACATCTGTAAGTAATCAGTTACTGTAAGAGCCTTGGTCAGACACAAATTAACTTCATTGCTGATTGTATTTTCAGTAAGTAAAGGAGAAAGTAGCTACATTTGGTTAGAGTCACAATACAGGGTAGAAATACATAGAATGTGCTTAGAAGGACTTAATTTTAATTTTTCCTTTTTTTTTTTCTTTAAGTAAGCTTGAGTGTATACAGTTCATAGCATTTTGGTTGAGGAAAAAACATGTTTCACAACAGTTTTAGCAATGCTTCTGGGATCAAAGCTTTTTCTCAGAGCTTCAAACTGATTCTCACCATACCTACATCACTTCCTGCTTCAAAAAAATGTTAATAAATAAATAAACACAGGACATCTGGATTTGATTGGGGGAAGGGATTAATTTCAAATAAGGACATAAAAAAGCTATTTTGACTAGAACTGAACTATGCTAATAGGGGTGCTGTGTTCTTGAACTTTGTCCTTTCTGGCAAGCCTTCCTTCCCCCCACAAAGGGTGGTTACTGAGCTGAAAATGCAAATGTCTGACACTGACCCAATGTTGACTTTCCTAGTAATGACAGGGAATTCAGGAGCAGGCAATATGTTAGAGGGTGCTAGTTTGAGAAAAATGAGGTTACTTATGTGCCAAATTGAAGTTTAAACACTTTCAAAGACGTCCTGAACATATTCAATACACAATAGGAAAAACCTTTTTTGTTGATCACCTAGAATATTTCAGGCTTAAAGGAATTCAAGTTAGTCAGGACAGAATAGGTTTGGTCTGTGAAGGAAACTTAACTCAGTAACACTAAAGCCAGAGCAACCAGTAGTTGCAGTATTCAAGAGGACTTAAAATTTGGGGAGGTGATCTCCTCAAACTGATGTTATATGAGGAATATATATTTGTGAGAATGTAGCACTGACTGTTTCCAGAAATTTGAGAGTCTGTTGCAGTTGATTTCAATTCAGTTTTCCACAGCTGGATGTTTCAGAGAGGCTACCACCTCCAGTCAGACATGATGTTCTACACTAGAAGCAGTTTGACATCAAAGGTGCTCTGAGCATCCACAGCTCCTCTGAAATCATTAGATCTTCAGGAGGTTACACTTGCTTTTACGTATTCCAGAAGTGATTATAATTCTAAGTCTTGAACTGTGTGGGGATAAATGCTAATATAAGGAAGAAACTGAGCTTACTAATGAGAAGAACCAGAAGATCAAGAGTTGGTGGATGTCTTTGAGATGCTTCAGTCATGCACCTGCAAAATGTGAAATGCCTCAGTCATATTGAGCAATGCTGGCCAGAGGGTTCACAAATTCATGTTTCAACAAAGATGTTGCCTCATGGGCCTACTTCCCAGCCTATTTGCCATTGCATAGATGATTATCCTCTTTCTGGCAACGGAATAGTATTCCTGTGGAATTTGCAGCAATTGCTTACATGGAACAATAAATATCAGACAAATATTTAATATGAGTTTAACTTTTTAAATGTTGTTTGGTAGCTGAATAATGAGGAAACAGCATGCTGTGACTAATCAGCTCTCTGCAGAGCACCAACAAGTATTCCTATTCATTGCAATGCAAAATATGTGACTTCTAGATCACTTTTAAAGATGAGATTTAAAGATGCCAATTTATTGGATATATGATGCATCTTGCAGTAGAAAAATATTAGAATTCTATCTGTTTCTGGGTTTTCTAACATCTGAGTTTTCTAAGAGAAACAAGAGGAGTCCACTCCATGACTAGCAGTTTTATGGTGGTGTTGTATGTTAGATACCATCAGTAAATTACCTTCTGCTTTTTCCTGGAATCTCACTGGGCTCAACATGCGCAGTTATTTCATTCCTACCCTATGTGCATGCAAACCACTTTGCTTTTTTGCCACTGCCTTGACTAAGTGATTTTCTTCGTGATTTATGTTGCATTTATTCATGGAACAGTAAGTAACAGATCTTAATATGGATATAGACTGTTCTGTAAATTAAAACATTTAAGTTCTTTGTCCACAGGTTTGAAGGGTGTGGAATAAGCCCAGTGCTATTGCTATGCACTTATAATGTGATAAATTTTTGATATTAAGTTCAGATAAGAAAGGTCCTAGTTTTAAAATTTTTAAATGAGAAATGAGATTCCCTCTGTGATACTGAGAAAATATGTTATAGCAAAATAGAGTTCAGGCTTGTCGCATTGCATTTCAGAGCAGTGATTTTCTGACTGCAGAACTCCATGCAGTCTTACTCTCCCCTCAGCTGTTTTATCTTCCTCTGACAGGTCACTGGAGAGGATAACATCTGATTTCAGAGAATAAGATTGGGAAGAGGTAGCAGGCAAGTGGGGCCAAAGCCTATGGCTGAGGCTATGAGACAGCCTCTGCATGCAACATCACCTTTTCCTCCCTGCACTGCTCCTCCTCCTGCCTTCCTGCCTGCAGCTGGGCTAAAGTGATGCAACACGTGGTCTGACAATGTGCCTCTGCCTCGGAGAGCACAGACTGATCTGGAGAGACCAGGCAGCTGTTAAAAACGGAGATGATCGGAGTTAAGTCTGAAAAGTGCTGATTAACTGAAATGAGCACAGAAGGAAACCTGAGTAAAGCTATAAAAGGAGGAATTCCCTGTATAGGTCTGTACTTGGTGGGATGGAGCTGTCACGGCTCTGGGTGGTGGAGCCTCAAATTAAACCTGTCATTCAAGGTATGGGGAAGATAACTTGGGTTGGATGGGGCGATACTTGACTTGGAGTCTGAGAATGTCAGAGGGAATAGTCAGTTTGGTTTTTTGTACCCCGTGGGAGGGAGGGAGAAAGTGTCTGGGGCAGGGCACATAGTGAGGAGTGGGAGCACATGCACATGTGGGGGGAGAGAAGAAGAAAAACCACAAGAAAAAGAGAAGCAAGATTCAGTTTACCCATAGTTGAGTGCATTACAAACCTAAAAGAAATTGTATGAGCTGGTATTTGTGAAATGACTCATAATTAAAGCTTAAGGTGAAAAACAATATATTGAAGACCCCATGTTTCCTGTGGAGAGGCTGTATTAATGACACTCAAAGTTTTCTCCCACAGCTTTCCGTCTCCTTACTTCAGCAAAACTGATGGGAGTAATAAAGTATGTTGTGCTTTTTTCCCTTCTTACTGCATTTACATGAGAGGAGGAGGCTGAATGTGCTGTCTTTTATTACTTTTCTCCTCCAGGAGTAGGTAAAAAGTGGTATATGCTTCTTACTTTTTTGCAAACAGATGATACTGGACAGATGCTTAGAAACGGCTTAGCTAAATCATGTGAGAGGATGAATACACTATGTGGAAAATCTGCAATTTTTGGTTTAACCAGGAAGAAGTGAGACTAATTTAGGGCACAAGAAGTTGTGAGGTTTTGGTTTACCGTTAATGTAAAAGAGGAGAAGTGTCCACTCTGAGTTATGTGATAAAGTTCCATTAAATAACAGGCCTTTGAAAGGACCTGGTTCATGGAAGTGTCAGTGGTTTTGAGGGCTTATTTAGAGCCAGCAATGTGCCCAAGTGCACCAAACTATGAGAAACTTGCACATGACTGACATATGGGCTGCAAAACCAGGTTTAGACTTTGAAACAAGTGTGAATTTGTTATAAACACTGGTTAGTGTATAATGAACTCTTCCTCCCAAATTTGTTTCATGTTGCAAATGTGATGAAGGACTGGAGCACCTACAGTCCTAGCAAAATGTCCTGCTTCTGAAATTGTTCCAGAGAATAGTGAAGACTACTTTGAGCAAAGAGAGGGGGCAGGATAGACAGTTTAAAAAATCTACAAGGACTGTAACTTTCCCTGATGTAAGAAGAAAAGTTTACTGTGAGTTTCAAGAGACAGTTCTGTCACAGTGGGCACTTGCTTTCCGAAAATGAAAAGCAGGATCAAGTGACCTGCTCAGGCAGATAAGAAAGGTGGCCAAACGAGTTATTTGGTAAGATGTGTGGTCTACCAGTCTTTTACTGACTGCATCCTTTTACCAATTGATAGCCTAGCCCTTAAATTTGTCTGAAGAGAAAAGAGACCTGTAGACTAGGCCTGTTAATGGTAGTGGGTTTGGAAGTGATGGGTCTGTGGAACACACTGCGCAAACACAGCCAGCCTGTGCAAACTTAGCAGTTGCTTGGCCTAGATACCTAGATATTCAGGAACTGGTAATTTATCCCTCTGTAGTTCAGACATGGATATATCTGTGGAGACTGAGCTGTTTCTCTGCCTGAGTAAATGAGATGTACGTGTTGAGAATGGCAGTCAACATTCAGCAAGAAAATAGATTAATTTAAAACTAACTCTTCAGAGGAGTGGAAGTGACAGCCCTGTAGAAGATGAGCAGTTCAAGGAGCTGTTAAAGTCCCATTAAAGTGCACCAGCTTGGGACTTGCATTAGATGTGAGTGCTTTGACAGTGTGAATATATGTGTTAGGGAGGGAGAGTTTGTGGCCTAAATTAACATTGAGCTAGTTAGCAATTGAACCAAAATTACTATGAATATGTTCTTGAGAAATTAAAATATGATTTCTAGATGAAGAAATCATTTAGATTTCTTGTATTCATTTCAGGAATCAGGTAATTCTTTGCACTGTACTCTTACAACACTGAATGAAGTCTAGCTGTTGTTGAATCTGTTCCATGTTGCAAGATGTGAAGATCTGGTTTCCAAACCTTACTGTGGCAGCTCTGGGTAGACTGTCAGCCAGTCTGTGGGTTAAAACCTTGGCAGCAAGATGCTGTGACACAGAAATATAAGATTGCTGTAAAAGATGTCTTTTTGTGCAGCTAGGTATTGCTTTAATGTCTTTGAATTTCAAGGGTAGGGTATGGAGAATCATAGCTGACTGCTGGCACTATTCTTTGTTTGGAAAGGGAAAAGACAAAGCATGTTGAGACAGCATTATTATGTGCTTTTTAGGGATAAAATCTGTAGTGGGTAGAATGAGGAGAAACGCAGGTGATTTTTCAAGTATATTTTACAGACATATCAGTCTTTCTAACAACACAGGCTGCATTTTGACTGACTTATTTTCCCGAAACATTCTGTACCCAGGTATTTCTGCCTTTGATTAGTAAAAAACTCAAATGTAATTGTATCCAAAAAGATTTTAAACCACACTATTTTCATTCTTATTTAAAGACATTTTTCTCCTTTCTCCTTTGAATTTGCCAGTGATAATAAAGAACCTCAGCAACAGCCTGAGCAAGTGGCTAAATAGAAGTACAAATGCTCGGCAAAGTAGTGATTACCCAAGGAGGAAACAAACCATCTTCCTCATAGAGCCATTTCTTCAGCTCTCTTAATGCACTGGGTAGTTTGCACACATCTAGTCACTGAGTCTATCAAGTCTGAGTTCCTATAAGCTCAGGTTCATTTATAAAATAAGCTCCTCCAAAGCACTTAAGCACATTTGTGGTTTTATAAGAAACTGAACTCTCTTGTTCTGTGTGTCACCTCTATTCTTTTTTACCCTCTGAAAAGTAAAATAACATACTCTTCATGTGATGATTAATGTGTAATGATCTTCACACATTACATAATGTCCTGTCTTCCACTTAGAGAAGCACTGGCACAGCAGAGAGTTGTAAATCTGTCCCTTCATAAGTGTAGACCGATGTAATTTGAGCTGGCTCATCCCTGCACAGCTTCCAAAACACCATGTGCTTTGCAACACGATAGAATCCATTTCTGCCTCCTTTTTAAAAAATGCACAGCTGAAATGTATGTACACAGCAAAGCCACCCCAGCAGGAGTGCTGCAAAGCTGTTAATGTTTTTTCTTGGAAATGTTGTGGTAGCATTGGAAGGTGTATAATAAAGAAGAAAAACACATTTAGTCAATCTTCTCCCAGCACATGTCTATCCAAATAACTAAATTCCATGTAAGTTTGGTGTATTAAAAGTGAATGCCAGCATTGCAGTATTTTATTTAGGCATGGGGGGAGTGCATGTGAACAGTGTCAAAGGTAACATACATAAAAACTAGGCCTTATCTGTAAGCTCTAAAATGCCTTTTTAGGACTTGAGTCCTTCCAGTTCTGTTTGTCAGTTAAAAACTGTGAAAACATGCCAGATCTGGACAATCCACAGTACTAGCTTGTCTGTCTTTTGGGAGGAGACACAGACAATATTCAATACTCCATTTATCAGGCAGTCCAACTAAACATTTGCTGGATAATTTCATTGCTTTGACAAGTTTCAAGATTGATGCAATATTTTATCTTCTGTTTCTCCAGTATCTCTGCCAGTTTTCAGATGGATTATTTCTTTTCTGCCAAGCAAAGAATGTCTTTCTATCATTCATCTCTCAAATCAGCTTAATTCTTTTTTTTTATGTCTCTGATTCTTGATGGGTTTAATACAGCTGTTCTTTGACTCTAAACTCATTTCTACAACAATTCCTTCTTAATGTATGATTTACATATTTTTTTTGTTCCCACATCAAGTCTAGCAAGGCAGATTTTGTGCCAGATCTTAAAAACAATCTCCACTCTAATTTCCTACCATTAGTGTGCTAGAAACATGATATTTTTCTCTAGCAGATCTCCTGATCTAGGATTTTAGCTGAAGCTAAAATGAGAATTTCTCCTGAAAATAAAAAATAAAAGCTGAAAGCATTTAGATCCATTGTAATTTCAGTGACAAATTTAATCTTCATTGGATAAAATAGAAAGTAGTTTGCCAACAGAGAGTCTAAAAGAAATAAGCAATGGCCTTTCAGTAACAGTATGTAGCTATTATCTAGTCCTTGCCATCAGTAACACAGACAATGTTTATCACAAAAAGTGAGTATCATTATCTGTATCTTCCAGGTTGCAAAAGAGAAATATCCATTGAGCTATTGTGAAAAATATTTTTTAAAAAATAAGTAACCTACACTTTCACAGCCTATATTTGGATTTGTTTATAGAATCCATCTCTACACCATATATATTTAGTATAATTACTTAGGTTTCTCTTGTGCTTCCTGAAAGTTAAAAGTTTCTGATTTCTCTAGTGACTGCTCTTACAGAGGACCGTATCTGTGGTACTGACTTACTTCACCGGGCCAGATTGGAGCCCTTACTGTTTAAAAACACTAATATATTTTCAAAAGTCCTTAGAACACTCACTTAATGCATATGAATGAAAATGGAAGGCAATAGATCTTATTTTTTAAAGTTTTGTACTATTCTTTTAGAACTAAATATACAGAAATGAGAGGACTGGGTAAATATATAAAGAAATTTATTTTGAAAGCAATTGCAGATGGATGGTGAAGAGACCTTGAGACAAGCTTCAATGTTTTGTTTTCTTTTGTTTTTTTAAATACCATTTTTATTTCTTGACCATCCAATCTCTACCAAGAAAGTGCCAAGAATAAAACACAGTAAGCATAATTCAGTGTATCTATAAAGAGTTAGGTTAAAAATATCTTGATAATTTTAAAGTACTAACATTTAATATATTTTTTGGTCATTGCTGACTTAAACATATAACCCTGCCATATAAACCTAGTGAGACAACTTTTATTTTCCTGACAGTTGGAGCAACTCTATGTTTGAACATGCCGATTTACATCTTTTACTTTTTGCAGGACATTTTATGAAAACCCTGTCTTGACACCACAGTTTAGTGATGACTGGCACTAAGCCTTCACTGTTTATTAAATGAATTCATTGCTTCCACAAATCATCCATCTATTTACAGGTACCTGGATTAATCTGTCTAATTCTTGAATCACTCTTGGTGTAGGAAAACTTTGTGTGCAGAAAATGAAAGAAGATATAAAATTTCATTATTTAGTCCACAATGAAAGTGAAGGAGTTTAAATTCTAGGTTCTGTCTAAAATAGATGTGTGTATTTAGCATTGAGCTGAAGAAAAGTTTATGTCTTCACAAAAAGTTTAAATTTTCATTTTCCCATGTTCAAAAAACTCTCGTTTGCCAGTCTACTGGAAGAAACATCACAGCAGCTTTTCCCTTCAGCTTTTATAATATCAGATAGCGTTGCATTCTCTGCCACACATTTCTGGGCAACAGCAATTGCTTGTTCATTTTCCAGTTTTCCAAATCCTGATCTCTGTAAAATATCTGATACTGCAAACCACGTCCTTTCCACTCTTATGGTGGGGGCAGAGGGAATTTAGGACACAGCAGGAGAAATATGCCATATTTAAGTCATACTGGGGTTATGTTGCATGGTCTGCTTTTCTTTGAGGTGTCCGGCTCAGGTTGAGTTCTGAGAAGTGGCACTCTTCATGTCGTCTGTATTTTGTCCCACTGCCACAGATTCATTAATAAATCTGTTTGGAGCAAGTAAGGGGCTTAGGAGTTTGGCCCTCTTTGCAGACAAACTTATTAACAGGGTGATTTCAACCTGTTGGGTATCCCTGAATAGGGAGGAGAGAAAAGCCTTCATCTGTGTGGCCATCAGTGTTTGTTGTACCCGACAGGGTGTTATGCCGCCTTCCTTCTCTTATTTCCACTGTGCCAGGTTGCTCAGACTTTAGTCTGTACCCCTGAGGTGATGTTGTCCATACATGTTTGCACTGTGCTGATGGGTGAGCCCTGTTTTCTCTCTGCTTGAGCAACCAGAGCCTACATGGTTGCCTTTGGTGTAAATGCTGACATTGATCCTTGCGCCTAACTCAAACTCAGTGTGACAGGGCTACCCAGGAAGCCAATTGCCCTCTGATGCTGCTCCAGCACCAGTGAGTGACAAGCCTGTGGAAAGCTAACTGATGGTGTCTGGGCCAGAGCAGTGTCCCTGGAATCACTGCTCCTTGCCTCTGCACGCTACAGAGTGCAGGGGCACTGTGTGCTGTCTGTGCTAATCCATTTTTTAAGCAATGGGCTTGCATCTCTCTTAGCCCTTGGCTGTTCCTCAGGCTAAAACTGAAGATAACCCTTCTACCAAAGTTGCATTTGGCACTGTTTGCTGGGAAGGGCATAAATTAGCCATGCTAACACAGTTTGGTACATCCCAGATATTCGCTGTCTTCTTCCTCAACAAGTCATGAAAAAGAAGTTGCAGACGTATGCAGCAGTTCAAATTATGAATGCCTAATTCATTTTTTGTATGCTTTTCTCTGGCATCCCCAGGTTCTTCTAGTGCCTAAGTGTTAAGATTTGTTTACTAAAATTATTAGAAATGGCTCTGCCCAAATTAAGGTATAAGTGAGACCAAAAGCCAAAGTCAATAAATAGTATGGGTTTTATTCAATGGTAAATGTGAGACAGAGAGACAGAAAAATAGGGGAAAGCAGGGTGGGGTAGAGAAAAGAAAGGGACAGAGAGAGATTAAAATAGAAAAGGTAACACCACTCCGTGTAAACTGGTGCTGTTCTGTCAGTCCAGTTCTTCTGGTCTTCTTGGTGGTGAGGGTTTCCCAAAAAACAGAGTCCAATGGATTATTATATTTTCAGGACTCCAGTTGGGAGGCACTGGGAGAAGGGGGATGCTTTGGTGGCCACAGACAGGCTGTTGCTTCTTTGCGGTTTGACAAAAAGTCTTTCTATGATTTTGACAGTGTTTAAGACATTACTTCCCTATCAGTCCATCACACTGGTTTGCTGGACCCTTGAGGAAAAATAAAGATGCTTTCAAATTGGATCTGTGAGGTGGACACAATGGAGATGGCTCTAATACTGCTATGCAACATTAGTAATCATACTGTAATCCAGTTACTGACCAGAAAAAAACTTTTTTTCAATGAGTTTAAATAAGGTACAGTTGGTATTAGTATGCTCTGGAAAACCTTAGAATCAGGTTTGGAAAAGTAAGAATTTACATATAAATAGAATATTAGAGAGAGATCTCCATTTCTCTTAGCAGGGCATTTTTTTGTTGAATTCTTTACTTTTTGCTGCTTTTTAAACAAATAATTGTGTGGTTTAACAAGGATTTGCGATATGGGGAGGTTTGGACAAGAAATGCATAAATTTCATGTGAATTAACATTTTGATATTATTGCTACAATGGTTAATCAGAAAATGTCAAATTATTTAAAATGTGTTAATTTCCTGGTTTCCTACCCTGTGCTTTGATAATCCACAAGTCAGTACAATTATTAATGTTTTGAGTTGTCTACCAGGGACATAGGAACATTACAGATATACTTCCTTTTGGAAGCTTAGTATCTGCTAAGAATTCATGTAGGTACACTTGGGTGTCTGCATTATTAATAATTATTGCAAGTGCTACTGGGAATGTGAATATGAAACATATTAAAGATTAAGTCATATTTCTGATTATTTGTGCCGAATATGGCCAAAAGAAAGAATCCCAGCATTGACCAGTGTATCAGGAAGCACCCCTTTCTTGCTAGTCAGATGAGATAAGGAGAGTAGGGTTTCCCATCTATAATGCCAAATTTTGTGCTGGAAAGGAGGAAAGGAAAGGGAGAACTGGGAAAAATTCCTTTAAGTAGGCTTAGATCTATAACTCTACATGAAAATTTTTAGGGATTTTCAGCTGAAAAATCTTGAAGTCCAGTGTTAAAAAATGGTTGTATGTATAGCAGTGATCAAAGCTACGTGAAGTTATACTGAAGTTACAGCAGGTGAGACGAGAAAGTTAAGGAGAAAGCAAAGTCTTTCCCATTTTTCATTTGGAAACACTATTCCAGTTGCGCATTTCATGCTGAATTTAGATAGTCACTAATAGCACAGTTTTTAATTCTTCTCTTGTGATCCATGGGGTCCAACTCTCTGATCTGATCCACCTGAAAATTTTGGAAATATCACATCAGTAACAGTACATCTGTGAAATATTAAATTAAATCAGAACGACATCATTCTGGCTTTTCTAGGTTTTCTGTTAGTAGGGATGCTGAGTAGTACTCAGATTGAATTTGCCATGACTGGGCATCTAAGCCTATTAGAGCTTCTCTTTTTTTTTTTTGGTAAGAGAAGGCTAAGCCAGAATCAATTCCAACTTCATTATCTGTGATCTCCTTTCAAAGTGATTTTGTCTTCCTGTCTCAGAAAGAGGAGGGTTGAGATAGAGGATTACATTCTGCATTTTTACCTTAATCATAACAGTGTTTTATCATTCCAAAAGTAATACAAGAAAGGTCTGCAAGTATGGGACGCAGATGTGCATAAGACACGTAAGAGCTTAGTAGATGTGAAAGGTTATATGCCTTCCACTTCTGTTATGGTCAGCCTTCCCTAGGCTCTTATCGTTGTTTTAACCTCAGTTGTGAAACCAACTGAAATCCATCTAGATTGTGTGTATAAAAAATTAAGCACATCAAAATAGAACTTTTTTCTTTTCCATTTTAAACCTCCTTACTATAATGGCTTCAAAATCTTGATATTGGCTAGGTTTTTGGTGATGACTGATATCACTGTCTACTGACCAAAATTCTCTCTCCCTCCTCTAATTACCTAGCACTTTCAAGCCTCCAAGCCTTCTTTGAGACAGAAGTTGTACTTTTTTTGTTCTGTGTGAAGCCAGTTAGCAATAAATTTAGGTCTCGGTCCCCAAGTGGAACTGACGGGAAGAATAGCAAAACACATCTGTAATAAGCTATAAAACTGTAATCAGACTGCCTGTAAATTCAATGTGCATGTTAAATTATTGTGTTTATGTAGCTGGAGAATATGAGTGTAGCTGGAATTATGCAGTATTTTCTCAATGTTGATGTACACTAATCCAAGTAACAGTATTCTTACCAGTGGAGTCAGATCTTGACTTTGCTTATACCATTCTAATTTACCAGTATGGTTACATAAATAACTACAAAGTGAAAGTAAATCGGGTAATTAAAAAAAGAAAAAAAAAACCAGCCTGCAGCAGTTATAGTTGTGACAAAGGAAAAGTCTGGGTTCATATTGTTAATAAAATGGATGTGTAAGGAAATTGCCAGTTATGTTATTTCCCTACCATAATACCTACTATTATTGATACTGACTCTGATATTGGACGTGAGTCTTAATTGCTACTTATTGTATAATTACAAAGAAAACATGCATCAAGATAGTGGTGTTATTATTTGTTGTTCTGAGCATATAAAACAATAGCAAAAAGATCGTCGTCTTCCATCATTTAGTATTTTAGCATTATTAACCTCTGACTCTCTTTGCAGGCCCTGTTCCGTGAAAATAGCATCATGCTAGGCATTATTTTCCCACATATTGCTACAATTCTTTTAGCAGTCTCAGCCAATCTATAAAACAAAAGTGTGAGGATCTGGTCTTTCCTGGTTTTTTTAAATCATGAGCCAAACTGACACTGCTATTTGTGTGCTAATTGTCACCACAGGATAATTTTTACAAACAATGTTATTTTTTAATCTGTTAAGAAATTTATCATATCATTATCATAAACATATTGCAAGTCAAGCTTATCTGTTATATATTTCCTAAAGAAGATCAGAAAGACGGTGTTGGTTCTAGCAGAAAAAGAAGCTTCTATCATGCTGAGCTGTTCATAGGCAGAGTTAATTTAAATTTGAAATTTTTCTTCTTATGAGAAGTATGATTGATTTTTGCTGTGATCTTAGTCATTCAGTATATGAGCCCTCTCCTTGGAGAATCCTTTAAAGGAATGTTTATGTTTTGAAGAGTCTGTAACTTCATGGGAGCAGTATTCATATCTTTCACTAACATTTGTTGGGTTATCCTCTTTACTAAAATGATCAGAATAGAAATAAAGACTCATGAAACACGCTATAGAAGGTTACTTAAGCTGAAGTAGTATGATGGCATTTTCTGTCCCTTGATGAATAAACTTGTATATTTGATACTTGATTTTGCTGGTATTCGGACTATGGAATATTTAGAAAGTTGATAGTATATCTTAAAAGCAATCTGTTGAAGTTTCAATGTAAGAATGTTTCTAGGCTTTAAAAAAAAATCTTACTTATTATGGCGCATTTATGAAATTAGTCAAATTGAAGAGTTGGCTTAAATGTGTGCAATCACGAAATGTAAATAACATGTTTTCCAAAAATGCAATTCTGAAATTCTGATATGCTGAAATGTTCCAGAAACCTTTGTATGACCTCATGGAAAAAGGGGAAAAAATACCCAAATTAGCTGAATTACTTGTAGATGATTATGATATTTGCCTTTTTTTTTTTTTTTTTCCAAATTGGGGTGATTTGATTACGTTGCTGCCCATAAAATTATAATGTTTCTTTTTCTCTGTAAAGTGAGATAGATCTTCCTTATAAATAAAGCTTTATGCAGATCAGACTTCCATACTAAATCAGAGCTGTCTTTACTTGCCAAGTTCTGCTGCTGCATTTTGGTTTAATTTGCATAGAATTTTTCCTCTTTTCTTTTAGGGAGGCTTGGCAAAGCAGAGAACCCATGCCCCCCCCCCATAGTTAGGTGTTTTCTTCCCTTTCAGTAAATCTGTCTTGTGTAGCCTAGCATTTCCAACCTGTAAGAGCACCTTGCATTATTCACAATACCCTACTTATTCAGTTGTTGTCCACTTTCAGCACTGATTTATGTTAATGATGTGAGTGTTAAGCAGCTCTATGTATTTTGCAGTACAGGACACACATCCTCCCGTTCAAAATCTCAGACTAGCAGAGCCACCTCAAAAGTCAGGTCCTGAAATACAAGACACAGGTTTTTGGATGTCTGTTTTCCATCAGTTTAGTTTAACACAGTTTAAAGGCTTGTAGTACTTGTTAAAAGGCAAGCTCAAGTAGTAAAAAAGTAGTAAAAGAGAATCTGGATACTCGGTGGTTTAAGCAATAGATGCCAAAAGCTTTCAAAAGCCTTTTTGATGTGAGCATGTAAACCTGTACAGAAGGAAATTTGAAGCACCTGTCTTAGATGTGAGCGAAGGTGAGTCTGCCTTATAATTTTCACCCATTCCTCTTCCAGTGTCTTCTCTAAATATTCTGCTCAGGTCTTTGCAGTTTGTGTGAATGATGCCCCTATTCCCTCAAAGCCTTTGGTGGTCATTCTGATCAACCACATCAACGACAAACGGCTGAACTGGCCAACTGTGACAAGAGCTTCTGAGCTTGCCAAGTCGCCAAATAATCTCAGAGCAGTGAAAGCTTTTTATGTATTTCTTTCCCTTACCCACACTCTATTGCCTGTCTGGCTTTATTGACCACAGAGCTGTAATCTTAAATTTTAACTTAATCCAAGGAGGAAAGGAGCTGCAGATGTAATGATTTTCATTGCTAATTTTATGAAAA